>OY744519.1:206015609-206025609 GCA_963556195.1 Sepiola atlantica
AGTTTGACTGAAAATGCATCCAACATTCATTTAATTTATACATATTTGCTTTTCATTCAAAATTGAAAGAGGAAACCTTATTTAACTTTGTTTTTTTTTTAATATAAAAATTCATGTTGTATGCTAGGGTTAGGGTTGGGGTATGTTCATCATATCTGTTTTTCTCTCTTGCTTAAAGTTTTCATAAATAACTAAGGTTTACATGATGTTAAATTAAGAGCTCTAGTTTTACACTATTGAGCTACAACATAAACCTTTGTGTTAACTTAAAGAAATTTATATAAAATATATACGAGAGAGAGATTTGGGAGATTGAAAATATTTTTCAAATCGAGTTCCAAATAAAGAACATACACAAGGTAATATTGTTGTTTACAGCTGTTTTGAGGCAATGTTTATTTTAAGTCATACAATGAACTATAGAACTATGAATGCTGAAGTCCTGGGTATGACCTTAAAAGACATCCCGTGGTAAAGCCTCCATTTGGGAGCTGTGGGGAATGTGGACTTGCCCCTTAGTTGACATTGCTCCCAGGTCCACTCTGACCCGGAGTGGTAGTACCTGTAAGGGCCCCATCTATGGGTCAAGTAGAACCTACTGGCGCTACCAAATCAGGCTGTCTGAAGTTATTGACTTCCTGACTCAAAATGCACCAACCATTGATGTTTTATTGTTTTTTCTTTCTTTACAAAACTCAATCATGTTCTGCAAAATCCAAAACAAAAACCAACAATTTCCCTCCCCTCTTCTCCCCTCTCCCTCCCTTCCCCCTTTTACTCAACAAAACACCATGAATAAATACCTAAACATATAAAGAACTTGAAGTATAAAAACCATCACCAAAATGACCGGATTCAGCATTAAATGACCTGAAAAGAGTTGATATGCCATAAAACAAAACTACCAAAATGACTAGATTCGGCATTAAATAACCCGAAAAGGGTTGATATGCCGTAAAACAAAACAACCCAACCAAACCTATAACTGCTGATTCTCCTCAGAACAAAACAATATTATTTTCAAATGAGAAATATCCTAAGTGCAATATAAAACAAACGCCTTCAATATACATGTCCAAAGAAATCCAAAATGACACCAAAAACAGAACCAAATCACAAGAAAAGTCCTTCATATATATATATATATATATATATAAAGAGAGAGCGAATGGTAGTTTGTTTGAAGCATTGCTGGGAATAGTCGTATGTTTTTAAAAGGCTGTGGGCAATGCAAATTCCGGGTAAGATGTAAGCTGGAAGGAACAAAAATAATAAATCGAATTCGAAATGTGACTTAGTATTTATTTTTTCTTAAAATCTTACATAACAGCAAGTGTGGTGTTAGCTGTTTGTGTGATGTCCGGATGATTATAAAAATCATTTATTTAATATTTCGGGAAAAGAAACTTCCCTTAGTCAAAAGTAATAACCACCAGAGGAAAACTCTGTCTGTGCAGAGAATCTGCCAATAAATATATATATATATATATATATATATATATATATATATCTCAGGATAACTGGAGTTTTTTTTATTGATAGTATTCCAAAGTAGGTTGTTTTTTTTCTGTAAATCTGAAGATTCATTTGTGTTTAAGATTCGGACTTTGTTATTACTAATGCTCCGTTTGTAAAGGCTATCATGAAACAGCTTTTATTTTATAAATACAAGACCTTGTTTTTGTCGGAAAATATCTCAATGTATTACTGCTCTGAAATCATATGTTAGTACCTTTGGAACGTCTAATACCCATTGAGATTTACACCTGAGTTTTAGTACACAAACAAAGTATATGCATTATATATATATTAGTATTTTTTATTCATTTATATAAAGATACTATTTGTCCCTTATAGAAATCAATATGGTAACAATTAGACTATCCATGTAAAGGCCAATAGGATGTAAATGTTACAAGGGAGCTAATGCCCTGATAACTATTGACCTAAGAGGTCATTTGGCGACACTCGTGTCCCCCTATCGGGCAATGTAGTAAGAACGAACAACAAGAGAAATAGAAAGCACATTTTTGGAGAAACTCGAAACGAAATAATCACATTCTTTAAGAATATAAAATGTGTTTAGTATTTTTTGTTATTTTGTCAATGTGGAGATCCGCGTTATTTTAACTAAATGCTATGCATATTTGACACCCCTGGCAAAATAATGTAGAACTCCATATTAACATTATATATATATATATATATATATATATTATATATATATATATATATATATATAATGATAATCCAGGTAAAGTAAATATCGACAGGATAGGAATCCAAAGAATTTCAACCAAGCTTATAAAAAGTGCTCAATATCAAATAGAGCTTTTATATATGATTATTTTTTGATTTACACAGACATGTACAAAATCTGCGATACTGGCATGTCGATGTTATCAATTAACAGCTGCTATAAACCGAGATCTCATCAGTCAGAATTAAAATTCGATGTTAACCTTAGATCATATTTGGAAAGAAATATAAAATAAATGCTGCTTTGAAAGAGCTGTAAACCACCATAATACCTTAGTGTATGCTCTTTATTTGGAAAATGCACTGAATCGCCGATATTATATATATATATATATATATATATATATATATATATATATAATAAACATACACTCACACACATTTATGCTTAAATTTGACGAGTAAGCTAGCTAGTATTTATACATCTGTCTGTGTGTATATGAAGATTTTTTCAAGTTGAGAGAGAACTCGAAGTTCATTCATTATATTTCGGTGTTGAGATTGAGTCGTAGTATTAGCAGCAGCAGCAGCCGCCGTCACTGCTACTACTGTGATACCGCCATAAACTACTAGAGAGAGAGAGGGTGAGAGAGTGAGGGGATTACACCAATCTCTCTGCCTGTTTATTCTACTACTATGACTACAGCGACGACTACTATGATTTTTTTTTCATCATTGGTGATTCCTGCTTACTAGAATAATGGAAAGGTAGAAATTGATGAACAGCCCTGTCCCAACCACCCACCCCCACTCACCGTTCAGCACCCTTTTTTATTTTATTTTCTTCACAATTCTTTAAAAAAAAAAAAAAAATTCTCTGGAAGGTTTATCTCGTAACAGCCTTTGCGATGGCTTACCATGGCCTTTTTGTTAACATGTTGCCAAAAGGTACGTAATCTTTCTTGCTTTCACGCACAATAACCAACCGCCTTACAAACACACACCGTTTTAGATATTTACGCGTGTGGGAAAAGCTTTGTGTACTTGTTTTAATTAAAGGTAATATTTGTTAAGTGATTCATGAAAAAAAAATGTGTTCATCTCTCTCGATAGATGGAAGGTTTGGTTGCATGTAAATATATTTTTTTTAAGTACCCCCTTTCACTGTACAATCACACACACACACACACATACATACATACATACATAGTATTATAAAAATATACTTATGGCAAGTAAGCTACACGAAGACGTTCGTGTTTCATCCCCGAATGAGTTCGTCAGGCTAAATGCATATATATATAAAAGAGAGAGAGAGAGAGAGAGAGAGAGAGAGAGAGAGAGAGAGAGAGAGAGAGCTGTGTACATGACTATTAAAACGCTTGACACTCTAGCTACACTGAAGAGCTTTGATACAGCGAAATAGGCCGACTGTATATGCATATATAATCGATTTGCAATATCATGGAACTATATAATTACTGCCCAGTGCTCTCTCTCTCTCTTATATATATATATATATATATATATATATATATATTAGTGTTTTTTATTATCTCATTTTAGTATAGAGTTATTAAAAATTCAAAAACTCAACCAATCTGGATGAAACCGCGGTACGATTCTGAAATGTGTTACATAGTTTTCAAATAAATTATTTGTATTAGCTCTCACTCTTCTGCGATTGAGCACTTTGATTTCTTTTCAATATAACTAGACACAAACACACACACACACACACACACACACATATATATATATATATATATATATATATATATATATATATATATATATATATATATATAAATTAAAGTGATGATATAAAATTTTTTAATGTTTTATGCAATGTGCTTGTTCATTTCTATGGAAAAATGGTTGTGTGTGTATTCAATGGAATTGGTTGGTGTAGGTTAGGGAACCCCTCTGTCTTCATCTTGGATATGATTTCTATTTGAATCCAAGTATTGGGAGGAAGAGAATTGCGTTTGTCGGTATACTTTTCAATCCAAGTGTTGGTCCGTTCTTCCTACAACAGATGGGATCATCCGCTACTGGCCTCTTGGGGAAACATGCTATCCTTAAAAGACATCTTTTGTCTTGCATCTGCGGCTGCGGACAGTTCTCTCGTTGACCACTGTTTCTCCACAAATCGGACATTTACTTGAAACCCCTCCCCCATTTATACCTCTAATTAATAAAAAAAATAAAGGGAAGAAAGGCAATCTCACATTTTCAAAGAGAATGTGTTTAATGTCTGCTTCTATTTCCTAGCTTAATGCTAAAATTCTTTATTTAACAAGCACTACTCGCAGACATTTTCATTTTAAACTGTTAGTCAATATGAACCTTACTGTGTATTTTACTTGATCTGTAAGTAGATACACAAATAATAAATTGTTTAAAAAATCCAATTGCACAAAAATTGATTTAATGTTTTCTAAACTCTAAAGCGATGTCTTCAATTTTAAAAATTCAGTAATTTGAAATCGCTTGTATCTGAAGCTAAGCGCTACAATTATCATAGTCTTCATTTTTTTATGTCATATATATATATATATATATATATATATATATATATATATATATATTTCGTCAGTAAATCTCTCAGTAATTCTTTACAATTTAAAGATTATTCTCGTCACTTCCCTGAAAAAAAAAACGCATTCACCTTATTTTAAGAAAAACGAATCTTTGAATGAATTGTCTTTTTTTATAATACAATATTTTATTTTCATTTTAAAATATGTGCGTTCGACTCTTACAGTGTATTCGCATATACAACCAATTTTACATATTCACGCGTTTTTAGGCATATGTAGATACTCTCTTTAGTAGATTTGTCTCTGTGTGTAGTTGTCTTTGAAAAAATAAACTGATATATTTGCGGAGGGGGGGGGGGTAACTGTTTCAGTAGTTAAACATTAGTAGAGCTTAATAATAATTATAATAGTAATAATAATGTTTTTAATACTAGTGGTCAAGTTAATAGGTCGATGAGATCTACGATCGAAGCATGATTGCATTTGTGTATCAATTCGCATAGGTTATTAATATCAATATTGAGCTACGGAAAACGGATTTCCGAAGTATCCACACTGTGGTTTGATTTCCGAAACCACTGGTATTGATAGCTAATCAGTATATAACTGTATTATATATATATATATATATATATATATATATATATATATATTACTATTTCATGTATGCACATACATTTTTATAAGGAGATATATTTTTTATGTATCAATTTTCAGTATTTACTTCAACAGTGCTCGATACGTGAATAGAGCTAAGTAGGTAAGTTATGAAAATATATTTATGGCAATTAAGCTACACAGAAGCTCTCGCATTTTAACCTGAAGATTACCCTCGGGGATGAAACGCGGGAGCTTCTGTGTAGCTTAATTGCCATAAATATATTTTAATAACACTGGTCTTGACTCGTTTAAATTAAAAAGCCGACGATTTTTATTTTTACAAAACATTTACATCTGAATCAGCAATGTTTCAAGAAAAAAAACGATTTTATTTGTTTTCTAAATAATTTAATTTTAACGCTCATCTTCTGAAGAGGTCTGCACAATTGCAACTTGTTTTCAACCTTCTTCTATTTAAAAGACACGTTTTTTTCGTTTTCGTTTTTTTCTTCTTTCTTATATCCATATCAATCTGCACAGACGCGCGCATATGTTTATATACTAGCCGGCCGTACCGGCGTCGCCTGAAATCGAAAGTAAAATTGATCTTTTCTAACAACAGACAAAGATGTGCCTTATCTGATACACGAAACAGATTTTTATATTTAACTTTTGTTAATAAAGCTATCGAGCAAAACTGTAGAGGAATCGGGAGGGGGGGGGGGGGGGCTGACACGCATATATATATATATTAGATGTGTATATGTGTATGTGTGTGTATGTGTATATATTAGATGTGTATGTGTGTGTATGTGTATATGTATATATTAGATGTGTATGTGTGTATGTGTATATGTATATATTAGATGTGTATGTGTGTATATATATATATATTATATGTGTATATATATATGTATGTATATAGATGTATATGTGTATATATATATATGTATGTGTATATATATATGTATGTATATAGATGTATATGTGTATATATATATATATATATGTATGTATATAGATGTATATGTGTATATAGATGTATATGTGTATATATATATATATGTATGTATATAGATGTATATGTGTATATATATATATATGTATGTATATAGATGTATATGTGTATATATATATATATGTATGTATATAGATGTATATGTGTATATATATATATATGTATGTATATAGATGTATATGTGTATATATATATATGTATGTATATAGATGTATATGTGTATATATATATATGTATGTATATAGATGTATATGTGTATATATATATATGTATGTATATAGATGTATATGTGTATATATTATATATATGTATGTATATAGATGTATATGTGTATATATATATATGTATGTATATAGATGTATATGTGTATATATATATATATGTATGTATATAGATGTATATGTGTATATATATATATATGTATGTATATAGATGTATATGTGTATATATATATATGTATGTATATAGATGTATATGTGTATATATATATATATGTATGTATATAGATGTATATGTGTATATATATATGTATGTATATAGATGTATATGTGTATATATATATGTATGTATATAGATGTATATGTGTATATATATATATATTAGATGTATATAGACGTATATGTGTGTATATATATATATATATTTAATGTATATAGACGTATATGTGTGTATATATATATATATATATTTAATGTATATAGACGTATATGTGTATATATATATATATATTAGATGTATATAGATGTATGTGTATATATATATATTAGATGTATATAGATGTATGTGTATATATATATATTAGATCTATATAGATGTATGTGTATATATATATATATTAGATCTATATAGATGTATGTGTGTATATATATATATTAGATGTATATAGAGGTATGTGTATATATATATATTAGATGTATATAGATGTATGTGTATATATATATAATGTTTATAGCTGTATGTGTATATATATATTAGATGTATATAGCTGTATGTGTATATATATATATATAGCTGTATGTGTATATATATATATATATATGTATATATATATATATATATATTACATGTATATAGATGTATGTATGTATATATATATATATATATATATATATATATATATATATATTAGATTATATAGCTGTATGTGTATATATATATATATATTAGATGTATATAGCTGTATGTGTATATATATATATATATTAGATGCATATAGATGTATGTGTATATATATATATATATATAGATGCATATAGATGTATGTGTGTATATATATATATATATTAGATGTATATAGATGTATGTGTATATATATATAAGATGTATATAGATGTATGTGTATATATATATATATATATATATATATAAGATGTATATAGATGTATGTGTATATATATATATATATTAGATGTATATAGATGTATGTGTATATATATATTAGATGTATATAGATGTATGTGTATATATATATTAGATGTATATAGATGTATGTGTATATATATATATATATATTAGATGTATATAGATGTATGTGTATATATATATATATATATTAGATGTATATAGATGTATGTGTATATATATATATATTAGATGTATATAGATGTATGTGTATATATATATATATTAGATGTATATAGATGTATGTGTATATATATATATATATTAGATGTATATAGATGTATGTGTATATATATATATATATTAGATGTATATAGATGTATGTGTATATATATATATATTAGATGTATATAGATGTATGTGTATATATATATATATTAGATGTATATAGATGTATGTATATATATATATATATTAGATGTATATAGATGTGTATGTGTATATATATATATATATTAGATGTATATGTGTGTATATATATATATATATTAGATGTATATGTGTGTGTATATATATATATATATTAGATGTATATGTGTGTGTATATATATATAAGATCTATATAGATGTATGTGTATATATATATATATATATATATATATATTAGATGATGTATATATATATATATTAGATGTATATAGATGTATATGTGTATATATATATATATTAGATGTATATGTGTATATATATATATATTAGATGTATATGGATGTATATGTGTATATATATATATATTAGATGTATATGGATGTATATGTGTATATATATATATATTAGATGTATATGTGTATATATATATATATTAGATGTATATGGATGTATATGTGTATATATATATATATATTAGATGTATATAGATGTATATATATATATATATATATATTAGATGTATATAGATGTATATATATATATATATATTAGATGTATATAGATGTATATATATATATATATATTAGATGTATATAGATGTGTATGTGTATATATATATTAGATGTATATAGATGTGTATGTGTATATATATATATTAGATGTATATAGATGTATGTGTATATATATATATTAGATGTATATAGATGTATGTGTATATATATATATTAGATGTATATAGATGTATGTGTATATATATATATTAGATGTATATAGATGTATGTGTATATATATATTAGATGTATATAGATGTATATGTGTATATATATTAGATGTATATAGATGTATATGTGTATATATATTAGATGTATATAGATGTGTATGTGTATATATATATATTAGATGTATGTGTATATATATATATATTAGATGTATATAGATGTATATGTATATATATATTAGATGTATATAGATGTATATGTATATATATATTAGATGTATATAGATGTATATGTATATATATATTAGATGTATATAGATGTATATGTATATATATATTAGATGTATATAGATGTATGTGTATATATATATATATTAGATGTATATAGATGTATGTGTATATATATATATATTAGATGTATATATATGTATATATATATATTAGATGTATATAGATGTATATGTATATATATATATATATTATATGTATATATATATTAGATGTATATAGATGTATATGTATATATATATATATATAATAAGATGTATATGTATATATATATATTCGATGTATATAGATGTATATGTATATCTATATATTCGATGTATATAGATATATATGTGTATATATATATATATATTAGAGGTATTTAGATATATATGTGTATATATATATATTAGAGGTATATAGATGTATATGTGTATATATATATATATATTTGAGGTATATAGATGTATATGTGTATATATATATATATATTAGAGGTATATAGATGTATATGTGTATATATATATATATTAGATGTATATATATAAATGTATATGTATGTATATAGATGTATATGTATATATATATTAGATGTATATATATAGATGTATATGTGTGTATATATATATATAGATGTATATGTGTGTATATATATATAGATGTTTATGTGTGTATATATATATAGATGTATATGTGTGTATATATATATAGATGTATATGTGTGTATATATATATAGATGTATATGTGTGTATATATATAGAGATGTATATGTGTGTATATATATATAGATGTATATGTGTGTATATATATATAGATGTATATGTATATATATATATAGATGTATATGTGTATATATATATGTAGATGTATATGTGTATATATAT
>OY744519.1:206030609-206048109 GCA_963556195.1 Sepiola atlantica
ATATATATATATATATATATATATATATATATATATATATATATACATTAATGTGCGATAATTGACACATTCGTTTTATTATTTGGGGCATTAATAAAAAGAGATAATTATTATTGTTTTTGAATTTCCCTTTTTTCTCTCTGACAGATTTTCGAAATGTTAGAACAAGAGTTGCACTTTGGTTTTTCTTTCCAGATTCCAATAACAGTCTGCGAAATAGTTGCTTTAAAACATGTCTCCGCGTCTTCATCATGGCGGCGGCGGAAGAGTCAGTCGAGTTCGAGCCTCATCGTCGTCATAGTAGTCTGAGCTGAAAAAAAAAGAAAGAAACACATGTCTCTGTCTCTCACTCTCACTCTCCCACTCTCTCTCTCATTCTCTCTCTCTCTCATTCTCTCTCTCTCTCTCTCTCTCTATATATATATATATATATATATATATATATATATATATATACATACACACACATACAAGAGAGAGAGAGAGTTGCTATTTCTACTTTCTCTTTCGGTTTTAAAATCTTAAGAAAGCCGGCCGACAATTAATTTCCCACGATATTCCGGTGCATCCAAGCGTGTCTGTTTGTCGATTGAGAGAGTATTATCACGGTTACGTTAGAAATAGCATTTTCGCCGGTCTGTGACGCTTTCTGGTTTGAAATAGCATTTTCGCCGGTCTGTATGCTTTAGCGTTGAAATGGCATTTTCGTTGGTCTGTAACGCTTTCTGGTTTGAAATAGCATTTTCGCCGGTCTGTGACGCTTTCTGGTTTGAAATAGCATTTTCGCCGGTCTGTATGCTTTAGCGTTGAAATGGCATTTTCGTTGGTCTGTCACGCTTTCTGGTTTGAAATAGCATTTTCGCCGGTCTGTGACGCTTTCTGGTTTGAAATAGCATTTTCGCCGGTCTGTATGCTTTAGCGTTGAAATGGCATTTTCGTTGGTCTGTCACGCTTTCTGGTTTGAACTAGCGTTTTCGTTGGTCTGTCACGTTTTAGGTTTAAAATAATGCGACCAAGCATCTTGATAAGAGGTTGTGTCGGTTCGACAATCAGTGTGTAACGCTGACGTTTGAAATCACATTTTCGCCGGTTTGTGAAACGTCCATCGATAAACACGCTGACTGAATAGACGCGTCTTCAGAATATCGCGTTTTTCTTCTTATTATTCTTCTTCTTCTTCTTCTTCTTATTATTATTATTATTATTATTATTATTATTATTATTATTATTATTATTATTATTATTATTCTTATTCTTCTTCCTATTCTTCTTATTCTTATTCTTCTTCTTCTTCTTCTTCTTCTTCTTATTATTATTATTATTATTATTATTATTATTATTATTATTATTATTATTATTAACAATAAGATAGCATAATTATGAAGAATGACGAATTTATTTTTCATAGAATTTCTTGAATTCTTGGGAGTGGAAAGAGAAGCGAATGAGGGTTCCGATTCTGTTGGTTGTCGGTGAATGTACAGAGTTCTTGAATGGAGTCAGCGAAACGCCTTCCTTCGACAAGAAGACCTCATCGTTTTTACAACTAAACTTGAAGGCGAATGTTTTTTTTTTTTTTTTTTCTTATTTGAAAAAAAAAATGTTTTGAATGAAGCCAATAATAATCATGGCTTATCCCTGTTCATATCACAGTTCACAAAATGTTGTATTTATGTCTCAGTACATCTACTTGTTCGAACATTACCCCCACCCCCCTCTTTTTTTTGGTCAATGAAAATTTGCAAATTCAAGAATGTGACCTACATTCAAGGCAATACTGTTGACTCTCTCTCTCTCTCCCTCCGTATATATATATATATATATATATATATATATATATATATATATATATATATATATAATTTTATATTCTTTCTTTCTCTTTCTCTCTCTTTCCCTCTCTCTTTCTCTTTCTTCCACCTCTTTTATTCTCTCTCCATCCTCTCTCTCCCTCTCTCCTTCTTTTCTTTCTCTCCCTCTCTCCTTCTTTTCTTTCTCTCTGTCTTCCCCTCTCTTTTTCTCTCTTTCTTCACCCTCCCTTTCTATTTCTTCACCCTCCCTCGCACTCTCTTTCTTCACCCGCTCTTTCTTTCTTCACCCTCCATCTCTCTTTCTTCACTCTCTCTTTCTTCACCCTCCCTCTCTCTTTCTTCACCCTCCCTCTCTCTTTCTTCACTCTCTCTTTCTTCACCCTCTCTCTCTCTTTCTTCACCCTCCCTCTCTCTTTCTTCACCCTCCCTTTCTCTTTCTTCACCCTCCCTCTCTCTTTCTTCACCCTCTCTTTCTCTCTCGTCTTAATCGCTATTGCAAAACGTACTTCTTGTCGGCGTCGGAAAGAGCAACGTATCTTTATTTTTTACTTCCATTAATTATTTATTTTCATTAATTGTGTATGGAAGATCATTAAGACTGAAAGAAAGAAACGCATTATTTGTTAAAATGTAAAATTATACGTCAACGATCACGCCTTTCTTCATCTTTATCAACCATTTTTAAGTCTTACTGGAAATAATTCGGGACGCTTTTAAAGTTTATCGGTACCGACGGTGTTTAGAAGCATGCAAGATGGCGGCCCAGAAGCCGATCACTGAATGATTTTCTTGACACTAAATCATTTTATAGATATAAATGTTAAAAACATCTTCAATTAATCATCGTAGTAAATATTGTTTAATAAGCTATCAGGTTGTTGTCTCATTAAACCGTTGAGTGCGGCATTTTTATTTTTTTTATAAATCCTAACTGTTCAATTTTTAGATGGGGCACTTGTTTGCTAATGATCGGTTGAAAAATTTAGTTCATTTTATGTTAAATTTGTATGGAAAACTTACCCTCCTTTTCGACTGCTGAAAAAATTATATATATATATATATATATATATATATATATATATATATATATATATATATATATATATATATATAAATTCTTTTGGGGTAAATCCTATTTCAATCATTGTATTACTCCCGAGCATCTGATCTTTATTTAAATGTTTTATCTAAGGTATTATTGTAGATAAGCACCGTCCGCTAAATCACCCACTTCCCAAAAAGCTAGATGGCCCGGAAATAGGAGATCATTTTACGTTAAATTTATATGCGAAACTGATTCCCCACCCTAAATTCTAAAATATTGTTTTCCTTCTTTTCGTCAAGTTTTTTCAGGGGGTTTTCTGAAGTGGGCGGGTCAGGATATTCACACGTAATCGCCTAAAAAGGCAGAATATATTTTTAGGAGGAGGTAGCGGATGGGGCTTATCTACAAATTTACCATAAATAACATTAAACCCACCAAGTTATAACAATATTTATCGTACAAATGAAACGCCGAAATGAAAACTAGACCAGAAACAATATAGTCGACATCTTTAAAAAAAAAAAAAAAGTAAATAAAAAAAGGTCTTTGAGAGTAATTCCGAAAACCATTTCTCTCTAAATAATTTACGTGACTCAACAAATAGGAATTTTTTTTTTTTTCGTAGACTGAAAATTTGGTTCTTAATGGATAACATTTCAAATAATATAGGAAAAAAAAAAAAATGATGTAAGCGTAAATATTTCAACAAAACATCGATCATATAATTCACATGTTAATAAGGTTGTTCACATGAAACTGCAAATTGTGGTCGTGTAGCAGATAAGACTGCTATGACTACAACACAGTTTCGCATCATATTGTTTCGATAGTTTTGCGGATACGTCCAACCATTTCTATTCATCGATCGTTCTGTCACAGTCTTAAATAACATTTTCGTTGCGTTGGTCTGTCACGCTTCAATTTGACCATAACATTTTCGACCGGTCTTATAATAAATAAATTTCAAAAAATAAAAAATTGAACACTATGTTTTTGAACACATTTTTTTTTTTTTTTTTTTTTTTTTAGTAATCTGAGAAGTTGGTGTTCAATTGATGACGTAAACGTTTTAATTATAGGCTAATTCATACTCCAGTCACCTAAATTATTTAGTGTTGCGGTTGGGTGGAGGGGGGGGGTATAATTTTTAGTTTACCGACACATACTTTAAGATCCAAGATGGTGGCAAGAATCCGATAATTTCATTATTTTATTATAAAAAGTTTTTTAAAAAAAGAAAAAAAGAAGTAAAAAAATCAGTTTATAATGAAAATAAGGAAAAATGTCAAACCTTTTGTATTAAAAATATCTCAAGATAGCAAACTGTATATAAATAAGGTTTATCCCGGCTTCAGTCACCTAAATTATTTGGTGCCCGGAAAACTCGTCACAGAAAAATTGGTCAACGGAAAATTGGTCACCGGTCCAAACCTTTAATTTCGTAACGTAATTACGAACCGGATTATTTAGAAAGCCATTCTTAACACACAAAACTGCACAAGTACCAAAAAATAATATAAAAAAATGTTCTCCACTGGTGAGGGGGGTAGCCCCGTATTTACAAGTATATCTCTTGTAAAAACGGTTCTAAAATCTATTTTCAATCGATATTTATTCAGTAATTGCCGAATTTTCCTACTTGGCCAAAAGTGACGAATTTTCCGTTGCCCAATTTTCCGTTGTCGAATATTCCTGTGACGAGTTTTCCTAAATTCAAATTATTTAGAGTAAAATGGATTTCGATATGGTTTTTGGCAGTATTCCCAAACACTTTGTTTTTAGTTAAGCGCTGTTTTAATAATTAAAAAAAGATAAATAACATTAAAAACACTAAATTTTAGCAAATTTCATTATACTCGCCCGGAAAAATGTAATCGTCGTCTTTATAAGTCAGCCAAGAAAGAAAGAAATTCATAACCGTCTTTTAACCAGAAAATTATGAACTTTGGTCATCGTTCTTCCTTCGCTAGCCTCATTCTCGATTCGTTTATAAAGATTGCGACTATATTTCTCCGATCGAGTTTTCATTTCGGGTTTTCACGTGCACGATGAAACTTACGATAACGTAGTGTTTTTACATTTTTTCTCGGCCTGAGATCAAAGTGTAGTATCTGTTCCGATGGATGCTTACACCCCCTAGACCGGTACCGTCTTCACCTTCGGCTCTTGATTTCGCCGTCTGCAGTCCTAGGAGGTCCACTCTCCCAGGCTTTGCCTTCCCACCCTTTGAGAAACGGGTTAGTTTATTGCTAATCGCCTGAGGCGCCCCTATTGGAGAATGCCGACGAGTCTGTCCAGGCATTTTTGTAGGCCAGAGTGCTCTTCTTCTAGAGAGGTGGCGAGCATCTATAACGACAGCTAACAGAGCGAAAAAGGGGTAAAAAACAACAACAAATACGCAACAAATAAATGTTACCAAAGGCAAGATAAGTTACTCTTCTACTAACCTGGATAAGTTTATTTGTGTTTTAAGTTATTTTAAAGAGTTTTTTTGTTCAAAACAAACCTGGTGTCCACCTGTTCAGTTAGAACAAAACAAAAATGGCTGAAATTACATAGTTTCGATAATCGCTCAAAAATCGAAAATTATGCAAAATACTGGTAGAACATTACAGTTTCCCACGATTGGTGACATTTATTGGCTGTGTTTCTGACACTATTTTGTTTATTTTTCGATTTTTCACTAATTATCAAGGATCCCCGTGCTGGGCTCATGAACAGCCATTTTCTTCCGTTCTAACTGAACAGGTGGACACCAGTTCTTTTTTTTCTTTTTAACAACAAAAAAAAACTATTTAAAATAAGTTAAAACACAAATAAACTTATCCAAGTTAGTAGAAGAGTAACTTATCTTATCTTGCCTTGCGTAACATATAATTTGTTGCCTATTTATTTTTTTTACCCATTTTTCGTTCTCTTAGCTGTCGTTATTAATGCCCCGCGCTGGCTTTTCAATCTCACTTTCCGACCATGTGTCAAATCTTACCGCTGTTGGAGAGAGATAAATACAACAAAAAAAATGAAAATAACTTAGTGGTTTTAATTTTTTTTTTTCATATATATATAGTCTCGGAAGTTTCTCAACCATTAAAGCTATATATAAAAAAAAATTTTTTTTAAACCTTAAGTCCCAAGTCGTTCAATGGAAAATCACTCATGTAAGTCAATTTAATTTTTACAGTTATTATATTAGTTTGCTTCTAACATTATTTAAGGGATCATCAGTTGTTTACCATGAAAAACTGTTTCAGGAATTTAAAAACAAGACAGTATTTAATTTCATGGCTTCCCAGCAGAGTTGATCAGACCCCACTTCCCTTAAAAGACAAAAACATAAACGTTCCGTATACTAAAAAGTTTTGTTCCGTATAAATGTTTTGCTAACTTATATTAGTTATTAAAAAAATTTAAAAAATAAAAATCCTCCTTACCTGTGTTGTTCGTCTGTCTAATAAAATTTATCCGTTACTTACAAAAATGTTGTTGCATTTTAAAGTGTTTAGACGAATCCATTACACTACTTTTTAGGTGATTAATGTATTTTTAGTTTTAGTTTTCTATTAAATATATATTAAAAAAAATTTTGATTATATATATCTACATATATATATACTTTTAGTCCTTTTTTCTCCCCCTCCTCCTTCTCCGCCTCCTCCTCCTTTGTTGTTTAATTCCTTGTCATCAATTTTAAATAAATACTAATCTTCCTTGCCAACTCACAGCGTTCATAAGCTTAACTGCCGATTTTTTCTCTTTCTTCTTCTTCTTTTTTAATTCACAGCGTTTCCAACGCTTTATGGTATTCGGTACCAATAAAAAAAAATATAAAAGATTTATAAATTTGTTTGCCAATTAAATTTACATTCTAACATTTAGAGTTATCTTGTGAAATTTTTAAAGTGAAAACTAAATAGCATTTAAACTGACGAGCAGTTTTTCATTTTTTTTTTTTTTTTTTTTTTTGATACATTTTATTTGAAAAATTATTTAGTCCCGTTCGGAAAACTGGTAAAATGGAAACCATTTTCAACTATGACTTAAAAATTAAAAAATCAGCAAAAGAAATAACATATTTTTCATTGAATAATATAAATAGAGTTGTGTCCCTCTCTAAGTAAAATTTTATTTCTTTTTCTGTATAAGTTTTTAAAAAAATTATGTCGTCCCATTCGGACAACTGATAAAATAGAAAAGCTCTATTCTTTGATTTGTTTTTAGACAATGTTAATCGTATCACAGTCACTAGTTTTCTTTGAATGTCCGACTGGCTTGTCAGACCGAGAGCAAACTCGAGGCATTTCCACGAATAATGGCAATAGAGAGGCGCCTATAAAGCCAAGTCAATTCACGATTGTCCCCGACGTGGCGCATCATTAACTGACCAGGGCTGCCAGGGAAGTCGCACTTGGCAGAGCCTATCACTCCACTCGTTTTCTATGGCGATCAGTTGAAACACAAATCTGTCGAGAAGACCGGCATATTTTGACCGCTTGCGGCTCTCTGCTGATGCTGCTGCATGTCCAGGGGTTGTTGCCGATTCTATCACTGACGAGGGCGCAAAAATGTCGACACAAGTCGCATCCCATATATTGACTGGTAAAATGGAAAACATTTTCAATTATGACTTAAAATAAAAAAAATCAGCAAAAGAAATAATACACATTTTTAATTGAATAATATTAATAGAGTTGTCTCCCTTTATAAGTAAATTTTTTTTTTTTCTGTATAACTTTTTTTAAAAAAATGTGCAAACAAATAAAAATTAAAAACTAAAATGACGTCATTGCATCCCGGGCAACGCTGGGTAAGTAAAGCTAGTTAAAGGTAAAGTTTCTGCTTGATTGAATCTGAAGCATTTTCATTAATTCTATGGATTAAAACGTATTTTAAATAGATTTATGATAATTACAGATTATTTTTATCCGTTGCGTACTTGATCGTATTTGAAGGACGATAACTTGAAGTAAATATGGAACAAAAGAAAATTATTCTTAAGCATCTTTTTTTTTTTTAAAATTCTTTTTATCATTATATACTTACTTGGAGTTCTCACACAGGTCATCATCAGTGATTGCTCACTGATAATAACCGGTGGTGTTCCCTGGAGTCCGAGTGATAACAATTTTCCCCAAATCTCCAGTACTCTCCACCTCTTTCGATAACCATTGCAAATGATTTTGCGCTATCGCAACAGCCGCTACCATTTATTTCTTGCTGGCAACGATCATTGGTCTCCTCTGGATTTAGGTAGCACTAAGCCTCCGCAAGGTCCAAGTACTTCGCACCCTTCCAGTGGCGGTCTGGTTAGTGCTTTATACTCTCCTTTTATTATTATTATTATTATTATTATTATTATTGTTATTTATTTCGGTCTTGTCTCATGATGAGGTTAGATATATCGTGGATGTTTCCAACTTCTCCTGTCTGTTGCCATTTTACATGTGCCACTCACCAGAATCAGGTCGTTATCAACTGATCCCTTCCACGTATTAAGCAGCCTACCATGAGGATTTGAGCCATCAACATCATTGTGGGACACACTTTGGAGCGTTTTGGATGACTGACGGCGGGTGACATAACCGTACCAGTTGAGGCGTTGTTGTGCGATGTACTCTCTCATGGAGGCCTGTAGAGTGAAACCTCCAGCAATTTTTTCCCATCACAAATAATTTTTTTCCGACGATTACTGACCACGGTTTTAAAAAAAAAAAGTACAATTTTTTTTAACATGTTTTAAAAGTGTCTCGGAAAAAAAAAAAAATGTAACTACCCAGCGTTACCCAGGAGTAAAAGAAAAAAATGACTGACTTTTTATGAAGAAACAGAAATTAATTTTACGGATTTTAATTTCGTAATCAAATTATTTTTTGAGATAGGAAATTTTTAAAAGTTTCTTTTAGTATTTGACGGTAATCAATTAATAGTGAGAACAAATAATAATGTGTAATTAATTTGGAGATGAGAAAAACACCAACACAGACATGTTTGAACTTGCATCCTATTATCCTATGATAAGAGTTCAATTTTTTTTATTCAACAATTGAACCAGATTATCTTAATATTGAACATTAAATTTGTTATTTTACAATTATTGACATGTATTATCTTATGATGAGGGTTCAATGTTTTTTTCTACAATTGAACCATATTATCCTTTGATGAGTGTTCAATGTTTTATTCTACAATTGAACCATATTATCCTTTGATGAGTGTTCAATGTTTTATTCTACAATTGAACCCTTTTATCCAATGACGAGTGTTCAAAGTTTTATACTGCAATTGAACCTTTATATCCTATGAGTGTTCAATATTTTATTCTACAATTGAACCATATTATCCTTTAATGAGTGTTCAATATTTTATTCTACAATTGAACCATATTATCCTTTAATGAGTGTTCAATGTTTTATTCTACAATTGAACCATATTATCCTTTGATGAGTGTTCAATGTTTTATTCTACAATTGAACCATATTATCCTTTGATGAGTGTTCAATATTTTATTCTACAATTGAACCATATTATCCTTTGATGAGTGTTCAATGTTTTATTCTACAATTGAACCATATTATCCTTTGATGAGTGTTCAATATTTTATTCTACAATTGAACCATATTATCCTTTGATGAGTGTTCAAAGTTTTATTCTACAATTGAACCATATTATCCTTTGATGAGTGTTCAAAGTTTTATTCTACAATTGAACCATTTTATCCAATGACGAGTGTTCAATGTTTTATTCTACAATTGAACCATATTATCCTTTGATGAGTGTTCAATGTTTTATTCTACAATTGAACCATATTATCCTTTGATGAGTGTTCAATGTTTTATTCTACAATTGAACCATATTATCCTTTGATGAGTGTTCAATATTTTATTCTACAATTGAACCATATTATCCTTTGATGAGTGTTCAATGTTTTATTCTACAATTGAACCATATTATCCTTTGATGAGTGTTCAATATTTTATTCTACAATTGAACCATATTATCCTTTGATGAGTGTTCAAAGTTTTATTCTACAATTGAACCATATTATCCTTTGATGAGTGTTCAATGTTTTATTCTACAATTGAACCATATTATCCTTTGATGAGTGTTCAATATTTTATTCTACAATTGAACCATATTATCCTTTGATGAGTGTTCAATGTTTTATTCTACAATTGAACCATATTATCCTTTGATGAGTGTTCAATATTTTATTCTACAATTGAACCATATTATCCTTTGATGAGTGTTCAATGTTTTATTCTACAATTGAACCATATTATCCTTTGATGAGTGTTCAATATTTTATTCTACAATTGAACCATATTATCCTTTGATGAGTGTTCAAAGTTTTATTCTACAACTGAACTCTTTTATCCTATGATGAGGGTTCAATTTTTTTATTTTACAATCGACCTATATTATCTTATGATGAAGGTTCAATGTTTTATTCTACAATCGACCTATATTCTCTTATGATGAATGTTCAATGTTTTATTCTACAATTGAACCATGTTATCCTATGATGAGGGCTCAATTTTTTATTCTATAATTGACCCATATTATCTTATGATGAGGGTTCGATTTTTTCTTTCCATAGGAACCATTTCTGAAAGCAAGAAATGTGCAATTTCAATATTATTTCTTAATATTATTTTTTACTATCATTTCTTACTACTTTTTTATTACTATTTTTTTTTACAGTTATTTATTATTTTTTTACTATTATTACTTACTATTTTTTTTACTATAATTTCTTAATATTTTTTATTATTATTTCTTAATATTTTTTTTACTTTTATTTAATATATTTTACTATTATAGTAAGAAATAAGATTTTTAAATCTTATTTCTTACTATTTTGTTTACTATTATTTCTTAATATTTTTTTACTTTTATTACTTACTATTTTTTTAATTTTATTACTTACTATTTTTTTTACTATAATTCTTTAATATTTTTTATTATTATTTCTTAATATTTTTTTTACTTTTATTTAATATATTTTACTATTATAGTAAGAAATAAGATTTTTAAATCTTATTTCTTACTATTTTGTTTACTATTATTTCTTAATATTTTTTTACTTTTATTACTTACTATTTTTTTAATTTTATTACTTACTATTTTTTTTACTATAATTCTTTAATATTTTTTATTATTATTTCTTAATATTTTTTTTACTTTTATTTAATATATTTTACTATTATAGTAAGAAATAAGATTTTTAAATCTTATTTCTTACTATTTTGTTTACTATTATTTCTTAATATTTTTTTACTTTTATTACTTACTATTTTTTTAATTTTATTACTTACTATTTTTTTTACTATAATTCTTTAATATTTTTTATTATTATTTCTTAATATTTTTTTTACTTTTATTTAATATATTTTACTATTATTGCTTACTATTTTACTATTATTTCTTACTATTTTTTAAAAATCTTATTTCTTACTATTTTGTTTACTATTATTTCTTAATATTTTTTTTACTAGTTTTTACTTTTTTTCTTACTATTTTTTTTTACAATTATTTCTAACTATTTTTTTATTATTATTTTTTACAAAATTGAGCCCCTCCCCCTACACCCACTGACTCCTTAATTTTGCGTTTGACACAGTTGTTGTCAACCTTTTTGTTTGGTTTACTGCATATCAACCTATTAGATTATTTAATATGCCGAAATACAATTCCCACCATAAGGCGGATGTGGAAGAGGTGGGGGTCGTAATTGTCATCAAATCAGATTTTAGAATTAGCAAACTTTGTTCAAATCTTGTTGGCTCTATTGATCCTATATCTCTACAAAGCCACCATCCGCCCATGAATGGAGTATTGTTGCCACATCTGAACTGAGGCATCATCCACTAGTCTCTCCCTCTTAGACAAGGTTCCTCACTATCCACCAAGCTCCAGCCCCTGTCCCATCGCCACAATGTTGCTTCCTTGTGCCTGTTTTACAAGTACTTCAATGGATCGTGCTCTGATGAGCTTGCTGCTCTGGTACCCCCACGACGTAAATTCACTAGACAAAACTGACAATCTGCCAAATCCCATCCATTCACTGTGGAGGTCCCCAGATGCCGAAGAGTTTTCTACTACAAAAGCTTATTTCCTCGTGCTGCTGGACTCTGGAACTCCCTCCCTGCTCCCTGTTTTCCTGACGTTACTGGACATGCAGAAATTTAAAACTAATGTAAACAGCCATCTCGCTGCACAGCTCCCAATTTAGGTTGAACCCCCTCCCCTCCCCCGACCGTCACCCTTTTTCTCAGTAGACCCTTACGTCTACAGTGGTGGCCTGCCTTGTTTGGGGTGAACTATGTTACAAAAAAATGCACTGATTTTATTAAGAGAGGTATGAACCCTTCCCCCTTTAGCTTTTATCATTTGTGTGTTACGCCTCTTTGTGCATCATTCTCCCTTTTTAACTATATTCTCAATTCAACCTTTCCACAAAACATTGCACACAACATTTACACTATTCTTACAATATAAATATACAGTTTGAATTCTGATAAATATCTCATACGATAGTCCCCAAAATGACCCCTTTAATTCATTTTTTTTTAAAACCATTATTTCTGAATTAATCCAATTCCATCTTAAAATGATCAATGCTATTGCTATTATTAATCTGATCTGGCAACTTGTTTCAAAAATATATTACTCTATTATCAAAAAAAAAAATCAATTGGTTAATAGATTTCGTTTTTGAAACTTGCCTTCACAATAACTTTCCAGATCGAGGAGAAATATTAAAATAATCTCTGCCATATTTAGAAATACCATTAATTATTTTGAAGATTTGCACCACTTTAACTTGAAAGAAGGTCTAAATCCATCTATCCCGTCTTTAGTCATGGTCAAATAGTAGGGTAGACTAGACTATGGAAAGTAGAATGCAGACGTTGGGTTTATTTTCTGCATCCTCATTACTCTCGCTTCCTCCATTTTGTCCATGAGTGATGTATCTGACAAAGGGGGAAGAATTGTTGTTTTCCAATCGGCTGTTATTTTGAATGGGTGGTATGTGGAGATTTTCAATCATCTCGTCATATTCATCCTCATTCATCCGTCAATCTGTCCATCTCATTAACCCGTATCTGCGAGTGTTTTTTTTGGGGGCCTTGATAATTTCTGACTTATTAGTTTTAAAAAATGAAACCTTGATATGGCAACTAATCTAAAAGAAGGAAAATTCCAAAATAAGACCAGTTATGTAAGTTTTGGGTACCTACCACTCCTATTAGACTGCTTGGAAAATGATGTCATCAAAAGCAGAACGGAATTTCTTGGAGTGGCATGGTAACTCTAAATTTTGATGACAGCACTAAACAGAAAGAAATGGCTTCTGTTTGACTAAAGAAACAGATGGAGGAAAACTTATATCTTAGCTAATTTCAGAATGTTTGCGATTAGAATATTTGTTATTTTTATGGTAACAACATTCACCTGGGTGTGATGGGTTAAGCCAGCTCCAAATGATTTCACTACATCCCTCGTCAAGGTGATCCACTCACACCGATCGGCAGCTGAGTCCTCGGCATTCTTCAGCCATTTCGAATCTCAGCGATGAATACCAAAAACGCTGGGGCCAGCTACCAGCTCCATGTCTGTCTCCATCGTTTGATCCGTGTCTTCCTGTGACTGCCTTTTTGCTTTCTCCAGACAATGGGTGCGATTCGGGTTACTAACTTGTGAATGAATTCCTCCTCAGGGCGTTGAAGAATGTGACCTAACCAGCAGTCTCTTTTTCAGAAGTGTCTCTGTGATGCCAGTGGTTTTGCATCTTACACAGATGGTGCAGTTTGGGTTAGGGTTAGAGAGGCGGATGCATTGTGAACTTGTTGAACTCAAAAAACAAACATGGTCTGCAGGATGACCCTCCCCCCCCACCCCCACAGACACACAAAAAATGCTACCCATGAAACCATTAATAAAATTCACGATCCTTTCTGCAATCCGACCATATTTGTATAATTTGAGTTATTCGGACTACTGTTCTCATTTTCAGTGTTATTCTTAAAACGTTTCGGCCGCTGTAACCTCCAGCCTTCTTCATGTTTATCCTTTCGAACTCGGGAATCTTTTTGTCGAACTCGGGAATCTTGGCGGAATTTCAAACAGAACCCTTTATTTAATCCACGGGGGTAGCATGCTCTCGTTATGTCAGCCATGACTGGAAGAAGTCTTCAGTAATTCGCAATTCTTCATATCGCCTGTACCGAGGATTGAAGCTTCAACCTTCAGAGAACGAGCGCTTAGAACTGAATTTTACTTAGTGCTATATCCACTGTGCCATGGGTCCTTGCAGACATATTTGGTACAAATTAACTTCAACCTATGCCTGACTTGTCCACTGAGTTTCAGTAATGGATGTCCAACAGTCTTTCTTTTATTGCCATTCACTAAGATGCTCCAAATAGGCATCTCTGCATTAATCAATACTGAACGCTAACGAGCAGTCGTTAAGAAGTTTGGGGCAGATCAAGGGGAGGTTGTGAGGGATGAAGAGTGGGTTCAACAGGATCGAGCAACTCTCCACACTTTAAATAACTCGTGTTAATGATACTTTAATGATTTTCTCATCACTAAGAGGTGTGATCCTGAATGGGCTTCACACTTACCGAGCCACAACCCCCAAATTTTTATCTGTGGGTTTTTTTGGGTTTTTTTTTATGGAAATCGCTCAAGACAAGGCATGAAGCTACTTGATGTAAGGAGTTAAAATAAAATACTACTTGAAGGTCAGAAACTAACCAACTATAAGTGTTATATGGATAGATTCCGACCCAAAAAACAGCAATTCTTCCCTCTTTGTCAGAAACATCGCTCATGGAACGTAAGAACTATAGGACAAAATAAGGGAAGGACGATTTTGCAGAAATTGAAACTGCGGGAATAGAAGAATGTGTCAGTTATTGACAATTTTGCATGTTGTATCCAAGTGTGCCTATCAATCATTGAATGGTGATAACACAAAGACTGTTGGACTTTTATGAATGAAACTTGGTGGACAAATCAAGCATAGATTGAAGTTTATTTGTATTAAATATGATTAAATTGCTGAAAGGATTATGTAATTTTATTAACGATTTCATGGGCGGTATTTTTTTAATTTTTATTTTTTTTATGGAAATCGCTCCAGACAAGGCATGAAGCCACTTGATGTAAGGAGCTAACAAGAATAAATATGATTATCGCAAAGACAGGAGATGCCCACTGACCTAAGTCTTGAAAAGATCAAGGTTATAGGTAGGAGAAAAACAGTCAGCAGGAACAGAGTTCCACAAGTCTGCGGTTCTTGGAAAGAAGCTACTGGAATAGGAAGCTGTATTACAATGAGGTATCAAAACAGCGAATTGATGGAGACCACTAGACCACCAAGTCAAACGAGGTGGAACAAAAGAAGCGGGGAATAAATCACATAATTCTGAAAAACACATGCCATTATAGTATGTATAGAAAAGACTGAGACTAGCAACATCATGTTTGTAAGAGAGAGGGTGCAGAGAAGAAGAAAGGGTAATGCCAATCAAATTACAGATACATTTCTGCACCTTATCAAGAACCCTCAAATGGGACAAAGATTCACCAGCCCCAATATGACGACAGTACGCCATACATTTGGTTAGGGTGGGGTGGGAGGGGTCAAACTGTATAATGGTTGTCTAAGAAACACGTTTATAAATTCGTGAACGAACTGTGAGAACTTGAATGCTGTTACATTTCATAAGTAAAAACTTATGTTTCAGCTAAATTTAGAATAGATATTTAATATGTATCGGATTGGGATATTTTATTACAAACCGATTAAAATATTTATTAACATAAACTTCTTGACTTCGAGAACCGGATATGAGATTATCCAAGCAGCAGTAGCAGCAGCAGTTTAACGTCTGGCATGTGTTGGACGGTTTATAGAAATTGACTTCCAAACTCTGGCCAGGTCTTTATTCATTCCTTTTTCTCTCAAGTCCGTCCTTATCATGTCCTTCCATGTTTTTTTCTTGGTCTGTCAACTAGACCCGGTTACCTCAACCCTTCTACCTCTACTAACCCAAGAACGCTCACCCATTCTTTCAATGTGACCAAACCAACAAAGTCTCCTGTTCTGTGCGCATCTCTCTATACTATCCAGATTTAATCTTCCTGTGAGGTCATCAGATCTAAGCCTGTCTTTAAGACTCACGGAATAAAAATAGAAGCTGTATTTTTTTTCTTTTTTAAATATGTATTTTACTTAATCTTAACTTCAAGTGTAGGAGATGCATGGGGTAGGTAGGCACACCGTATTGATGGTCGTCCTCAAAAAGAGATGGTACTAGATTATAACACCTTGAAGGTAGTAGACGCTTTCTGAGTGCAGGTGGTGGATACAAAATTTTCGTATGTATGTGTGTTGCAGCATCACAGTGAAACGGTTGATCCAAGTGCAAAACTAATTGCAGATTTGGAATCAGCACCTTCGATTCGATGTAGTTCTTGAACCTTTTTAAAACTCATTATTCAAAATTAAAAGTATGCAAAAATAACATTTAGAACAAATGTCCCGACATTTTGAAATTATCTCTTTTTATAAGAAATGAATAAAAAGAATATTTGATCAAATATTTTTCCCAATTCGCAAATTCTTCTTCGCATTTTGGACATTTGTAAACATGGCAGGGATTTAGAAAGTCTGGTTAGTTGGCAGTCGCAGCCCACACAATTTTTAAAGGGATTCATATCGATTCGAAGCCATGGTTTGCTGAACACGATGGGAAAAATTTTGTGAGCTTTTGCCTCTGATAACATCGCAAGCTGCCCCTTCTACATCCGGGGTAAGTTGTACGGCAGCTGTGTCAGGAGTGTCATGTTATATGGCATTGAATGTTGGGTCATCACCCAGTCTTCTCTCTGCCGAATGCAGCGCAATGGCAGAGTCATTATTAGAGGGATATGCAATGTAGAATTTGACCAAACTCAACACATAAGGTTAAAGGATTTGCTGAAAGCACGACATTTGTCCAGCGTAGAGGTTGTTCTAAGGACTACTCGGTTACACTGGTATGGTCATCTGAAACGTTTGTCCTCCTTGATAAGCCATTGCAGAAGCATGGATGTCTGGTATTGCAGGAAGCTTGGCCAGCCAAGGAAAACTTGGAAGCAAGTGATTAGACTAGACTGTACAAAATAGAATTTGGAGACACTTGACCTACTGAATTGTGACGGCCGAAGAGTGGGCTTGCGAAATATCAAAAATCGTCTTACCCCTCGGCCAGGGAAAAATGATACTAAATAGAGAGAGAGAGAGAGAGAGAGAGAGAGAGAGAGAGAGAGAGTTATTTTGTTCGTTTTTCTAATGTCAGACTCAAATAGCATTTAAGTTGACAAATCAAACTTTGCTTCTGACTAGCCAATTATTATTTGTTATTGTTGTACTGTGTTATTGGCAATATAATAACATACTTTGCCACAATTTATTTTAAAAAAAAATACTTACTGCTAATATGAAACATTTTAAAATAATTATCTAAAAATAAAAATCAGTCAGGGGGATAGCTCATTTTAGATTGAAGAATATAAACAGGAGTTGTTTACCTTATGTGCAAACAAATAAAAATTTAAAAATCAAATGACTTCAGCGTATCTTGGTCAATGC
>OY744519.1:206060609-206393109 GCA_963556195.1 Sepiola atlantica
CTTCTTCTCTGCACCCTCTCTCTAACAGACGTGATGTTGCTAGTCTGTCTTTTCTATAAATACTATTATGGCATGTGTTCTTCAGAATTATGTAGTCTATTCCCTGCTTCTTTTGGTCCAGCTCGTTTGACTGTTAGTCTAGTGGTCTCCATCAATTCGCTGTTTTGATACCTCATCGTAATACAGCTTCCTTTTCCAGTAGCTTCTTTCCAAGAAGTGCAGGCTTGTGAAACTCTCTTCCTGCTGACTGTTTTCCTTCTTTTTTTTAAGACTAAGGCTAATAGGCATCTCCTGTCGTTTGTGGTGAAAGGTTCAGTTCACAGGGGAAGACCAAGGAAAACATGGGGGGAGGGGGGTGATAAGGATGGATATGAGAGAAAAAGAGATAGATAAAGACCTGGCAGAGATGGGTTGGTTTGGGAGTCAATTTCTGAAATCTGTTTAATGTGTGCCCGTTTGTGAAACCGACATTAAACCAAAAATGATGATGATGATGATGATGATGATGATGATTATGATATCAATGTTGATAGAAAATAACGTTAAAAAATCATCTCTCGGGGCTTTACCTTCTCTCTGAGAATTTTGGTCTATTGCTACCGGGGAATGCAAACAGGGGCTGCTCAGGCATTTTTGTAGATCAGAGTGCACTTCACCTAGTGCGCTCGCTTTTCAAAACTTCACCTGACTTACAAATCTGCAGAGGGGATAAATAAAGATATCTTGGTCTTTTGGCTAGAAACAAAGCGTAGTATCTGTTCTTATACTGCACTTCACCTTTTCTGTCATTGGTCAGTGAAGGAGAAATCCTTCTAGACTGCGACAATTTTCATTTTTTTTTCTGTATGCAGAGTGCACCTTTTTTGAGAGCTGGATTTTTCACACATTAAAAACCGACCTTGTGTCTAACCTTGCCCTAGTGGGCAGGCAAGTAAATCGGAACATCTTGGCCTTTTGCCTAGGAAAAAAAGTGTAGTATCAGAACAGATACTACACTTCATCTTTTCTGTCCTCGGTCAGTGACGGGAAAATCCTAGACTGTGGCAATTTTTATTATAGTTAATATTAGTGGAGTTATTAGTCTCCAAATAGGTGTGGTTCAGTGATGAGGCTCACTTTTCTCTATCAGGTGATGTCAACAGCAAGAACTATACTCTGGAGATCTCAAGCACCAGATAAAGTCTTGTGAAGAGCACTGTGTAGCTATCACTCAGCAGATCTGTGACATAACAATGGAAGAGTCTGTCAGAGTCACTTGACAGCTGTAAACATGACATCAACACCGAGGTGCACATTTAGAACAACAATTGAACATTGAGATAGTGAACACCTATTTTAATTGTTATTGTTAGGTGGATACATGCCACCTAGGGAAATGACTTTGTGGCGAAAAGTTATCTCCCTTGCTAAGAAACATTTCAAAGTATTGATCGACCTGCCTAGAGTTATGTGCCCCTGCATTGACCGGAGAAAAAGAAAAATTTAAAAACCAACTGAAACCTGCTCAGCGACAGATAATTCAATCCTTCTTATACATAGTAATTCTACCAGTTGTAAATTGTTAATAAATCATTTATTATTGTTGATCTACATAGAATCGTTTTCATCCATTTATTTCTTCATATTTGTGGTTTACCACTTATACTAACCACTTCACAACAGTTATCATTCAGCTTTTAGGAAATCCAAAGTTTTCTTGTCTTTCTTATATGTTATGGGCTACATTTATACTGAGACATGCTATATCACTCTGGACAAGATATGGATATATAATACCGGTGGTACAACAATTTCGAAATGTTTTTTGACAATATTTCCGAGATAATTTAGCAGTTGCCATTTTTCACAAGGTTTTGGCCGTTGTTTACTCTTCAGTTTTCTTTTTATAACTTAAAATGCTATTCACTCAAAGCTGGCTCCAAATGCGTTCACTGAGTCCTGTTTCATGGTGGTTCATTCACGCCGATCAGCAGCCGAGCCCTCGGCATATTTCAGGTATTACTGGTTCTAGCAACGAATGCCACAAATACGGGGACTAGCTGCCAGCTCTATGCTTGTCTTCACTGTTTGAATCCATGTCTTCGGTTGGTTACCTTTGCACTTACTCCAGCCGGCAGATGCAATTACGGTTACCGACCTCCGGATGAATTCCTCCTCAAGGGATCAAAGAATGTGTTTGATTTAGTTCTAGAAAATGTCTAAAAAATAAGTTTTAAGCTTAATGGGTCTAAAAAGAAATCGAAATTCAGGGAATCGTGCTTAATTGGTGTCTAATGACTATGGATTAAATTCAATGCAAATCTGAAATATTTGAATTTTTAAATGGAAGGTTGTGCACATATTTAGCCTTTAAATCTCTTTAAAATATTCCAAAGACACTGAAATTTCGGAAATATTTATTAATTTATGTCTAATACCTGTTGTCAAAATTTCACCAAAATCAGAGGTAGCTAAATTTTTCTGAAGGGTTTCCACACCCGCTTTGGCCGCTTTGCATAAAAGTAAATTAAACTAAATATACCTACAGCTGGACCCCTGATGACTAGCAGCTGTGTTCCAACTTCAAAATCATCAGTTAATTAGTTTATGAGTGAATCCTGTACATAAAAATATATAGAGATGTAAATCCACCGATCATCATCATCATCACCATCATCATCAGTTTAATGTCCATTTTACATGCTGACATCTGTTGGACGGCTTTTAGAAATCGACATCCAAACTGACCTATATTTAACGAGGTCTTTATTTATCCCACTTTATCTCACTTCTTCCCATGTTTTCTTGGCCTCCCCCTCTGAACTGAACCTGCTACCTCAACTATTCTACATCTACTAACTCAAGAACTCTTATCCATTCTTTTAACATGGCCATGCCATCCAAGTCTTCTGTTCTGCACTCAACTCCCTATATTGTTCAGATTTAATCTTCCTCTGAGGTCATAAGACCTAAGCTTGTCTTGAAGACTCACATTACACATCCATCGTATCATTCTCATATCATTTCTCTACATGCAATGCATGTCCTTCATCATCACACTGTGTACTCATGCCTGATAGACTCTTCCCTTGGTCATCATTGGTAATGCTCTGCTGGTTAGTAATGGCAGAAATTTCCTGAACTTACTCCTTTCACTCCTAATTGTTGCAATTACACCAATACTAGCTCTCCTCCCTGTACCCGAATGGTATCACCAAGATAACAACTTCTTTTCACCAACATATCGATAAATTTCTTTTAATAATTCTACATAGCGATATTTAGATGTGGGTGTGTTAAAGTAATGTTAAAAACGGAATTTTCCACGTAAGGTTAGATGAATCCAGAAAAATGAAGTTTCCATTAGAAGTTAAGTTAAACGTGTACAAGATGTTGTGTCACAAACGGAAAGTCTCGGTGCCGGTGATGACAGATTCAATTCACAATGCACTACGACGAAACAAATATCCCTACAAGCATTTATTTATGAAAATCAGATTTTTTAGTTATGGATGGCCCTAATCTAATATATAAAGTAAAGTCAGTCTCGTGTTTCTATTTCATCGATAGCTTTCTTTATATAAAATCAATATTTGATTCTGGTTTGTCAGTTTTGTATGGAGGATAGTTGCAGCATGTTGTTTTTTTTAACATATTTCATCCCAAACAAGGCAGGCCGCCACTGTAGACGTAAGGGGCTACTGAGAATTAGGGTGTAGGTTTTGGGTGTCATCCTAAGTTGGGAGCAGTGTAGCGAGATGTCTGTTTACATTAGGTTTAAACCTCTGCATGTCGGTAACGTCAGGGAAACAGGGAGCAGGGAGGGAGTTCCAGAGGCCGGCAGCATGAGGAAAGAAGCTATTAGAGTAGAAGGCTCTCCGGCATCTGGGGACCTCCACAGTGTATGGATGGGATTTAGCTGATTGTCTAGTTGGTCTAGTGTATTTACATCAAGGGGGCACCAGTTTAAGAACAATAAAAGGTAATTCGATTTAATTCCTTCCAGAAAGTACTTTGTCTGGTTTTGAATTATTTTTAAATAGCCGCCATCTTAAAAAGGGACCTAAATCTGTATTCGTTCATACAGAGTTACTTTACTTTGATTGGAACAAAAATTTACACTGTCAAAAGGATTAAGTCGACCCAAGAATATTGGAAGCCAGAAGAGGTTCATTCAATTTGATCTTTGTTCCAAATCACTGACCCGTGAAGTGAGGAGGAGGAGGGACAGAAAGAGAGATCGATAATCATTGTTTAATCATATTTTGTCAGCCCATCTAAATTTTCATGTTCACGCTTTGTGCTTCCAACGACTCTCTTCTTCTTTCTCCCACTCTCTCTTTGAGTCATGTGACGTCATATCCGTTTCTATTAATTTCCACAGTCTTGTAATCATAACCTCGGGTACAGCAAGTTCACCCCAGCTGGCATTTCATTATCTGTTATTCTAAACTAACCATTTTATATACTAGTCGGTTTACTCATCCAATATCTAACAAGGATTACCAAGTTGACCATGGCTAAATTCTCTGCAGTTACCATTCTCTGTTATTTTCAATTAACTATTTTATATACTAGTGGATTAATCCATCCAATATCCAACACTTGTAAGTAAGTATTGGGCTTCAGCATTAACACTCCAAAAAGGGTTGACATGTTGTAAAACAAAACAAATTAACTGGCAAAAGGTTCAGTGTCGATCTTTAAGGAAAGGAGGTGCAGAAAGTCAGACTTCTGTTATTTAAGGCGGACAGCCAAACCAGCCGATTCTCCCACTTCCAACCCATCCACATCACTGCGCCCCTCCCAATCCTGCTCCATATAGAAAATGAATGCAACGCAATCATTGATTGCCAACCCCCCCCCCCCCACTTTACCAACATTCAAGTTTGGTTCTTTGCCAAATTGACAACTATTCATCCAATCGGACCAATCGACCAATCGTGAACATGTGAGAGTCAAAAGCCAAGTTAAAGAGTTGTTGACCAAAAAGGAATTGGGGATAGGGGAAAGGTGTAAAAGCAGAAATTTTTTTAATTTTTTTTTTTTATTATTATTATTATTATTATTATTATTACAACTACTACTACTACTACTACTACTTTTGGTGCAGATCCGGCTAAAGCTATTGATTCAAGACTATTAAACATATTTTTTGCAAAAGGGGCATACACTTGATATATCTTTACAAATTTAGTTGTATACCCATTTTGTTAATTTATACATTAAAATAATAAGTTATATATATATAAAATGAGTGTTTAAATTCCAGTGACTAAGATTCAGTCGTTTCTTATATCATTTAATTTTTGCAATGGCAGAATTGACAATGGTCTTACAATTGTTTCGCAATGTTCAATACAATATGCTACATTTAAAGCAATTACACGCTGCTCTTCAGAAACCACAATAAAAGACATTTATAAAGATAACATATTGTACATAAAGTTCATGGAAAAGCAGAAAGCAGACAACACTCACGTGTGATCCCCTCCCTCTCGGTAATAGGAATACAGAATTCCAATCAAGGCGTCATCTTGAATCTATCGCACGGACCTAGTTATGAGAAAGTCCCAACCAGGAAAAAAAATAATAGAAGTTGAAATAGTTAGCGGTTAATTAAATTTCAAAATTAAGGTGGGTAATTATTATTATTACAAGTAAGATCATTGTTTAAGATAAAATCCGAAAATACGGTTTATGGTAGTGAATTCAACATTCGTCTTATATAAGTTAGGGTTTTTAACTAACTTAACTACATATATATATAAATTATTATTAGTCAGCTAATATAATTTTAGATACTGTATATTACATATTTCAGCAATGTGCTGCGGTTTCATCCAAAAGGGCAGATTTAGACATCTTTAGTAAATCTTCGTGCCCAGTGGAATCATCGGCAAGCTGAAATGATTGTAGTCCCGTCCCGATAGGGAATGGCGTCAACAATGACAGAAATCTGCCCTTTTGGATGAAACCGCGGTACATTGTTGAAATATGTAATATACAGTATCTAAATAAATTAAATTATATATATATATATATATATATATATATATATATAAAGTAAGGTAAGTGTATGTTTATATATTTGTATGTACAGGATTCATTCCTAAACTTATCGATCATTATTAATTTTGGAACACAGCTGCTCGGTGTAAGGGGCCCAAATGTGGGCTATATTTGGTTTAATTTAGTATTTTGCAAAGAGGGTAAAAGGGGATGGCAGCCCTTCATGAAAATTCAGACACCTCCGATTTTTGTAAAATTTTAACAATAGGTATTAGACATCAATTAATAAATATTCCCAAAATTTCAGTTTCTGTAGAGTATTTTAAAAGGTTTTCAGGGGCATAATATGGGCACAATTTTTTATTTGAAAATTCAAATATTTCAGATTTGCATTGAATTTGATTCATGGTAATTAGCCACCAATTAAGCAAGGTATCCATGAATATCAATTTTTTCTTAAAGCTTAAATTTTTAGACATTTTCTAGAATCAAAATCAGGTAATGGATATTGATCAAAATTGGAATAAGGATTCTAGACATTAGTAGAATTATATCTTGATTTTAATCTTCGTTTATAAAGGGTTTTTAGGGGCATAATATGGATACAACACTCCATTTAAAATTCAAATATTTCAGATTTTCATGAAATTTGATCTTTAGTTAGTAACACCAATTACGCTAGATTCCATGAATTCTAATTTCTATCGAAGAACCCTTTAAGTTTAAGCTCCAATTTTTAGACATTTTTCTAGAATCTAAATACGTTTTGAGAAAAATTGGAATAAGGATTCTAGACATAACATTTAGTAGCATATATATCTTGATTTTAATCTTTGTAAGAGGACTTATAAAAACTGTTTAATGAATTTTTTTTTATGGTGCTTATTTACATTAGGACCCACGCTAACTTTGACCGTGTCGTTAGGGTCAGGGTGGGGGTTAGAGTCATGGACAAGTGGGTTCTAATGTAAAAAAGTACCTATTCTATTATTAACTAGCAGATTATTCTTTCTACTTATTAATAATCTTACATAATGAATAAAGGAAAATCAAAAATTGTTTATATGTTCATAGACGTTTCATCTTTATTGTTCAAAGACTTTCTCAAGATTGGCTGATGTGAAGAAAAAACACAGAAGAAACAATTCGAAATATGTAAATGAACATATAAACAATTTTCGGTTTTCCTTTTTCATTTTTCATAAACTAGTAGAATACCCATCCAAGGTATAAACAATAAATATAACATTAGTTTTAAATTTTAATGTTTTTTTTCTTTCTTTGGGGAGTATGCTACGTTTTCGGTACCACTCCCCTTACATGGAATAGTTTTAAAAAATAAATAATGTGTCCGTGTTACATACCCTGTTTCCTAGAATACATATTCCATAATTATAGTTAATACTTTAGGATTTTACCAAGCAAATAAATATTATTGATGCTCATTCGCACGTACCGATCCTTTTAAAAATGTTTTACTTAACATAACTCAAAATTTGATGTAGAGCAATTCTTTTCTCTATTAAATATTTTGTATCTAACTTATTTTAATAGTTTTTACGAATTTAGATGGGAGCACTCCCTAAATAGTAAAGTTTACCAAAAAAATAATGTGCCCATGTTACTCACCATGTTTTTTAGAATGTATATTCCAAAATTCATAATGATCTGATACTTAGTTTAGAAAATTACCCTGTAAATATGAAGGTGAGAATTCCGAGGCAGAAGCAATGCAATGTTGAAAAGGTGAAATAAGAATGAACAAAAATAAATGACAAGAGACGGTAAATCTCAGAGCAATTCATTTATATTTCAAAATTTAAATATTTAACAGTAAGCCCACCAATTTTACAATTTACTGTCTTTATATTTAAATTTTGAAATATAAATGAATTGATCTGAGATTTACTGTCTCTTGTCATTTATTTTTGTTCATTCTTATTCCACCTTCCGTTTTTTCAACATTGCATTGCTCCTGCCTAGGAATTCTCACCTTCATATTTACTTATTTACTCGGAATGCTTCAAGCAAACTACCATTTCCTTATATATATATATATATATATATATATATATATATATATATATATATACATACATACATACATAGAGAGAGAGAGAGTAAAGTAGATACTATACTCTACTCAAGTCTATACTTTTAACCTTAATTTTATTAATTTTATAAAGAACAGGAAAATAAAGATATAATGTATACCTTTAAAGTAGAACCTATCATTAAAGAATTGACGCTCGATATATGAGATAGAACAGTTATATCGACAAGTAAGATGAGAATAACGATTGTAAACATACAATATCTATTACGTCATCAGTTGCTCAAAACAAGGTGTTTCAAATAAAAGAAATTTATTTTTCCTTCTTTAAGCCATAGCTTTTCAAAGAATGTAATCTTATCGTTAGAGGAATACAAACAGATAAGTCGGTAGAGGAATTAATTACCGAAAGTCATGATTTGAAAAGATATAATGATAATATAAGATAAAGACAAATATAAAAAATGAACAATGCAGAGAGAAGAGGTTGAAAATATAGGAAAAAGTTCACCTTTGAAGGTGTCATGAAAAAAACGGTAAATCCAGGAAATGTTGGTGTCAAAAATTGTAAAATCCGTTGAATTAAACGGCTCAAGTAATCCAGTCGGAAAAGGTTGCAGTGTAAAAGTTTAGGATCTAAGTTGTATACTAAAAGCCATTTGAGAGACTTCCATGGACTTTCCAGATATAGTTTTTAGGGAGTTGAATTCAAAGTGAGATAATAAGTAGTAGTTTCAATCCAGGTAATGAGCTAGTGAAAACTATCGTTGCAATAGAAATCAAAAAGTTGAGTGGGCTGTTACCAAATATTAGATTTAAATTTTTGTAACGGCTCACTTAACTTTTCTATTATATATTTGAATAATATTAAGATAAATGTCTTATATTAGATCCTATCGTGATAAGGAGATGCTCTATGTTGTAGATAGAGCATTAATATAGGAAATACCATGTTTACCAATAATTAGTAATTGTATTGAAAATCCATGGATTAATGATCAATTTATTGTATTCTTTCAAATTTTATTTTTTCATCATTTCAACTGGAAACAAAGTCTGCATTTCTAGTTTATTTATTTGATTAAACTTCAAGGAAAAAAATGAAATAAGTTTTTTACCCGAGCAGTGATTCTCTCCTCAAAACTGATGAACAATTTGGTACTGGCCAAAAAGCATCAGAATACTTTTTGTTTCACTTCACAATATTTACCTCCACCGAAGCAGAGGTTATGTTTTTGGTCGAATTCGTCACGGTTTGTTTGTGTACAGTATAGCATTTACATCACTTGACCAAACTTGGTCAAACTATCTATCCTGATCTAACTAAAAACTGATTTAATTTTGAGATATCTAGGTCATGGTAAGAGAAAAAGTTACACATCTGGCAATAACTTCGGTTCTGTTCATCATGGAGACTCACTATTTGGCCAATATTGTAGCCAATGAAGTCTCGAATCTTATGAGAGTGACCTTAAAAAGTCCGGTCATGGTCAAAATTTTTATGGAATTTCAACTTCGATTTTTCCATATTTATTGTATGGATCTTAGGTTCTTTGATAACAGTAACCACCATGCACGATTTCATTCTGATTTGATAAATAGTTTTAGAATTATCCATGTTTCCATGGCATAACTTAAAAAATACTTCATACAATATGGAGAAGTAAGGCCCAGATATAACTTAGGCTCATCCTTCCGTTGTCAGGCCAGGATATGCAGTCTCACGGCTGATTTATGTTCGCGTTAGAGAAAGTATACAATTTCTCTATTTTAAAAATTGAGAATCACTAATACTGATGATGACAGCACATTCTAGTATCTTTTGTCACTTAACAATATGTATAGAAAGTATCCGCATATGAAATCAAATTTTGTTCATTCCATTCTATCGTTTTTCGGTCCTCTCATAATATTCTTCATCATTCAACCGGCAATCCATCTATCTCAGTAACCTCTACTTTCTAGTGGCTTTTTGGCCTTGATAGGTAGTGACTTATTAGTTATAAAAAAAAAATACAATTCTCTCATTTTTCTTTTCTTTTTTTTTCCTTTCGCCGATTAGTTTGTCGTTTCCAAATCAGATGGCCATTGCAATCGTATGAAGTGAATTTTATCAATTACGTTGGTTGCGGTGTATTGATGTACTCCTCTCCAGGAGTTAGGCACAAGGCCAGTTTTATCCTACTCCCACAAGTAAGATGTGACCCAAGGTCGGGTTGGAAAGTGGGGGTTGAAAAGCCAGCGCTTGAGAGGTGAGCACTCTGGCCATCAAAAATTGCCTGGGCAGCCCCGTCGGCATTCCCCGGTAGGGGCGCCTCAAGCAGTAAGCAATTAACTTACTCCTCCCCAAAGAGGGGAGGCAAAGCCTGGGAGGGTGGACCTCCTAGAACTGCACAGGACAATCCCATAGACCGGCGTAAATCAAGTCCCGAAGGACAAGACAACACCAGTCAGGGGTTGTTTGGCTTGATTGCTTTGTATCAGCATTTCAACCCTTCTTAGGTTATTTAATGCCGAAACACAATACCTCTTGAAATTATTCATTATATAAGATTAATTGGACAAAAGTTGCTCTTTTGTACGCATATCTGATGGAGGGAGGGGTAAAGATTCATACCTTTCTCAATGGTATTAGTGTGTATCTGGACACAACAGATCCAATAGGATGTGAACTTGGCATAACCGATTTCATATGCTGCAACAATATCCATTAGGCCAATAAAGCACACTTTTGGAAGGAGAACAAGCTATTACTGTGTAACAGTTCGATGAGCAATTGCCTTGGACAACATCGTCGTTTTTCTTTTTTTTTTTTATCAAAGATGACACACCAATTTATCTTAACTTTGGGAGATTCGTCACGTGTTACACATTTTTTAAAAAATTTTTTTTAATTTTTCTAACCTTCATCCTTTTCATTTGGTAAGTTAAAGTATTATATTCGGTGTGGTATTTTCCCTGTGTGGGCTGAACCGGCTTCCGCTAAAAGAGGAAGTTTCTAGGGAGTATCAAATTCACATACGGTTCCCAGCTGCAGTAAGTAACAAATAAAAATAAAAGTAGCAAATATAAGAACATTATTTAAAAGTATATATTTTTCTCAAAATGACATAGTTTCTTAAAGAGACTAACCTGTACAAACATATTTAAAATTTAAATAAATAAATTAAAAAAATTTTTTTTTTAAATATCCAGTATTAACAAAATAACATCTGACAAGAACCAAATACAAATTAACCTGCACAAAAATGTTAATTATTATCTTGTTACCAAGCAAACACTTCGAAAAACTCTCTTCAAAAGAATGGCCCAAATAATATCTTAAACAACCTAAAAAATATCTTAAACAACCTAAAAAAAAAAATAGCATACAAAATCTATAAATAAACAAAAACACTAAAACATTATGAATAGTGAAATCCCACATTCTAAAACACGTTCACAACTTAAACTCTCTAAGTTTAACTCCAATAAACAAACAAACAATCCACATGCTCCGATGAGTGTGCTGCTCTGGTGCCCCCTCGACGTAAATTCACTAGACCAACTCGACATTCTACTAAATCTCATTCATTCACTGTGGAGGTCCCCAGATGCCGGAGAGCATTCTACTCAAATAGCTTCTTTCCTCGTGCTGCTGGCCTCTGGAACTCCCTCCCTGCCCCCTGTTTCCCCGACAGTACTGACATGCAGAAATTTAAAACTAATGTAAACAGACATCTCGCTGCTCAGATCCCAATTTAAGCTGAACCACCAATCCTTCCCCCCCTTTTCCTTTTTTCTCAGTAGCCCCTTACGTTTACAGTGGCGTCCTGCCTTGTTTGGGGTGAACCATGTAAAAAAAAAAAAAAAAAAAAAAAAATATGCCCTATATTTTTCTAACCATCATCCTTTTTACTTAGTAAGTTTACGTATTATGTACACGCGGTCCACCGTAGCATGTATATCCCCACTCAGCAGAGATAAGAACTTATGTTTTTGCTGCAGATTTTTTTTATTTGCGAGGAGGTATTGCTGTCCTCCCACATAAAGCGCCTGGTATTCCAAAATGGTCACCCATCTGGTACTGACCAGGCTCAACGTTGCTTAACTTCGGTGATCTAATGAGAACCGGTGTGTCAACGTGATTATGGTTTATATATGTACAAAATCAAACAAAAACACTCACACATTATGAATAGTAAAAATAATCCCATATTCTAAAAACACCTTCACAAAGAAGAAACCTCGTAAAAACTGTCTGAAGCAAAAGAAGAAAAAACAAGTGTTTGACCTTAGATGACCTCATAATGGTTGAAAGGTCGTTAAACTCTAACAAACAAACAAACAATCCCCATATTTTTCTAATGTTTCTAACCTTCATTCTTTTCACTTGGTAAGTTTACGTATTATATATACATTCGGTGTGGTATGGATGGTGGTGTATTTGCTCTGGGCGGGATGAGCCGGCTTCCAACGAAACAGGAAGTTTCTAGGGAATATCAAATTCACATGCGGTCCCTAGCCGCATGTATATCCCGGTCAGTGGAGATAACATACAGCAACTCGTATTTCCAAATGGTCACCCATCTGGTACTGACCAGGCTCAACATAACTTAACTTTGGTCTTCCTGACTTAAAATGCACCAAACATTGATGTTATTGTTTTTTCCTTTCCCTTTGCAAAACTCAATCATGTTCTGCAAAGTCAAAAACCAAAACAACAATTTTCCTCTACAGAACAACCAAATCAAACACGATGAATAAATATTTTAAAATATAAAGAACTTGAAAATGACCGGATTCGGCATTAAATGACCCGAAAAGAGTTGATATGCCGTAAAATGAAACAACCAAACCAAACACGACGAATAAATATTAAAGACAAAGATGGTGGTGGGACAGGGACTGGAGCTTGGTGGATAGTGAGGTACCTATTAAATTAGTGACTCTTTTTTTGAATCTTGTCTAAGAGGGAGAGACTAGTGGATGATGCACCAGACCAGATGTGACAACAATACTCCATGTATGGGCGGATGGTGGCTTTGTAGAGATATAGGATAATGTCAGGTGTGAGAAATTTTCTAGCATGGTAAAGGGAGCCTACTTTCTTTGCAGCAACCTTAGCAATGTCTTCTATTTATATGCATAGTACAAACTAAGAGATACCCGCCTCGTCTGTTAATAGGCATATTTCTAGTTTGCTGATGTTAGTAAATATCAGTTTAGTTATATTTGCACGATTTCGTTAAAAGGTTATAGAAAGTCTGTTTAGCTCTCTTTATCATTACAAAGAAATCTCTGAGCTTGTTTCAAAATATCTATCAAGCTCTTGTCCGCTTCATTCTGCCATATGGCTTTGAGACTGCCCATTCGTCTTCACAACAGACCCAATAGGATGTGAACTTAGCATAGTCAATTCCATAGTCTTAATTTGGCTATTCACGCATTCCCTTCATCATTATTTAGAAGAATTTAGCTTTTCTTTCTTTGTTAATATTAATAACTTCATTTCTCTTTATTTTTTGGTGCTGCTACTTGTTTGTTTGTTTGTTTGTTTGTTTGTTTGTTTGGTGAATCACACTTTTGCATAGAACTCACGAAAATCGTGCCTCAGGATCGTCTCGTCTGCATGAAGTCCTTCTCGCAGGCTGTAACTATTTGTTAACCTGCAGGATTTCAGGTGTTTACCCCCGTCACCAAGAGAAACAAAGCTCAAAGTTGCGAGAGGTTTGGTTCAAAGGAATGGCGCAGAAGCAACGTTGCCACTCTCACTCTGTTTATTTGCGGTTCTGGGTCTGACACAACTTTTGCTTGCCACACGCAGAAGTAGAGACGACCAGAGGACGACGGATCCTGATGCCGACTCTTCCTTGATTTTCACCAGAGCCCTGTTTGTTGGGTAACTCTGATACTACTATGTTCACACCGGTCCTATTATTGTGAGGAAGGGTTGGACTTGGGGTGGGGACCTGCTTTTTGTTGTTGTTGAGTGAATCAGACTTCGACACAGAGCTCACAAATATTGTGCCTCAGGATTTTTTGGGATTTTTCAGAAACTTTTGTTCGCCCCAAACAAAGACGAGGATTGATAATTTGGATTATTTGGATTATTCAAACTACTATTCTAATCTTGGATGTTATTCTCATAACGTTCCGACCGATGCAACCTCCAACCTTCTTCAGGTGTATCCTCTCGAACTCGGGAATCTTTGTTGAATCTGTACCGAATTTCGAACTGAATCCTTTATTTAATCCGTGTGGACTGACAGAACGAGAGCAAGCTACCCCCGTGAATTAAATAAAGGATTCCGTTCAGATTCCCAAATTCGACAGAAAGATTCCCAAGTTTGATAAGATACATCTAAAGAAGGTCGGATGTTACATCGGCCGAAACGTTGTGGAAATAACATCCAAGATGAGAACAGTAGTTCGAATAATATAAATGATACAGAATGTGTCTCTTCTTTATTTAGTGAAAATTGTGACAATGTATATCTTTTGAAAACAATATTCTTTTTCTTCTTACCGCAAAAAAATAATTGTCAGCTAAATATTATCTTTTAATCATTTTATTTAATTTATCTATAATTAAAATTTAAATGGTTTCAAAATAAATACTTTCTTCCTTTTTACCTTAAAAATAATTGTCAGCTAAATATTTTTAAAATAAACAAATCTTTGGCAATTGGGCGATTCCATCTAAAAAATAAAACAGTAGGTGGCAGGTAATAACGTACGTATGAACATGAAATTTTCTTTAAAAAAAAGTCTATGCACTGTTCAAATCTGATCAAATATAAACTCCATTCTGGGTATGATACAAAACTGCATCCAGTGATGAGGGCCCTGATTAGGGGGCTTTAAGGAGTGTGAAGTCACCCCCTCAGTTCCTACTGATCCCAGATCCATTCTAAATCAGATTTAGTACCTGTTAGGGTCCCATCTATGGGTTAAATAGAATTTGATCCAGGCCTGATTGCTTTGGACACGCTTCGGCAAGATATTGGTCTCTACCCTAACCCACTAACCTCAAATCCACCTTTCCATGCCCTTTTCTACCTTTTTTTTTCTGCCTACCATACTTCCCAACCCTATAAACTACTCAAGCTCTCCCATAACCATCCTGGTTATGATACTAGACTGTATCCAGTGATGAGACCCCTAATTTGGGAGCTTTAAAGAGTGTTGAGTCACCCCTTAGTTGCCATTCCAGTGGTAGTATATATCAGGGTCCCATCTATTGAGCGATCACATCTTTTAAAAAAAGATGGAGGGGGTGATGAGTAATAACGTACGTACGAACATAAAATTGTCTTAGCGTATTATATAAATTTGTTAAAAAAAAAGTCTATGCACTGTTCAAATCAGACCAAATATGAACCCCATTCTGGGTATAACACAAAACTGTATTCAGTGGTGGGGCCCCAATTTGGGAAATTTAGGGAGTGGGGAGTCACCCTTTAGTTCACTCTGGAGTGGTAGTAGCTGCCAGGGTTCCATCTATAGGTTAGAAACTATCAGTAAAAGATAGTTTCGAAAAGGCTATTTATTTACAAAATATACGTTTACAGAACAATTTTTTATTATCTAATTTGCTTTGCAAACTGACTTTTTCCTGATTCAAATAATCTAATCTAAACTCAATGGATGACCCAACGGGTTACCTTTTTTTTTTGTCTAGTATAATTATAGATTCCAAAATAAATTATATACACAACACATCTACACTTTTCACATAAAATGATGCAACAATTGGTTAAATAGAAACTATCGCTTGCAGACTATTTGTTTAGAAAGTATAAACCAATCAAAAGTTCAGTTTCAGCATAAAATCACACAATGGCGGTTAGCATGCCGTAAAATCTACCAACCAACCAACCAAATATAAGCAGCCAGGAATACCAACAACACAGAATATCAGTTTTTTTGTTTGTTTGTTTTTTTAAAATAATTGGTGCTTCTCAATGGTAACACCCATATGAAATATTGCTGTTAAAAAGAAAATAACAAAAACTTTTATGAAATACTTACTTGTGATAGAAAAAAAAATTCTGTTTACCAAAATGTACAGTAGTTTTGTTTTTATTTATGAAATTCTACTTTTATCCGGAGCCGGAATTTCGCTGCCATTATGAATTTTGTTGCCATTATGAATTTCGTCATTTCTTAACTCCCCTTAATATACCTCTTCAATATCAGAGATTTAAAATGGCGGCAAACAAGAAGAAGAAAAAAAACATGCTAATATTAATGAGTAATTCCTTTTTTTATGATTAAACATCTACCGGATTATTTTCTGTAAATTTGGGTGTACGTCAATATTTTTCAATAGGAAGTAAGCATTTCATAAAATTATCTTGTTAATTTATTTATAAGTGCAATATTTCATATCGATGTAACTATGGAAAAGCACCAAATAATTCCTGACAAATTTTGATGATGCATGTTTTTCTTTGTATTCATGTATTTTGGCTAAAATTAACAAAATTGCTTTTTTTCTTTTTTCTTAATCCAAGTTTTTAAAGATAAAAATTTTAACACCATTTTGAATTTTTTGAATTTTTTTTACATGTTTGGTTCATTGACTCCAAGCAACTCTTTGAAAAGAGAGTCTGGCATTTTAACTTTTAACTTGCCTTGTTGCGTGGGTGTGTGTTCTTTTGTCCTATTTGTGTTACCCCAGTGATGACGCCCTGCCGACCTTATTTTCTAGGCTCATGCGCGTGTTCTGGCTCGATTATGTACTGTTCAAGATGAACTTTATCGGGATGGCCAAGTTTCACCAGTGAGTTACAACCGTACTTAGCATGTTTATTTAATTATCTAAACAGCAACAAAAAAAACAACCTTCCCTTTTGTTTGTTAACCCTCTTCCTTCCCTTTAGATGAAAAACACTGACAGTCTTTATGTAATCAACGCTTGAATCTGTGTTTTGTGTTTGTTTGTATGCGTCGTTTTTCTTGTGTTTATATGCAGATATAAGTTTTAAAGTTCAAACTCGCTCAACAAATCCAACATTGCGCCTCGAAATGTATCATGGAGCACGGTCACACACTAGATCACTGGGTAGAAGTTGAGACTAAATCAAGTAAGATGTACAGAAAAAAAAAACACTTAAATTTGATAAAGAGGTTTTACCTCGAAATATATTATGGAACACAGTTACACACACTAGATCACTGTATTGAAGTTGAGACTAAATCAAGTAAGATGTACAGAAAAAAAAAACACATAAATTTGATGAAGAGGTTTTACCTTGAAATATATTATGGAACACAGTTACACACACTAGATCACTGTACTGAAGTTGAGACTAAATCAAGTAAGATATACTAAAAATAAAAAAAAAGGAAAGAAATGACTTCGTCTTTGATTTCCTTCTCAACACCAGCGTATTTCCACTTTTTGCATTGTGATAGCCTTCTACGACCCCCTGTCTCTCTATTTATCTATCTATCATATATATATATTATATATATTGTATTTTATGTAATTGATTTTATTTTACCCATGCACAGTATGTAGAAAGGGGGTTTGTAGCAATGCGATACAATGCAACCACTGCACTATATGGGTGCACAAAAAGTGCAGTGGAGTACATGCTAGGCTTACACCAGATCCAGACTTCAGATGTAAAGGATGTCTAGGACTTGCATGCCAAATTGATGGCCGCTGTTACACAGAAGTTGGAATAGGCGGGGACACCTTGGAGGTGGTAGACTCCTTTTGCATGTATGCAGCATTTTCTTGGTAAGACAAATATCGTTTTGGACTTATCGACAAAAAGAAGAAAAGTAAAATTTAAAATAGAATATTTATTAGGCAAAAATTACGTTACAACTTGGCGCACTTTTATAACTGCAAATTTGTTGTCAATTAGTTTTTTGAAGTTAACCATCTTGAGCAAACCACTTTCAATGCAGAGAAGTGACAGTACAGGAAGCCGCTGTTGACCCATTGTTGATCATTTTACATCTTTAATTCTTTTCAATTGTGAAAATGAGCGTTCAACTGAACAATTGGTTGCCATCAGACATAAGTAGATGCGCATAGCTAGTTCAGTATTTGGAAATGCTTGATAGACACCAGAAATGTGCAGCATTTGAAACATTTTCGAAGCACTTGATCCTTCATCATTTTGTCCATGTTCTTTATACTAGCACATAAATCGTCGAAATTCTGCTGGAAAATCAGAAAAAACGGTCTTTTGAATACACAGTAACCAATCCTTTAACAGCAACATTAATATATACCTAATTATGAAAATTTAGATCAAATTGAAGTTCGTGCAGAAATATAAGATATTAGAAGGCAAGTGGAATTGGATTTAAAACAAATGCTGTAATTTCGTTCTTTCATTATAGATACAAACTTGTTCACTTTTTTCCCTCTCTTGAACGTAACAGTGTACCGTCAAAAATACCCCCCCCCCCCTAATCTTTTTGCGACCTGGATTTTTGCCTGCCCCTAAGGCATGTGCCTTGTTTGTCTTATGGTTATTCCGGTCCTGTTGTAAATTCATCTATGATTGAGAAACCTCTTTTTGAGTGTTGCCTATGTAACGTTATGAAGCAGATTGCAGGTTTTGAACCCGGATCGCCAGCAGACGGGTTTGAGGACAAAATAAAAAATTTTTAAAAAGTTACAGGATCAAAGAATATGAACATAAAAGGCAGCTGTAGATTCATCTGAGCACAGTAATAAATGGAGATTGAGAAACCTTTCTTTCTTTTTTTACGCTGCTTGTAAAGTGTCCAAAATACTACTTTTTTTGACCGGTTTGTGTCTGTTGTTGGCATGGATTTCCCCGATTCTTTTTTGAATCAGGTACTCACAGAGGGTCCACATGACGGTTGCGAAGATCCATAAGTGAAAATGGTGCTATAGAACTAACTGGATTCGAACTTAGCGCACCCAGGTTTCCTCTTATTTATGAGAATTGAACGAAAACAGAAGTAGAATTCAACATTACACTGGGTTTTATGCCCCAGAGTTCAAACATGTGACATTGGAATTGGGACGGGGGGGGGGGGGGGTCTAGTATAAAATCCAGCGTAAAGTTGGATCTGTGTGGTGAGTTGTGACTTTAAGAATTCTATCTGCTCTGTTATAGATATTTGTTTATTTTTATAATATTGAACACTGAAATAACATTTAAATAGATTCCAGTTTATTGTTTTCTTTTTCTTTTCTCATTATGAACCTTTTAAATAATTATATATATATATATATATATATATATATATATATATGTTTAATTGTTTTCCTTTCTGTCATGTATATCATCCTTATATATATATATATATTTTTATTAAAAAGAAAAAGAAAATATTCCAATTGTTACACTTTCTTAAATGACTCAGATAGTCGACGTTTCGGTGAACGAGCCCATCCTCCGTCCGGGCAGACAATGTTAACTAGAATGAACCAAATGTATGAATAGTGAAAATATAGGAATGCTATTTCGAAAGAATGCGCAAATTTGCCTCTTCACTTCTTCATGTTCTCAGGACCGACATGTAAAAAGGAGATGACGGAAAAAAAAATATTTGCATTAAAATTGGTTCCGAGAATATTCAGATTCAAACAAAAAAAATATTTTTTAAATCATTTTAAAATTATAATTATTTTTCGCTGTTCGTAAATTTGTCCCACTCCATTAATGTTCCTTATTCTGAGGAAGGTCTCATTGACCGAAGCATCGGCAACATGAACCACGAAAGCAGCTGTAACCAGTGGCGTGCAGAAGTCTGCTGATGCCCGCGGCCAACTCTTTGATTGTATACACCAATCACTCGAGTATAAGTCCTAGTACTGAGAAATATTATCAGAAATGGATATAGTTTAAATATCATTGGATACCCCCCCCCCCCCCCAAAAAAAAATTTGAATGCCCCGGTGCCACACTCCCCTCTCTGCACACCACTGGCTGTAACAATTGGAATATTTTGTTTTATCCCCCCCCCCCTTATAATAATATTCATCAACTGCCTAATATTTCAGATGATCTTTATATATATATATATATAATGTATATAATGTAATTCTTTTGTTTATATTTCTCTGTACTAACGTTTTGCTCTATTATCAGCTTCTTCAGTCTATGTGTGACTTGCCCACCAAGTTTCAGTCATGAATGTCCAACAGTCTTTTTTTTTTGTTGCCGTTCAATAATAAGCACACCTGGATACTGTGTTCAAAATTGTCAGTATCTCAGACACACTTCTCTCTTGGAACTCCCCTTTGATTTGGGCTGTGGTGGCCTTCTTCAGTTCAGAAATAATCTGTGGATTGTTCTGATAAAAATCTGAGGGGGCGAGGAGTAAGGTCCGGTTTGTGTGAAGCCCATTCAGGGTCAAACCACTTACTAATGAGACGATCACCAAAGTGTCCCCCGCATATCATTGAATGGTGATAAAACAAAGACTGTTGGACATTCATGACTAAAACTTGGTGGACAAGTCAGGCATAGGATTGTGAATTTTAATGACGATTCCATGGGTGGCATTTTTGGGTGGCGTGATGTGTCACCTGATACACATGCGTGTAACATACGAGGCCTGTCTAAAAAGTATCCGACCTCAGGCCAGAAAAAATATTCAAATACATGACGGGGTTGGGAACCTAATCCCCTTCAAAGTAGGCCCCTTGTGTTTGCACACACTTAGCCCACCGATCCATCCACTGCCGAAAACACCTCTGGAAGTCTTCTTTTGGAATGGTGTTCGTCTCCATCGTTGCGTTAGAATTCAGCAGGTGTTTGGAGAAGATGCGAAAGGTGTAACACAAATTAAGGAGTGGTTCAACCGATACAAAAATGGTCGCACATCAGTGGAGAGTGACCAGTGTTCTGGCAGACCCCAAACTGCTCGGAGTGCAGCTGTTGCTGAGAAAGTGCGAAAAAAGAGATAATGCGAAACACGACAGCGGAGATGAACACCATTTTAAAAGAAGACTTCCAGGGGTGTTTCCGGCAGTGGATGGATCGGTGGGTTAAGTGTACGCAAGCACAAGGGGCTTACTTTGAAGGGTTAGGGTCTCAACCTCCGTAACGTATTTGAAATACTTTTTTTGGCCTAAGGTCGGATACGTTTTAGACAGGCCTCGTATATATGTGTATTGGTTGCATGCATATATGAAACCAATGCACATATATTAGAACTCACAAGTTTGAAAGTCGCGTGCATGCGTCATGCGTATATTACTCTGAAGAAGCTGATAATCTAGCGAAAGGTTCGGAAAGAGTGACATCCACAAAACAATTCAATTATATAATTTTGATTGTATTTATTGTTTCAACTTTCCACATTGTTGCATTTTGCTTTCATTTCTTTTCCCAAACACACACACACACACACACACTTAGTTTGAATTACCTACTAGACACCATTCTTGAGTGTCTTTGGTCTCTCTGTACAAGGGTTTGTCAGGACAACCTGACATGAGGATATGTCACCCTACAAGTAAACCCTGACCAAATATTGAAAATAACATAGTATTCAAAGCCCAAATAAGATCCCCTTGATACAAGGAATGGTGCACCTTCTTCAAGTGATGTTACCTCAAGTAACAGCACTTAGCTGGATGCTTCGCCAGACTAGATGAATTCATAGTTAACTAGTCAATTGGAGAGAGGAAAAAAATAAATATTCTTAACTTCTTTATTGACTCAACATTTGAGAGGTAAAGGAGAACTTGAATGGAATATTCGAATATCTATGTATCTCATATAGAGATCAAGTGTTAGCCCCAGGAAGGGGCCCCTTGATTTCTGAGAACTTTAACTGAAGTAAAATGAAACAAAAATATATATATGTTAAAGCTTTTACTAGTTTTTTTGATATAGCCATGTCGAGGGTTTACTTGTAAGAGAAGTATCCTCATGTCAGGTTGTCCTGACAAACCCTTGCACAGATAGATTGAAGATACTCGAGGATGGTGTCTAGTAGGTAATTCAAACTCTGAAATTCAAATAAATATATATTTTTTGTTTCATTTTACTTCAGTTGAAGTTCTAAGAAATCAAGGGGTCCCCTTCCTGGAGATAACACTTGATCTCTGTCTGAGATACATTGATATTCGAATATTCCATTCAAGTTCTCCTTTACCTCTCAAATGTTGAGTTAGTAAAGAAGTTAAGAATATTTATTTTTTTCCTCTCTCCAATTGACCAGTTAACTATGAATTCATCTAGTCTGGTGGAGTATCCAGCTAAGTGATGTTACTTGAGGTAACATTACTTGGAGAAGGTGCACCATTCCTCGTATCAAGGGGATCTTATTTGGGCTTTGAATACTATGTTATTTTCAATATTTGGTCAGGGTTTACTTGTTGGGTGAAGTATGTTCATGTCAGGTTGTCCTGACAAACCCTTGTACAGAGAGACCGAAGAAGACACTCGAGGATGGTGTCTAGTCGGTAATTCAAACTCTCAAGTTCAAATATATATATATATATATAAATGTGTGTGTGTGCAGAGAAAAGGTGTAAACATATCTGACAGATATATTCCGTTTCATGTGCCGTTTCAGTAAAATTTATGCCTTGTTCAGGTATGAGAAGCCTAGAAAACAAAACTGCTACTAATTCAGAGAAAACATTACAAAATTAAATATGGGAAGAGGGAGCTCTTGTGGGTGTCCTCTATGTGCCTAAAACCAAACGGAATTTCCATGAACAGAGTTTCTTTCCAGGAACTTTCAATCTGTGGAACACATTGCAACGGGACTGCTTCCCCACAGACTTCAACATGGTTGCCTTTAAGTTCACCATAAAAGAATATTTATCGTAATCAAATTTCATTCCATTCATCATTTTCAATCCTCTCATTGTATTTTTTATTATCCAACTGATAATGTTATTAACTCTTTATCCTCGAGTGGCTTTTGGCCTTGATAAGTGGTGACTCATTAGTAGAAAAAGTTAAAGAGATTTTGTATTCCTATACGTTAACAAATAAGAAATAGAGAAAAAAATATAAACATTTATATATTTTTCATATTAATTTTTTTACACACACACACACACACACACATATATATATATATATATATATATATATATATATATATATGTGTGTGAGAGAGAGTGAGAGAGAATGGTAGTTTGCTTGAAGCATTGCTGGGAATAGTAGTTGTTTAGCTATGGTTTGTTCGTTCGGGTATCTTTTACAATAATCCGCAGAGTCGCCGACGGGGTCCAAAAAACGAACGAGAACGGGGTAAAAAAAATAAATTTGCAACAAGTAAAGTTGACCTACATCGAGAATAGACATTTTTCTACTTACCTATGAAATTTGTTTGTGTTTTTACGTACTATTAATGGGTTTTTATTAGATGTAAAAAAAAAATTCTTTTTTTTTTTTTTTTTTGGCACGTATTTTTACAAAAACAAAATGGCCGCCCAGCCTTACCTCGTTACAAAACCCTTCCATCGCTTGTCCAATGTTCGTGTGACAAAAATATTGATTTCTAATAAATAGCAGTTGAAACGGCTTAAAAATACAAACAAATGTCACAGATAAGTTGGAAAATAACTTTTATCGGCTACAGTTACTTTTATTTGTTGTATATTTGTTTTTATAGCGTTTTCACTCTGCGGATTATTGTAAAAGATACCCGTTCGTTCTTTATTTTTATATATTTTAGTTTGATTTTCTTTGTCGTAATTTATCGGCTGCCAGTCTTCAATTTAGCATTTGGCAGTTTTTGCCTCATCGACTCTCGGGCGCTTCCGTAACCTGCCCGGACGTTGACGACGCGAAATCACGGAAACATGGTGCGTCATCTATAAGAGTATCTTTTTTTCTTTTTTTTTTCTTTTTTTTTTTTTTCTTTTTTAAAACATTTTTTTTTTAATTAAATTTTTTTTTTTTTAAACTATTTGGTCACCACTTATCAAATCACTCGCGGATAATTGTTAACAAGACATAATAATTGTAAGCCAAGAGATGTGGAACACTATGGGAGTACTAACATTGCCCAAAGGTATGAATTGCGTTTGATTACTTACGGGTCTGTTTTTGACAAAAAATTTTTGACATTTGGATTTGAAGACGACCATGTTGTAATCAGCAGGGAATCATTCCTGCGGTAATGTGTTCCATAAGTGGGAAGCCCTTGCAAAGTAGCTTTGTGTATGTTTCGTCAACTCTCGGGCTCTTCCGAGACCTGCCCGAACGTTGGCGACACGAAGTCACAGAAACATGGTGCATCATTTATAAGAGTACCAATTCTTAGATTTCAGTTTCTTGAATTTGTTTTTTGTTTTTTTGTGTTGTTTTTTTACTTTGTCATGCTTTTATGTCCAACTAATCCAATGCTGTCTTGTATTCCTGCATGCTATTCCATTCTATTCCTTGCACAGAATCAACTTTGTTATTTCCGAGTCAATTCTGAAATTGTTGGTGTTATTTGTTATTGTATGTCTTCTTGTGGTTCTATGTAAATTCGTCTACAACAATTCGTCTACAACTGCAATTGGAGTATTGTTGTCACATCTGAGCTGGTGCACTAGCCACTAGTCTCTCCCTCTTAGACAGCGTACAAAAAAGAGTCTCTAACCTAATAGATCCCCCACTGTCTACCAAGCTCCAGCCCCTGTCCCATCACCACAATGTTATATCCCTGTGCTTTTTTTTACAAGTACTTCCACAGAATGTGCTCCGATGAACTTACTGCACTTGTGCCCCTTCAACGTAAATGCCCCCGATAAACCCGACTGTCAGCAAAATCCCACCCCTTCACTGTAGAGATCCCCAGATGCCGGACAACTTTCTACTCTAATAGCTTCTTTCCTCGGACCGTCTGAAGAGGGGTATGGTTCTTCACTCACTCGAACAAGGCACCTATCCGTTGTTAAGAATGGTTTTTGACGAAGCTGCGACGTTCTATCTATACCCATGCGTATTAACAAGGTTAACCTCATTAAGGATGTGGCTCTTCACCATACACGGTGGTCATTTACGATGAAGAGGCTGTATTTTTGCGTATCACATAGTGTTGGGATGCGAGGATGCCACAAATAGGCCATCTCAGAAATTAAATGCGTTTTAATTTTAGATATTAAATAAATTTTAGATTTTAAACAGATTTAATAATAACTAGCAATATTTACTAGTGATGGGGCGATAAATCGGAATTGGGAATCGGAAAATTCAGAACTTGTGTGGGTATCGGAATCGGAAAAATTTGTACTGATTTTCCAATACCAAAAACGATTCTTTTAATTGTTTTTGGTTTCTTTATGTCCCAGTTATTTTATAAACCTAACCGATAATTGACCCGAATAACCTTAGATGAAATTGAAGGAAAATTTCAATGGTGTCTTTAGATTCTGTGAAAAATTGAACCCTTATTGAAACTTATTTCAATGTTCGAACTGTTAAGATATCGATTTCTATAACACACAAACAAGCAAACATTGACTTATATATATATATATATATATATATATACACTTTAAATTTAGACGAACTGCCATAGTTCTATTGTATTTGTAGATGAATTGTTGAAGACATATTCGCCGGGCACCATTTTTTTGTAGTCTGTCTTGTCTTTGTTTTCTTCTAGTGACTAACATTTTTTTTTAATTGTCTTTTGTCAGAATTTTTTTTTTTTTAATTCCTATTTTTATATTGAACATATCTCCATTTCTCTTTTAACTGTTTATTTAAAAAAAAAGCTATATTTTCAGCAGCTATACTCTCCGGCCTTCTTCAGGTAACTTCATAAGAAAAGGGACTTTTTCATTGTGCTTCCCAATGGCCTGCTGACAAAAATCGTCTACTTATCCTCACAATTCTTTTCCTTTACGATTGAACTTTGTGTCTTATTCGTCAGATTATTGACCAACACTTCCTTTTGTCCGTTATTGTGTTACACTTCCAACTTACCAGCTAAGGGTAAACAAAAACAGCAACTTGTGTTCAATGAATCGCATGAAAGAGGTATTATGTGTGAACTTGTATTTGTGTGTGTTCACTGCACAGATTGTGATCGTCCATGCGTCGTCTTCGTCCGAATCATGCTTAATAGGATCAAATTCAATGCAAATCTGAAATATTTGAATTTTTGTGCTCATATCATGACTCCTAAAAACTTTTTAAAATACTCCAAATAAACTGAAATTTGGGAAATATTTATTAATTGACGTCTAATACCTATTGTTAAAATTTCACAAAAATCGAAAGTATCTGAATTTTTACAAAGTGCTTTACCCCCCTTTTTGTCCCCTTGCATAAAACAAATCTATTTATCTTCCTCCCACAAGGTAAGATGTAGCACAAGGTCGGGAAAGTGGGATTTGAAAAGCCAGCACCCGACTAGGTGATCACTCTGACCTGCAAAAAATGCCTGGGTAGTCTCGCCGGCATTCCCCGGTAGGGGTGCCTCAGGCAGTAAGCAATAAACTTACTCCTCCCCAGAGAGGGGAGGCAAAGCCTGGGAGGGTGGACCTCCTAGAACTGCACAGGACAAACCCATAGACAGGCGGAAATCAAGTCCCGAAGGCCAAGACAATACCGGTCTATGGGGTGCAGTATCCATCGGAACAGATACTACACTTTGATCTTGGCCTTTGCGTAAAACAAAATTAAACTAAATATAACCCACATTTGGAACCCTTACGCCTAGCAACTGTGGTCTCAAAATTCATAATCTGTAAATTAAAAATTATATATTTGTATGTACAGAATTCATTCTGTACATACAAATATATAATTTTTTTTTTTATGGAAGTCGCTCCAGACAAGGCATGAAGCCACTTGATGTAAGGTGCTAAAAATACAAATATACTACTAGCCAACGATTAATGTTAGATACCTAACTTAAAAAAGATTGAGAAGAAAATTATAATATTAAAGGTTCTGTAATGACCAATACTTTTATTTTGCTTGTTAGGCATATAAACACTTTTGGGGTAATTTATTGCTAAATTATAATAAACATGATTTATTGAACGCAAGTTGCTGTTTGATCCATCGCTGGAGAAGGGCGTTTCCCAATGCTATTACAGTGTGAATAAATCCAATTAGATTTGAACTCTGGTTAGTCAATTACGTAGTCCAAGTTGGTATCCATTACATGACTTATACCCCCTCCAGTATTGATATTAGAAGAATACTCGTCCCGAGATGAGTAAAATGAATTCTACGAACAGAACATTTTTACACCACTTTTATGTCCCCTTACGAAGCTTAAAATCAAGATATAATGCTAAAAAAACCTTATGTCTAGAATCTTTATTCTAATTTTGATCAAAATCCATTGCATGATTTTTATTCTAGAAAATATCTAAAAATTTGAGGTTTACGGTTAAGGGGTCTTAGGAAGAAATTGAAATTTAGGGAATTTTGCTTTATTTGGTGTCTAAGGACTATGGATCAAATTCAATACAAATCTGATATATTTGAATTTTCACATATTATGCTTTCAAAAACCCTAACCGAAATTTGGGGAGTATTTATTAGTTGATGTTTTATACCTATTATAAAAATTTCACAAAAATCAGAGGTATCTGAATTTTCACAGAAGGGTTTCTATCTCCTTTTTTACCCCTCCTTTGTATAAAACTAAATTAACCAAAATCTAAAAAAAAAATTAGTGTGTCTGTACACTTTCTCCACTTTCTCCATCGAAAAAGTTTTGCAATCATACATACCATTTACAGATCGCCGTACCCTTAAAATTGTTCATAATAAAACAAATTAGGACTAACATTTCCTACAAGCTGTGATATTGACCGATTTTCAATCTAAAACTTGATTTCTGACTTTATAACTAGCTAAGGGAGATAATTCTCTATATTAAACAAAGATTTCTTTTCCTTTCTCCATTTATTATTTATTTTATTTTTAGTAGGCAGAGTCATGTTACTAAAAGAAAAAAGAAAGAAATAATATCCGGCTGAGGGAAATACATTTTCTCCGACTGGTTGTCAGTGATTTAAATGACAGTTAGTCTAAAGTTAAAAAAATTTAAAATAGAAAACATTTCATATTTTTCTTCCACTTCCATAGAATATATTTACCATTTTAGTTCCATTTCCATAGAATATATTTACCATTTTCCTTCCATTTCTATAGAATATATTTACCATTTTCCTTCCACTTCCATAAAATATATTTACTATTTTCCTTCCACTTCCATAGAATATATTTACTATTTTCCTTCCACTTCCATAGAATATATTTACTATTTTCCTTCCACTTCCATAGAATATATATACCATTTTTCTTCCACTTCCATAGAATATATTTACAATTTTTCTTCCACTTCCATAGAATATATTTACCATTTTTCTTCCACTTCCATAGAATATATTTACCATTTTTCTTCCACTTCCATAGAATATATTTACCATTTTCCTTTCACTTCCATAGAATATATTTACCATTTTCCTTCCACTTCTATAGAATATATTTACCATTTTCCTTCCACTTCCATAGAATATATTTACCATTTTAGTTCCATTTTCATAGAATATATTTACCATTTTCCTTCCACTTCCATAGAATATATTTACCATTTTTCTTCCACTTCCATAGAATATATTTACTATTTTTCTTCCCATTCCATAGAATATATTTACTATTTTTCTTCCCATTCCATAGAATATATTTACCATTTTCTTCGAAACACAGTATTTGCTATTTTGTTATAAGTTCTAAAATATTAAAAGTTCCCACACTAATGATCTCTCATTGGTAGCAACTCGCAATTTTCCCTGAAGTCATAGTGACAGCAAGTCTCTCCAGATTTCCAGTACTCCTTCTCCGAAGCATGGGAATAGGCAGAACACGGCGGATCAAGAGGAATAAACCTTGACCACAAATCTTGGTATCAGTAGTTGCAGTTGCACTCATCAACAAATTTATGATCTAGTTTTGAGAACGGTATACACTATAATTGAATCAAAAAACCTTATCTATGAAAATACAATATCCATGTTCTGAATTTTAAAAAAGTTTTAATTAAAAAATTAATTTCTCGTGTCATTTTTCGGCTTTTATTTTTGTTTTTTTGATATCCTATTTTTAGGAGAATGCGGATGAAGAAAAAATCGAATTTTGTTCGATGTTTTCTGGCTTTTCTTGTTTTCATTGTGGGAGAATTTTCACGCGAGGTTGTTCTCTATTTTAGGAGGAACAGAAAGCAAGGCTCCAGGCTGAGAAAATACGCATCGCACTTGAGAAAATCAAAGAGGCTAAAATCAAAAAGGTAAGTCTGCATTTTTTTCCTAATCTGCCTGAGATTGTTCTTACCTTTCTCTAATCAGTTACAATATGAGCGTAGGTAAAAAATAAATCGTGCTAGAATGGAATATACTACCAAAGCATAAGCAGAAATCTTTAGGTGACCCCCCCCCCTCAAAGAAAAAAAAAGGGCACAAATAAAATCGATAATAGAATTCATAATCTTTTCTGCAATTTGGTAAAAATAAACTTCATTCTATGCCTGACTTTTTTATGTTTATTTTTATTGAAATCGCTCCAGACAAGGCATGAAGCCACTTGATGTAAGGAGCTAAAAAAAAAATACTACTTCAAGGGCAAAAAAGTAGCCAATGATTAGTGATAATCAGATAGATTCCGACCAAGAAAACAGCAATTCTTCCCCCTTTGTCAGAAACATCGCTCATAGAATGTGAGGACTAAAATACAAAATAAGAGAAGCAAGAGTTACGAGACTGCGGAAAGTAAACCCAGGGTCCACTCTCTACTGTCCACCAAGTTTTGGTAATAAATGTCCAACAGTCTTTATTTCTGTTTAATAATATTGGTAGCAACTTTGGTGATCGTCTCACCAGTAGGTAGTGTGATCTCTTAGTTTCCATTACATTCAGTGGTAGTACCTGTCAGGGTCCCATCTATGGCTTAAACTGAATCTGTCCAGTGTCTGGCATGCAACAATGGTACACATATACATTTGCTTCATGACTAACTAGTTGAAGATGTTAACAACTTGAAGTCATAAAGTGTAGCAGTATCTGACGTGGTTGTGTGAAAATAATGTTAAAAACAGGATTTTCCGCATAAGGATAGATTAAGCAGAAGAGTGGAAAATTCCATTAAAAGTTAAGGCTTAGAATTAGAGCTACATATTCAGGATGTTGTGTCGTATCATTCTCATCATTTCTTTCCATGCAACACATGTCCTCAATCCTCACTGGCCAGGTTTCACTTCCACACATCATCACTACATTAACCAGAATACTGAGATAAGTATAATTTTCCCTTGTAGATTCTTTTTCATCATAAAAGTGAAAACACAAAGTACCAGACCAGTTGTTAGTTGGTTGTCTTCGGGTCACCTAGTAAACTGATACCACATACTGGCATCACACCCAAAATTCTTGGCAGAAAATACATACAGTGAAACAAACTCATCTAACAACATTTGACGTGGTTGTGTGAAAATGATGTTAAAAACGGAATTTTCCATATAAGGTTAGATTAAGCAGAAAAAGTGGAAAATTCCATTTAAAGTTACGGATTAGAATTCTGTGTTCAGAATGATGCGTCAAACAGGAAGTCTCCAATGATATGTAGATAAGCTGATAAAATCCTTCTCTTTTTGTTTTAACTGCAAAGGACAGTTGCCCCCTCCCTCTATGAGGGATGGGTTGGAGGGAGATACATGCAGTATTATGTGTGTATATTGTAAAAGAAAAACCCCGGAAGAATTGTTAAACCCCAAATGATTTTGTGCTGTCATTGTTAATAAGTTTTACAACCACTTTTATTAAAAAGAAGACAGCTGCAACAAAAAGGACAACGAAAAAGAAGAGAGAGAATGAACTACTGCTACATGTTATCAACACAACACGACTCCAGCTACTTATGCGACGAACCGCCATCCAGATAATCTGCTAGAGACAAAGAATTAGTCGACCATAGTGCTACAAACCTGTTTCTTGGTGCTTTGAGCAGAGAATTTCTAGGGACATTTATAAGGTCTTTGGTAGATAAACACAATATGTTACTGTAGTAGGGGCCAGATTTATAGGGGGCAATCTGAGTGGAGTATTGGGTAGCAAGATGTTTGTTTACATTACATTTAACACGACTTCAGCTAGTTACGCGATGAGCTGTCGTCTATATGATTGACTGGAGTATAAAGTTAGAACATTAAGAGTCGCCTGCGTTTGAACAGACCCCAGTTATAACAATGTTTGTGTTTCATCTAAAAAGAACCACTGGCCGCTTAGCAAAACCAGCTTGGTTAAAGAGCCCGCATGCATTTAAACATCCTGCCGATTTTGTCTGGCCTTCATAGAAGCGAGAAGAGATTAACCAAAGCTCTCAACTGATATAACACGTGCGAGGAAATTGCTGGACAGATGCAGCAACAGAAATATGGCTAATCCAAAGACATTTTCTTCTCACTCATATGTATTCAGAGAATTGTATGAAAGAACTATAGAACTATTATTTGGACGAAAATATCATCTTCACAGATAAGTCCTTCAAATAGCAATTATTTGTAAAACAACACATCTCTTTCTCTCTCCTTTTCTCTAGTATATCTTATATAAAAAGTGGTTTCATTTAAAAGTTGTTTTTGTCTTTTCTCCTGTCATTGTCACATCTTTTTTAGCCATATATTTCTACCACTATCTACCTAATTAAAATCTTAACAAGAGTCAAAGAATTGGACCACCGTAGTATGACAAGAGTTTCTACCCAAAAGACTGAATTATGCATTTAATAATCTAAAAGGCTTGATATGCCATAAAACAAACAAACCTATTAACCCTGTATAAATATATGAAGATGTTAATAATTTGTAAAAAAAAAACCCCAAAAAACAGGTATGTTACCAAACTGATTGGATTTGGCATGAAATAAATCCCAAAAGAGTTTGCTTTTTGGCGGTGAGCAAAGTGTAGTATCTGTTCTGAAACTACACTTTGTCTTTTCTATCCTCGATCAGTGAAAGAGAAATCCTTTCATACTGAAGCAATTTTAATTTTTGTCCCAATCCAGAGTGGCTCTTTTTGGGGAGCTGGATTTTACCCACATTAATAACCGACCTTGTGTCTACCTCTGCCCTCGTGGGGAGGCAAGTATAGGGACTCCTTGATTTTTTGGCTAGGAACAAAATGTAGTATCTGTTCTCCATCTTTTCTTTTCTGTCCTCAGTTAGTGAAGAAGACATCCTTCTAGGAGGGGGTATAGGCTGTATTTTCCCAACAATAAAAAACAAATTTGTGTCTAACTCTGTCCTCATGGGGGAAGGGGGGGGGGTGCTAAATAAGACTCCTGAAAAGAGGTGATATGTCGTAAAACAGAAAGAACCTAATTAAAATTCTGATTTTTTAAAAATCTTTTGCAATTTATTTTGTTTGGTTGAATTTGTAGATTATTTGCTGGCAGCCATTTTTTTATGATAATTTATTTATTTTTTCTTTTATAAGTATTAAGAGTTCAATTACAGTATTATAACTTTGTTTGTTTTTTTAAATTAGAGATAATATAATATACTTTGTTTATTTTTTTTCTTTATAAGCATAAATGAGCCATACTAAATTGTTATTATTAACTCCACTTGACAACAATCTCTGGTAAGTTAGTGAGAGAAAGAGAAGCAAAGAGACAGATACAGACATAGGTAGATAGAGAGGGGGGAGAGAAAGAAAGAGAAGCAAAGAGACAGATACAGACATAGGTAGATAGAGATGGGGGAGAGAAAGAAAGAGAAGCAAAGAGACAGATACAGACATAGTTAGATGGAGAGAAAGAAAGAGAAGCAAAGAGACAGATACAGACATAGGTAGATAGAGAGGGGGAGAGAAATAAAGAGAAGCAAAGAGACAGATACAGACATAGATAGATAGAGAGGGGGAGAGAAATAAAGAGAAGCAAAGAGACAGATACAGACATAGGGAGAGGGGGAGAGAAAGAAAGAGAGAGTCAACAGATGACGATTAGAACGGAAGTGACGCCGCCGTAACTGACATAGCGTTGCCACGAACGATAGCCAGGGAGATGCGTTGGAACAACCAGGCTGACTCACGGGGCTCGTACCTAGACATTGAAATCCTCCTTCCAATGTCCTGAAAAAATTTAACAGTCTTGGGGCCAAGCACACCTGACGTTTCCACTGAAATTGGTTGGAAGACGAAACTGTCAGTGAGCAAACTGTATTTTCCGCGCTTCCTTGTTTTGGCGAGCAGAGCCGCCGTGCCGGGCTTCACCGCGGATTCTGCAACTGCAAACCCATTTTGAATAATTGCCGTGGCTACTTCATTGATATTTTGTTTAAAAAGTGTTCATTTATTCTTTTTGGTTTGTTTTAAATGTGATTTTTAAAAAGCAGGTTCAAAATTTGAATTATCTTAGACTACTATTCTCGTCTTGGTTGTTATTTTCACAGCGTTTCGGCCGATGTAACCTTTGACCTAGTTCAGGTGCATCTTTTTGAACTTGAGAATCTTCACAAAATTTCGAACTGAACCCTTTATTTAATCCACAGGGGTAGATTGTTCTTGTTCCATCGGCCATGACTGGGTAGAAGCACCTTTCCCAAGAGCCTAGCGTTTAAATTCCTCGGCCTAACACTCACAGGCAACATGAATTTGAATAATAAATATATAAAAGATACTGATATCCTTCTGAGAAGGTGGCCTCCCTCTACCAGGCTAGAAAACTTCACGCCTATCAGTATCTTTTATCTCTTTCAAGTCACCATTCGCTCAGGTATGGACTATTGTTGCCACATCTGGGCTGGTGCTCCAACCACTAGTCTCTCTCTCTCTCTCTCTCTCTCTCTCTCTCTCTCTTTCTGGAACAACGTACAAAAAAGCGTTTCTAACCTAATAGGTCCTGCACTGTCTACCAAGCTCCTGCCCCTGTCGCATCATTGTGCTTGTTTTACAAATACTTCCATGGAATGTGCTCCAATGATAGTACTGCATTATACCCCTCGAGTAAATATCCCTGATCAACCAAATTAGCATCAAAATCCCACCCCTTCATAGCACCTACACTGTACCTGGTACAGCATTCATCCCGGGTGAATTGAACCAAAGTTTCATGGGAGTATCAAATTTACAAGTGGTCTCTAGTTTTTTTTGGGGGGGGGGGGGGGGGGGGGGGGGGTTATTATACAATCGGTTGTAAGACGACACTAAATAGATTTAATTAGCCAAAGCAGGGAAAGAATCATTTTTGGTTTTGGTTTTTTAATGTCTTTTAATTACAGAACTTCAATCTTAGAGTTGTTCAAAGACTGCACAATGGAAAGTGTCAGCTTGATGTTAATTCTTTATTGGCAGTTTAAAAAATAAATAAACGCTTTTCTTTTCTTGCGAAAATGTTTAATTACAAACTGCTTCAGGTGAGGGGGGTAATACAAAACATCATTTACTTATATTTGAAACAGCAGTCTTAATTATTTGCATTGTTTCTTTTTTGGACTATTGTCCTTATTGTTGTTGTTTATTTTTTGACTACATTTCAGCCGATGTACCTTATGGCCTAGTTCGGGTGTATTGGTCAATCATGTTGGTGGTACCCAGTTTTCAACGATGATTGCAGTTAACTATTTGTAGATTATATCGGAGGTTAGGTTTATGGTTAGGGTTGATGTTTCTTACATACTTAAAGGAATCTGATTTTATTTATCTACCTCCCACTGCGGTAAGATGTGACACAAGGTCAGGAAAGTGGGAAATGACGACATTAGGTTTTTGAAGTTCTTGCAGAGAGGTGTCCACGTCCTCCTACATACAGAGCTTGGTATTCCTAAATGGTCACCCATCTGATACTGACCAGGCTCAACGTTGCTTAACTTTGGTGATCTAACGAGAACCGGTGTGTCAATGTGATTATGCCGTATATTCACAGCAGAGGTCCCCAGATGCCGAAAACTTTCTACTCTAATAGCTTCTTTCCTCGGACCCCTTGCCTTTATAATTACCTCCCTGGTTCTCCGACTGTATCAATATGCAGAAATTTAAATGTAATGTGAACAACTATCTTGCTACACAACTCTTCACTTAGGATACCCCTCTATAAATTTGGTCCCTAATCATAGTACGTCTCAGTGACTTTGGGTTGAACAAAAGTTGTTTTTTTTTTTAAGTTTTAAAAAAGACGTTGCATAATTTTTATTTTTTATTTTATTTTATCTTTTTGTTAATCAAATATTAAATTCCTTTATCACTTTTTAAATACAAGAAAGATTTAGTTTTGTAAATCTATTTCCCAATAATAAGATATATTCAAATATGTAAAAGATACTGCCAGGAAGGTAGCCTCCCTATACCGGGCTAGAAAACTTCTCACACCTGCCAGTACCATTTATCTCTATAGTCACTAATAATATTCTGCATCATTCAACTGACAATCTGTTTATTTCATAACTCTTTATCATCGATCGTTCCTTTGTAAAAGATATTCATAAAAACTAGGCTGCTGGCCGACAAATCTACAAATTCAACCAAACGGCTACAAACCCTGGACATGCAGCAGCGTCAGCAGAAAGCCGCAAGCGGTCAAAATATGTCGATCTTCTCGACAGATTTGTATTTCAATCGATCGCTGTGGAGACGAGTGGAGTGATTGGCTCTGCCACGCGTGACTTCCTCGGCAGCCTTGGTCTATTAACGACGCGCAACACCAGAGACAACCGTGAATTGTCTTGCTTTACGAGCGCCTCTCTATCGCCATTATTCGTGGAAATGCCTTGAGTCTGCTCTCAGCCTGCCAAGCCAGCCGGACATTCGAAGAAAACTATTGACTGTGATATGATTATGTATAAGGAATCAGGATTTCTTGATATTGAAGTAAACAATGTCCAAGTGACGAATAAGGGATTTATTATTTATTGAATTATTAATCTTATAGTTTACTTTTTCACCGAATGGATCAGTGTAATTTATTTGTTTGTTATTTTTTATTTGTGATTAAATAAAATTGCATATTGCTTCGCTCACCTTTTAAAAAAAAAAAAAAAAAAATTTTTTTTATTTATTTTATTCTTATTTTCTGTAACTTTGGCAACAGTCATTCATTCTTTATAACGTCATCCGTTTCAAGTAGTAATGTGGCTTGAGAGAAAGATATTTTCTGATAGGCTTATTACAGTAACTGTTTCCAACTTTAGATTGCCATTTGCACAATCGGATTTCATAAAGCATATGGTGAAAAAATAAACTATAAGATAAATAATTCAATAAATAATTAATAAATCCGTTATTCGTCACTTGGACATTGTTTAGTTCAATATCGAGAAACCCCGATTCCTTATATATAATTGTATCACTGTCCATAGTTTTCTTCGAATGTCCGGCTGGTTTGGCAGGCCGAGAGCAGACTCAAGATGTTTCTACGAATAATGGCGATAGAGAGGCGCTCGTAAAGCCAAGACAATTCGCGATTGTCTCCAGTGTTGTGCGTCATTAATAGACCAAGGCTGCCGAGGAAGTCGCGCGCGGCAGAGCCAATCACTCCACTCGTCTCCACAGCGATCGGTTACAGTAACTAGTTAGGTTGATGAGACGGAAGTGCTTGCTGTAGCAGGAGAGTTGAATGGTCATGTTGGAAAGACTTCTTGTGGTTTTGAGGGTTAGGGAAAGATCTCTGGTGTTCATGGAGGTAATAGATATGGTAATAGGAATAGAGTAGGAGAAAGAATTTTAGAATTTGATGTCATCATGGATATGTTGGTTGCAAACACTGTCTTTAGGAAAAGGGAAAGCTATCTCTTTGGTACAGCAAAGATAGATTGACTATTGGTCAGAGAAAAAGAAATTGGTCTTGTAATGGACATGTTAGTTGCAAACACCTTTTTTAGGAAAAAAGAAAGCCATGTCATTACGTACATGAATCTGGCAAACGCAATTAACCCTTATCCTCGAGTGGCCTTTGGGCCTTGATAAGCGGTGATAGGTTAGTATTAGAATAAAAAAATAGATGTAGAACAGTTGAGGTAGCAGGTTCATTTCACGGAAAACATGGGAGTAAGTGATAAGGATGGGATTGAGAGAAAGAGTGATAAATAAAGACCTGCCCAGAGATAGGTTAGTTTGGATGTCCAACGCATCCAGATTGTAAAACGGACATTAAACTCGACGATAAATGTGTAAGTTGCGTAGAGGCGAGAAACACCAACTACAGATACAGGAGAAGTGGTCACACAATTTTATTTTATTAATATAGAGATTGACTTTTTTTTTCTTTCTTTTTTTTTTTGTGTGTGTGAGAAAAAGATCATTCAATTATCGGCCCTTGGTCGCCGCCATCTTGGATCTTTATGTATTTACTGTAATAGTAAACTAAAATTGCCCCATAAAGTTTAAGGCGAATTTTATTATCTTCAGTGGATTCTGTGACGAGTGTGAATGGCAGACAGGAGCAAGCCATGTAGTTTTTCAGCTTCTTTCTTGGGAAGCTTGTCAACGACGAAGACCAATGACTCACATCGAATGATGTGCATTCACACCAGGTCTTGTGAAGTGAGGGTGGGGTGTGTGGGGGAGGTGAATAGTGCAAAAGGTTTACTCTCTGTCAGCACCTCCCTCAACAACCCACTTCCAAGTCATCACAGCTGCTCCCCCATTTATCCCCCCCCCCCCCGCATCTTTCATGCGAATGCACCCAACCCGTGACCCTTCCTCACATCATCTGGTGACTTGTTACCCCCCTCCCAAACACAAGCACCCACACTTGACTTTGCCCACTCCCTTCTTCTTGCCCATCCCTGAGAGGAAAGAGAGTGACTCACTCACTTCCTTGTCTTTTCGTCATCCTCCTCCGCCTCCCAACAAATATCTGTCTTGTGACTGACCGGCTGATATTATGTAGAGCAAGGAATGGAAGAAAAAAGAGGATGAGAATATCATTCTATTTATATAAAAGAGAGGTAATGGGTGACTACATGGTATTAGCATTTACTTGCCTCCCCATGAGGACCGATTTAAATTGGATGATTACAAGTAAAAAAAAAAAATAATAATAATCTTGACTTCCTCGGTTATCCTCTACTTGTGAAGACCCCATATAAGTCTAAAAGACTGACAAGTCTGTTCATATCTCCGTTCGTTTATATATATCTTTGTTTATTTATATTTATCTTTGTCCGTTTGTGTCGATCTATCTCTCTTCATTTATGTTGGTCTTACTATTTTGGCCCGTCCGTCTCTGTCCCTCCATCTCGACCCGTCCATCTCTGTCTCTCCATCTCGGCCCGTCCGTCTCTGTCTCTCCATCTCGACCCGTCCGGCTCTGTCTCTTCATCTCGGCCCGTCCGTCTCTTCATCTCGACCCGTCCGTCTCTGTCTCTTCATCTCGGCCTGTCCGTCTCTGTCTCTTTATCTCGGCCTGTCCGTCTCTCTCTCTCCATCTCGGCCCGTCCATCTCTGTCTCTCCCTCTCGGCCCGTCCGTCTCTGTCTCTCCCTCTCGGCCCGTCCGTCTCTGTCTCTCCCTCTCGGCCCGTCTGTCTCTGTCTCTCCCTCTCCATATCGGCCCGTCCGTCTCTCCCTCTCCATATCGGCCCGTCCGTCTCTCCCTCTCCATATCGGCCCGTCCGTCTCTCCCTCTCCATATCGGCCCGTCCGTCTCTCCCTCTCCATATCGGCCCGTCCGTCTCTCCCTCTCCATATCGGCCCGTCCGTCTCTCCCTCTCCATATCGGCCCGTCCGTCTCTCCCTCTCCATATCGGCCCGTCCGTCTCTCCCTCTCCATATCGGCCCGTCCGTCTCTCCCTCTCCATATCGGCCCGTCCGTCTCTCCCTTTCCATATCGGCCCGTCCGTCTCTCCCTCTCCATATCGGCCCGTCCGTCTCTCCCTCTCCATATCAGCCCGTCTGTTTCCATATAGGTTAGAATTGCACAAAACATTGCATAAAGAACCCTTGAAATACTGTCATAAAAGTATTAATTATGGTGACACTACTACTACTAATAATACTGCTACACTTGATGATAATAATAATACTACTAATGATACTACTACTACTACTACTACTACTTCTAATAATACTAATACTACTGCTACTTCTAATGATAATAATAATAACGCTAATAATTTATGGCCTCCAAAGATATTTTATTGTTTACGAATGAATCACTACTTATAAAAAGCTAAAAGAAAAACCACCTGAGGATAAGGATTAACGAAAGATAGATTCACAGTTGAATGACTATGAATATTATGAGAGGATTGAAAATCTCCACATACCACCCACTCAAAACAACACCGTGATAACAGCGATTCTTCCCCCTTTGTCAGAAACATCACACATGAAATGTGATGACTAAAGAACAAAATAGGGGGAAGCGAGAGTTACGAGGCTGCTGAAAGTCAACCCAAAGTCCACTTTCTACTCTCCATATATTCCATGGGTAGAATTGCACTAAAGTTAGCATGAATAGATTAGTAGATGTAGAACAGTTGAGGTAGCAGGGTGGGGCAAGAAAAACATGGAAAGAAGTGATAAGGATGGACTTGAGAGAAATAGAGATAAATAAAGACCTGTTCAGAGATAGGTGAGTTTGGAATTTAATTTCTAAAAGCCGTTCAACATCCTTTATTCCTCACATTCCATGAGCGATTTTTCTGATAAAGGGGGAATAATTGCTGTTTTCTGGGTTGGAATCTATCCATATAACACTTATCGTTGGCTAGTTTTTTACCTTGAAGTATTTTTTTTAGCTCCTTACATCAAGTGGCTTCATGCCTTGTCTGGAGCGACTGCCATAAAAAAAAATTAAAAAATGTAAAACAGATGTTAAACCGATTCTTTTTCTTCTTCTTCTTTTAATCAATCAAAGATAAAAAAATAAAAAATTTTCTTTGATTGTTCAAAAATAGCATGAAATTAGTTTTAAAAATATCAAAAACAAGAATGGATCCATTCTTAATGTTTGTCAGTTCAATCTGTACATTAAGTGATAAAAATGGTATTTAAAACTTAAGCGAGACTGACTGACGGACAGAGCCGCTTATAGAGAAAAGGGAAAAAATAATTTTTTGCTCGCAGCCATTTGAACAAGTATTGTAAGTAAGTAAAAGAAAAAAGAAAAAGAAACATACTTTTGACCTACTTAAAAAAAAAATGGGTCACTTTATGAGGATAGTGAAATCTAAGAAGACATAATTTTATTTTTCCCCTTCAGTTTTTCCGAACACAATTATGTCACAGAATTATGTTTCACCATTCTTCTTAGGTTACAGGTTTTGTTTTTAGACTCTTTTACAAATGTTATTTCCTAGAAAAGTTTATTTTCTTTCTTTCTTTCTTCTTTTTTTTTTTCAAAATATGCTTTTTTAATAAGTAAAAAAAAAAATCAATTGAAAAATAAATTAATGTACGCTTAATAAAAAAATTAAGATAATAAAGAAATTAGAACTAATAAATAAATAATTAAAAAATAATAATAAATCAATGAATAAATAATTAAAAAAAGATAATAAATCAATAAATAAAAAATGATAATAAAAAATTTAAAATTTTAATCAACAAATTACGATACATACTAGATTGACTGATAATGTCTTGAATTAAGTCGAAGGTTATGTTTTTGTACAACCTAGCGTCCACATCGCTTGACCAATCATCACTAAACTGATCAAAATATTGGGCATGGTCTAACTTAAAACTGATTCAACTTGGGGATGTCTAGGTTAAAAATCACGGAAAAGATCCCTACAAATAGATTATTAAATATTCCTCTTTTTCAAAAGGATGTGCTTAAATCATCACACATTTCATTTTTGACTCGTGACCCTGGCTATTTTCAATGATAGTCTAGTTTGCAAGTGACACAAGATCAGGCTGTTGGCTCAGAATTATCGGAAGTTATCTCTCTTGAACTGTATCCAAGTTATCGCCCCTGAATTATACTGAGCAATGAGAGAATGCACTCTCCTATTTCCAGAAAAAAAAAATCTAATTCCAACCATGTGTACATTTATAAACCGGATATCCTAATCTTTCTGTCTTGGATGTTTCGGCGATCATAAGTGGCTCCAATCGTCTGCCTATCTCAGCATGGCTTTCACTAACCCTGGCCATAGTCATCTTCAGAAACCGATTTCATATAGGCTCCCAGAACATCATTAGCAAAGCAAGTCATATTTACCTGTATATATTACTCAGACATCTCTCTCTTCTCTCTGGCCCTGGCAATGCATGTTCTTTATCTATTGAGTTGAGACATTAGTATATTCTTTCACTTAATAATTACGCCTGTGATTTTCAACCCTCTTACGTTTGTCTTTGACAAATTGTCTATCTGAGAATCAATCAATCAATTTTATTGGTAAAAAGAACAGCAAAGTGCAGCAAGCCATGTAAAAAGACAGAAGGTATTGCATCTATATGCCGTCTGAATGTTTGTCCAAGGCGACTTTAAACCTGGATATGGTAGGCATCATGACAACCTCCCCTGGCAGGCTGTTCCAGGGAGAATGCTGCTTTTCTGTTAAGACAAAAGAGACAATAGTAGATCTTCTGCAGAGATGGCAACTAGGGGTTAGGGTGAAAATCTTCTCTAAAGGTAAATTTAAATTCCTGCTGATGCTCTATGCCAGAATATGATCCCTTTGCACCCTTCATTGCTCAAATGAGAACAGATTAGTCTTTGAAGCCGTTCTTTGTAGGTAAATATGGAGAATCATGTCACCATCCTAGTTGCCGACTGTTTTTATTTAGCGAATGCTGTGTGGAGGGTGGCTAATCCTCCTCTCAGTCGTTGGAGAGGGCAGACTTTAATGATGTGCTCCATTGTCTGCTCCTCTCCACAAGCACACAGTGGGAATGGGCTGCTGCCCCATCTGTGAAGGCTGGCCAAGCACAGGCCATGTCCAGTCCTGAATCTATTAATGGTTGACCACTCTCTCCTTGGGAGGTCGGTGCCAGGCACTTGTTGATTAGGGTCTGACACCAGGTGTTTATTAGGGACCTCCTTGGACGCCCATTCCTTTTTCCAGTCAGAGAGGGAGAGACAGAAACGGACGGACCGAGAAGTCAGCTGGTGGGATGTTCTTCCAGATGGGGCGTCTGGATGGAAGTCGAGCAGGTGGTGGATTGAGGATGTCTTGGTGGATTGGTAGATGAGGGGAGTCTTCAACCTTTTGAAGCATCCTTTGAGTGGATGCTGTTTGCCGGATGTGTGGAGGTACAATGTTTGATAGGATGGGGAGCCAGGGTAGTGGTGTTGAGCGGATTGTCCCGGTTATGATTCTCATTGTTGAGTTGAGTGTCTACAAGGTGTGTGTGGGATGACCTGGACCAAACAGGGGCACAATATTCTGCTGCAGAGTTTTTGAACACGCTCTATACATAAAATATATTTTTGACAACACGTGTTTATGTATGTAAATCTGTTTCTGAATTATCATTCCTTTTCCTTTGTTTATTTCGTGTGTGAAAACAAGAAAACACACCACACAAAATGGTGACGATATATGTCTTGGAAAGAAATCCAAACTCATGGTCAGTAGACGATAAATCACCTATCACTGAAAATAGTAACTTAACTTGAAGTAACCAGGGGAAAAAAAACTATTAATGACACCAAAGAAAGAATTGTATATTTATAAAGAAAAAAGATTAAATTTTGTTTATGAAGTGATCTTAGTGGGTGTAAATTTAAATATGTAAATGTGAGTTAATAAACAAATATATAAGAATAAATTTGAATGAGAAAACTTAATATGGTCAAGAATTAATTATTTATTTACTTTTTACATTTGAAAGAAGAGGATTTACTAATTAATTTGAACATTTGTGTTGAAGCTTGATACGACAACGTCTTTCTAAAATGTCCGTCTCTGTTGGAAGCTGCAAGGGAAGTAACCATGAAAAGTTATCTCCCTTTAATATGTCTATTTTCCTAGGTAGACATGCTTCTACATAACAGTTTACGTCCAAATTTTATCAAAATAACTTCACAAAATAAAAGCTAGTTTTGTTTTATGGCATATCAACCCTTTTTCGGGTTATTTAATGTCGAATCTAGTCATTTTTGTGTAGGTTTTTATGCTTCAAGTTCTTTATATGTTCAAATGTGTAATCATGGTTTTTGGTTTGATTGTTTTTGTTTCACAGCATATCAACCCTTTTTAGGTCATTTAATGCTGAATCCGGTCATTTTGGTGAAGGTTTTTATGCTTGAAGTTCTTTATATGTTAAGGTATTTATTCATGGTGTTTGGTTGAGTGAAAGGAGGAAGAGGGGAGGGAGGGAAATTTTTGTTTTGGATTTTGCAGAACATGATTAAATTTTGCAAAGGAAAAAGAAACAATAAAACATCAATGTTTGGTGCAATTTGAGTCAAGAAGTCAATAACTTCAGACAGTCTGATTTTGTAGCGCCAGTAGGTTCTATTTGACCCATAGATGGGGCCCTTACAGGTACTACCGCTCCGGGCCAGAGTGGACCTAGGAGCAATGGCAACTAAGGGGCAACTCCACATTTCCCCACAGCTCCCAAATGGAGGGCTCACCACTGGATGTCTTTTATGGTCATACCCAGGACCACAAAATAAAAGAGTTAACACAGTTGAAATTGACCGTAATTTCACTATATTTACCAGTTTTCGCACACTAAACTATTAGATGGCTTGTGATATCTACATATGTATCATGTTCGGTGTATTCCTCTTATGTCGGCTTTCGGCAAGTTGTCTATGTTAAAAAAAATGTGCGTTTATGTTAATCCAACTGGTTCTTAATTGTTACTCTTTTTTTATTTGTTTATTTCGACCCTCATGCGTGAAAACGCAAAACACAAAATGGCGAACATATGTCTTGGAAAGAAATCCAAACACATGGTCAATAAAAAAGGTAAAAATACAAAAAATTTTACAAGGCTATACTGTAAGAATATGTCGTAATATCGTTAAGAAATGTGACATGATTTGGGTAACAGACAACAACGAACATCATTTTCAATTAGATTACCTGATGTCAAAAAATAAAATAAATAATTTTTAAAAATTATCTTGTAAAACTTAGATAAATCACCACTTAGTTCATGCCCGCTGTTGGTACAGTACCTGTGTATGTCAATTTCCATCTTTATCTACCTTCTATAAAAATAGTTAGTACAAAGAAAAATATTTGTAAAATTTTATGGAAAAAAAATGTTACTATTTGCATTAGAGAGTAAGTAACTACGATGAATTTATTCACAATTTGTTTTTATTGGCAAAAAAATATTTATGTAATGCTTTTTATGTTATTGGTATTTATCTACCTCCTACAGCGGTAAGATGTGACACAAGGTCGGGAAAGTGGGATTAGAAAACCAAGCGCCCTAGAGGAAGAGCACTCTGGCCGAAAAAAAATGCCTGGGCAACCTCGTCTGAGAAGGCAAAGCCTGGGAGGGTGGACCTCCTAGAACTGGACAGGACAGTACCTCAGACTGGCGGAATCAATGCCCGAAGGCAAAAACAATACCGGTCTATAGAGTGAGCATCCGCAGAACAGATACTACACTCTGATCTTAGCCAAAAGGCCATGGAGGATTTTGTGTAAAACGTTTACGTCTGTCTTATGTTATGTTAATTTCTTCAAATTTATAAAACACGTATCCAGTAAAAAAAAATAAAAATAATAATTATTTAGACTTATGTAAGATTCGAACTTGAGTATTGACATCTTTAAAAAGATACTGTCTTAAAAGTACTTCTATTGTAAATCGCTTGTTTTTTTTTTGGGGGGGGGGGGGCATTATTTGGATTTTTATTATACAATCGGTTGTAAGACAACACTAAATAGATTTAATTAGCCAAATCAGGGAAAGAATCATTTTTGGTTTTGTTATTTTAATGTCTTTTAATTACAGAACTTCAATCTTAGTGTTGTTCAAAGACTGCACAATGGAAAGTGTCAGCTTGATGTTAATTCTTTATTGGCAGTTTAAAAAATAAATAAACGCTTTTCTTTTCTTGCGAAAATGTTTAATTACAAACTGCTTCAGGTGAGGGGGGGGGTGTAATACAAAACATCATTTACTTATATTTGAAACAGCAGTCTTAATTATTTGCAGTGTTTCTTTTTTGGACTATTGTCCTCATTGTTGTTGTTTATTTTTTGACTACATTTCAGCCGATGTACCTTATGGCCTAGTTCGGGTGTATTGGTCAATCATGTTGGTGGTTACCCAGTTTTCAACGATGATTGCAGTTAACTATTTGTAGATTTTATCGGAGGTTAGGGTTAGGTCTATGGTTAGGGTTGATGTTTCTTACATACTTAAAGGAATCTGATTTTATTTATTTACCTCCCACTGCGGTAACATGTGACACAAGGTCAGGAAAGTGTGGATTAGAAAACCAAGCGCCCTAGAGGAAGAGCACTCTGGCCGACAAAAAATGCCTGGGCAGCCCCATCAGCATTCCCTGGTAGGGGCACCTAAGGCGATTAGCAATAAACTAACCTCTTCTAAAAGGGTGAGAAGGCAAAGCCTAGGAGCGTGGATCTTCTAGAACTGCACAGGACAGTACCTCAGACCAGCGGAATCAAGGCCCAAAGGCCAAGACGGTACCGGTCTAAGGAGTGTAGCATCCATCGAAACAGATACTACACTTTGATCTCAACCAAACTCGTTATTTTGATGTTAATCAGTTCTCGGCTTTTTAGCAGAATTTCACCTTTTTTTTTTAATTCAGAAAAGGCAGATTTCTGCTTAAATCGCTAGAGTCTCGCATGGATATGAGTTTTCCGCTTTGTTGTCGAAATCCGCTTTTTTTAAAAAATAAGTAAAAGCTGATTTCTGCCAAACAGTGAGGGCTTCCCTTATTTTTTCGTAACTATTTGGCTGCAATTTATTTCTTTTTTTCCCTCTTTTTTACTCTTTTGTTCTCTCTTCCTCTCTCCGTCTCGTCTTGCTTTGCCTACCTTTTCCCTTTTATGATAGATCTCTCTGAAAACTGAAAACGTTAATTTTGCCTTCAAGGCTGAGATTTCAAACGGTTAATAAAAAGGGAGCCTTCAGTTTGCTGTCAACTATGATCGACCATTTTACTTTTCTTTTTTTTTTGGGGGGGGGGGGTATGAACATTAATTCATCATTATTCAACTGTCAAACCCTTGGGTGTTTTTAGCCTTAAATTATCTCCCTTCTACCATGTTCTTTGCAAGAAAACAATGAATTTTGCTTAGGTTTCTTTGAAAAAATATCTATTCCGACTATGAAGATTATTACAATGAAGACAAATTTAAATAATGACCTAAGAATAACACAAATAATATAAGGGATATAACTTTTAATTTTTCACTTGAATATTAAAAAGGGAGTTAGCTTTATTACAGGATAGCATCTATATCAGTAAAATTATTTTTGTGTATGTTTCTCGCCTATACGTGACTTACACATCATTAATTTTTTAAATTTAATCTAATATGCATTATTATGTATATTAATCTAATATGTATTATTATGTAAATTAATCTAATATGTATTGAAATCAACAAATTTCTTTTTCATGGGTCATCCATAATTTGATGGTGTATTGTATATGCGACATGCCAACCCTGCACATATTCAATGGTACTCTACTAACTGGAGCAGTTATGCTTTCCCGCTGTCAAATAAGGTGTGACGGTGGTTAAGTGGATAACGACACAGACTGACGACCTGGGTGTGCCAAGTTCAAATCCAGTCGATTCCACGTTGACAGCCATTACGTGGTTCCTTTTGCAAGAAGGCCGATAACAGAATCAAACCGATCAACAAAGTTGTACCATTCTGATTTTAATGGTTGTCCAAAAGAAGCAGAGAGTACTAGAAATCTGGGGAGACTTCCTGTCACTCAGACTCCAGGAAATACCACCTGGTTTTTGTCAATAAATGATCACTGACTCATGCGAGAACTCCTAGTAAGTAAATAATAATAATGATAAACAGTGAAAAATCACTTGTAAACAGCTGGTGTGAGAACACCAAGTGAGTAGCAATGGTAATGGAGTGAATCGGAGAGTACTGGAAATCTGGGGAGACTTGCTGTCACTCAGACTTAAGGGAAAACCGTCGTTGCACCATTCTGATTCATACGAATTCACTTTATTGCAATGTCATACTGTTCTCAAAACTAGATCATAAATTTGTTGATGAGTGCAACTGAAACTACTGATACCAAGATTTGTGGTCAAGGTTTATTCCTCTAGATCCGCCGTGTTCTGTCTATTCCCGTTAACAGGGAAAATCTATAGAAAGATGTGACTCCTAACCATGCACAGACAGTCATTCACTATGAAGTGGCTAAATTTTGTGCATCACATAGTGTTGGGATACATTTAGACGAGTCGAGAATACCCCTGGAGGCCAACTGGGAAGCTACTACCCCTCTGCAAACCCTTTATCTGATAAACAATAATAAACAAAGAATGAAAATCAAAATTTTAATTTTTTTTTAATATAACATTAAAAATTTGCAAAAAATAAAAAATAAATAAAACTAATTACATTACTAAATCCCGGGCAACGTCGGGTAGATACAACTAGTTTATCTACATTGTAAGTATTACTATGTGCCATTCCTGGAAATGTCGCAGCTGCTGTTTATAATTCATTAGAGAGTAATTCTCTCATGATACATTAATGTAGTCATGTTGATCAATGACATCCATTTTTGATGGCCTTGTGCCTAATTTGTTTTGTCTGCAAATAAATAATTCAAAGTGTAGTATCTGTTCTCTGATCTCGGCACAAAGACATCTGCTCTTTCTTATGGATTCTGATTGCTTGCTTCGTAGCACAGTAGGTTAGTAATGGGTATCACAAACCAGCCTAGTTTAGAGAGAGAAAAGAATAAACGCCAGCTCAGTATTTACTGCTACATCTGATATAAGTCTTCCCCTTCGCACTTTACTGCTACCAGATCAGGCTGTCTGAAGATACCGGCTTCCTGACCAAAAATGCACCAAAACATTAATTTTATTTATTTATTTTTTTTCCCTTTGCAAAACTCAATCATGTTCTGCTAAGCCCAAAACCAAAACAAAAACAATATTTTTCCGCTACAAAACAACCAAATCAAACACCATAAATAAATGTAAGGAGAGTAGAAAGTGACTAACTTGGGTTTACTTTCAGCAGCCTCGTAACTTTCGCTTCTCTTATTTTGTCCTTTAGTCCTCACATTCCATGAGCGATTTTTCTGGCAAAGGGAGAAGAATTGCTGTTTTCTGGGTCGGAATCTATCCATATAACACTTATAATTTGCTATTTTTTTTACCTTGAAGTGGTATTTTTTTTTTTTTTTTTTTTTTTAGCTCCTTACATCAAGTGGCTTCATGCCTTGTCTGGAGCGATTTCCATTAAAAAAAAATAAATACTTGAACATATAAAGACTTTTTACCAAAATAACCTGATTCGGCATTAAATAACCCGAGAAGGGTTGATATGCCGTAAAACAAAACAACCAAACCAAACACCATAAATAAATATTGAACATATAGAGAACTTGAAGCATAAAAACTTTTACAGATTCGGCATGAAATAACCTGAAAAATAACCATGAAAAAGAATATGACTTTTTAAAAATGATGACCGGAGAGACAGTCTATTGATTGTGGCTTGCTATTGTGAATTCGGAATAGTGGTACGCTACTCAGAGTCGAATCATTTTCGGGAGTGCCAAAATTTTAACTCTTGTTGTATATTTGGTACCCTCGAGTTGATCCAAGAAGAGAGCCAGAGCAAATTAGCTGTCAAAGACTGAAGCTATCACTCTCTCCCTCTGCTTCCCAGCGATGAATAAATAATGAATGAAGAACATCCTATTATTATTATAATCGTCTGTGTTGATTAATCGAAATTAACAACGACTTTGTGTTTCATCCAGCCTGGCAATCACCAGTCAGCTCAACATTAAAAAATAATTATCTTACTATCACCACTGTAAAGAACTGTCTTTTCTTCCTATGTGTGCCTAACTGCAAATGGAATCTTTATCAACAGAGTTTTTTTACCAAAACTGTGAAACCTATTACTATGGAATTGCTTCCCTCTGGGCTACAACATGGTCTTCACATTTAATGTCAATAAATAAATAATAATAAGCAATCTAATTTTCTTGATCATTCAACTGGCAATCTATCCATTTCATTAACCCTTATGTTTGAGTGGCTTTAATCCTTGATAAGTGTTGACGCATTAGTATTAAAAAGAAATTAAAAAAAAACAAAACATGAAGACAATACAAATTACCAATCTTCACCGCACAAAAATTCCGAACACACATTAATTCTTGTTCTAAGTACTTTAATTAACTGCACATGCTTTGTGAAAATATGCCGCAGTGGTTTTGTCAATAAGTGCATTACTTCTATTCGAGAAACCATGTTGCAAATGTCTTGGATTGTGACCTCCTGACACAGTTTGTTTTCTTTTTTTTTATATCCACTAATAGGAAATTGGAATGAGAGAAATTTGTCACCTCTTAAGTCTTGGATTGCTGCTCTCTAATTAATAACATTTTTGAACGAGTGAAACTTCATGCAATTCAAATGTAATACTTTTAGATGAGGATTGCTAATTTGTGTTGTTGTAAATATTGTTCTCACCTCGGATGTTATTCTCACAACTGACTTTCTTCAGGTGTCTCTTGTCGAACTCAGGAATATATGGAATTTCAAACAGAACTTTTTATTTATTCCACGGGAGTAGCTTGTTTTCATTCCGTCAGCCATATATATATATATATATATATATATATATATATATATATAGCAATAGATAAAGTGAAAGAATAAAATAAGGTGTGAATCAAATTTTATTACAGTTCAATGTTCAGGCAAAGTTCTTTAAAGTCCTTAACTCATGAGTTTTCAAAGAAAATCTTCTCCTCAGAGGACCATTACCGCAATGACATTACTGCAGGAAATGAAAATTAAACTTTGAAAAAATATATAAAAAATATATATAAAAATACATAAAGGTATATAAAACATCAAATATATCAGCCCAAAACATACTTTTTAGTAAAACTATACAGTTCATTCAGGTCAACAAGTCCAAAATAGCTCCAGGCAAGATATCAAAGAGGTTGATTGTAATAAAATTTGATTCGCCCCTTATTTTATTCTTTCACTTTATCTATTGCTATTAATGCTCTATCCAGTATATTGAGCTTTATTTTTATCCGGATGTTTACTAATTAAAGATATTAGTTGCCTCTTATATCTTTTGTTGTATTAACCTTATATATATATATATATATATATATATATATATATATATATATATATATATAAACGAGAAGGATGTTGTAGTTTGCTTGAAGCCTCGTGCATAGTGTTTAAGAAGTTGTGTTTGAAGATACCATATAAGTAGTATCTACTTTTACAGTACCGATGCATATTTCTATTAATTGTTTACCCTGGCAATTCATGCTTATTTTGATTGTGTTTATTAATGTGGATTCTTATGTTGGATATTTTCGCCTCCTTGTATGTATCATGTTTTATGATGTGCTTACGTTTGTCATGCGTGCACGCATATATATAATAAAAATTAAAACAGAACACAGATATTTCAGCTGATTCAGACGATCTTAATCATTTGGTATAGATAAGCTTGTATATATATGGAAAAGAAAAAAACAAAATTATTGATATATATATATATATATATATATATATATATATATATAAACGAGAAGGATATTGTAGTTTGCTTGAAGCATTATGCATAGTGTGTAAGAAGTGTTTAAAGACTATGACAATGCTGTTTGGTAGAAAAAACACTGTCGGATACGAGACAATGTAAGCAGAATAAATGACAATATTCAAAGATTTTAATAATTTTCAATTAATAAATAAATAGTTCATTGAAAATTATTGAAATCTTTTAATATTGTTTTTTTACTCTGTTTACCATGTCTCGTTTACAACAGTGTTTTCCTACCAAACTACATTGTCATAGCCTTCAAATACAACTTCATATATATATATATATATATATATATATATATATATATATATATATATATATATAATAATAATAATAATCCAGGTAAAACATCCACAAGGTAGTAATCCGAAGAATTTCAACCGGGTTTATAAAAAGGGCTCAATATAAAATAGAGCTTTTATATATGATTATTTTTATTTACACAGGCATGTACAAAATCTGCGACACTGGCATGTCGATGTTATCGATCAACAGCTATTATAAACTGAGATCTCATCAGGCAGAGTTAGAATCTGATCTTAACCTTAGATCATATACTGATGAGATCTCAGTTTATAATAGCTGTTGATCGATAACATCGACATGCCAGTGTCGCAGATTTTGTACATGTCTGCGTAAATAAAAATAATCATATATAAGTGTATTTAGGCAGCATTTTCTCATTTATGCAAACATTGTTAGTAGTAATGTCGTCTTGACGACACTACTACTAACAATGGTTGCATAAATGAGAAAATGCTGCCTAAATACACTTATATATATAGTAAGTAGTAAGACTGCACATCTAAAACAAGAATAGGTTTAAGGCTCCTAGAATTGTCAACACAGATCCATAGCACAACTGATAAAATTGCTAAGTAATAATCGTTTCTAAACCCCAAGTACTTTTATTGACATATGGAATTGGGTTTTAAAACATCTTTGGAGTTTTATTCTTTATTCATAGCACATGTATACTCATAAAACACCCCCACCCCATCTCCATGGGACGGAAGGGGGGGGCAGCTATCTAAACCTACTACTCTCTCTCTATTGGTTCAGTCGAAAAAGAGAAAGATCCTCTCTACTCATTTGCCACGTCAGCTTAGCAGCTTCCTGTCTCTGTGACGTCATTGCTGGAACATGTAGCCCTTACGACTTCTACCTGGAAAATTCCACTGAACCTAATTTTTAAACTTATGTGAAAATTCACCATTCTAAGTTTCTGTTTGTTTGTTCATAAACTCTTCCTAGCGTACCTGAATAAGTATATATCATTTTGATCAAAGAGGAAACAATAATCTTGTTGGGTCTGTATTCACGCCGGACAATATTATTTTATTGTAGTTAAAATGTAGATAGACAGTCCCCCCCCCTCCTGAACTATATATAAACTTTCAGTGTATGAAGAAATCTGGACATATTTTTGTCAAATGTTCAAGAAGACAATACCACCACATCTAATAAAGAAGAATGACTAAGCAAAGGTCATGTTTAAGTAGAAAATATAACTATATGCAAGTTTAATAAATGTAGAAGTCCTAACTATACAAATGTCAGATAAATGAAAAAAGCAATATTATCAAATGAACAGAAAACAATTTCAAAATGTACAGAAAACAATTTCACCATGCAAAGACAGGGCAATTAAAAAAATGGTAAAAGCTCTGGTTATACAAAATTCAAATGAATGAAAATAGCAATATTATCAAATGTACAGAAAACAATATCACCATGCAAAGACAGGGGAATTACAAAAATGGTAAAAGTCCTGGTCATACAAAATTCAAATGAATGAAAATAGCAATATTATCAAATGTACAGAAAACAATTTCACCATGCAAAGACAGGGCAATTAAAAAAATGGTAAAAGCTCTGGTTATACAAAATTCAAATGAATGAAAATAGCAATATTATCAAATGTACAGAAAACAATTTCACCATGCAAAGACAGGGGAATTACAAAAATGGTAAAAGTCCTGGTTATACAAAATTCAAATGAATGAAAATAGCAATATTATCAAATGTACAGAAAACAATATCACCATGCAAAGACAGGGGAATTACAAAAATGGTAAAAGTCCTGGTTATACAAAATTCAAATGAATGAAAATAGCAATATTATCAAATGTACAGAAAACAATTTCACCATGCAAAGATAGAGCAATTACAAAAATGGTAAAAGTCCTGGTCATACAACATTCAAATGAATGAAAATAGCAATATTATCAAATGTACAGAAAACAATTTCACCATGCAAAGATAGGGCAATTACAAAAATGGTAAAAGTCCTGGTTATACAAAATTCAAATGAATGAAAATAGCAATATTATCAAATGTACAGAAAACAATTTCACCATGCAAAGACAGGGCAATTACAAAAATGGTAAAAGTCCTGGTTATACAAAATTCAAATGAATGAAAATAGCAATATTATCAAATGTATAGAAAACAATTTCACAATGCAAAGATAGGGCAATTACAAAAATGGTAAAAGTCCTGGTCATACAAAATTCAAATGAATGAAAATAGCAATATTATCAAATGTACAGAAAACAATTTCACAATGCAAAGATAGGGCAATTACAAAAATGGTAAAAGTCCTGGTCATACAAAATTCAAATGAATGAAAATAGCAATATTATCAAATGTACAGAAAACAATTTCACCATGCAAAGATAGGGCAATTACAAAAATGGTAAAAGTCCTGGTCATACAAAATTCAAATGAATGAAAATAGCAATATTATCAAATGTATAGAAAACAATTTCACAATGCAAAGATAGGGCAATTACAAAAATGGTAAAAGTCCTGGTTATACAAAATTCAAATTAATGAAAATAGCAATATTATCAAATGTACAGAAAACAATTTCACCATGCAAAGATAGAGCAATTACAAAAATGGTAAAAGTCCTGGTCATACAACATTCAAATGAATGAAAATAGCAATATTATCAAATGTACAGAAAACAATTTCACCATGCAAAAACAGGGCAATTACAAAAATGGTAAAAGTCCTGGTCATACAAAATTCAAATGAATGAAAATAGCAATATTATCAAATGTACAGAAAACAATTTCACCATGCAAAGATAGGGCAATTACAAAAATGGTAAAAGTCCTGGTTATACAAAATTCAAATGAATGAAAATAGCAATATTATCAAATGTATAGAAAACAATTTCACAATGCAAAGATAGGGCAATTACAAAAATGGTAAAAGTCCTGGTTATACAAAATTCAAATGAATGAAAATAGCAATATTATCAAATGTACAGAAAACAATTTCACCATGCAAAGACAGAGCAATTACAAAAATGGTAAAAGTCCTGGTCATACAAAATTCAAATGAATGAAAATAGCAATATTATCAAATGTACAGAAAACAATTTCACCATGCAAAGACAGGGCTATTACCAAAAATGGTAAAAGTCCTGGTTATACAAAATTCAAATGAATGAAAATAGCAATATTATCAAATGTACAGAAAACAATTTCACCATGCAAAGACAGGGCAATTACAAAAATGGTAAAAGTCCTGGTTATACAAAATTCAAATGAATGAAAATAGCAATATTACCAAATGTACAGAAAACAATTTCACCATGCAAAGACAGGTCAATTACAAAAATGGTAAAAGTCCTGGTTATACAAAATTCAAATGAATGAAAATAGCAATATTATCAAATGTACAGAAAACAATTTCACCATGCAAAGACAGGTCAATTACAAAAATGGTAAAAGTCTTGGTTATACAAAATTCAAATGAATGAAAATAGTAATATTATCAAATGTACAGAAAACAATTTCACCATGCAAAGACAGGTCAATTACAAAAATGGTAAAAGTCCTGGTTATACAAAATTCAAATAAATGAAAATAGTAATATTATCAAATGTACAGAAAACAATATCACCGTGCAAAGACAGGGCAATTACAAAAATAGTAAAAGTCCTGGTTATAAAAAATTCAAATGAATAAAAATAGCAATATTATCAAATGTACAGAAAACAATTTGACGATGCCAAGACAGGGCTATTACAAAAATGGTAAACGTCCTGGTTATACAAAATTCAAATTAATGAAAATAGCAATATTACCAAATGTACGGAAAACAATTTCACCATGCAAAGACAGGTCAATTACAAAAATGGTAAAAGTCCTGGTTATACAAAATTCAAATGAATGAAAATAGCAATATTACTAAATGTACAGAAAACAATATCACCATGCAAAGACAGGGGAATTACAAAAATGGTAAAAGTCCTGGTTATACAAAATTCAAATGAATGAAAATAGCAATATTATCAAATGTACAGAAAACAATTTCACCATGCCAAGACAGGGCAATTACAAAAATGGTAAAAGTCCTGGTCATACAAAATTCAAATGAATGAACATAGCAATATTACCAAATGTACAGAAAACAATTTGACCATGCAAAGACAGGGCAATTACAAAAATGGTGAAAGTCCTGGTTATACAAAATTCAAATGAATGAAAATAGCAATATTATTAAATGTAGCAAAGACATTATCACCATGCAAAGACAAAGCAAGGCAATTACTCTTAAGAAACAATTCTTGTTCATACAAAATTCAAATATTTGAAACTAGCAATATCACCAAACGCTCAGAAGACAACATCACAAGGCAAAACATGATTCATGTTAAGAATTGTTGTCATCATTTCATGATTATGGTAACCTAATCTTTCAGTCAGCAATTTTATATTGTATTCAACAAGGCATTGTCTGATATGTATGGTAAACCATTCTTTCAGCCAGTCCTTGTACATTGTACTTAAAAGAGAATTGTCTGACATGAATGATTGGCCCTACCGACTAAGGTGGCACATCCACCTCCAACCCACAATCATACGCCATATGTTTTCTATTTGTAGAAGTGATTCAAGATGATCTTCGTTGTAATTTAGTTTAACAATGATGATATAATTTTTTCATTATTTTATTTTGCTTCCATTGTTCCTGCAGAAAACCATTTTGCGAAAATGTAACCATATTTTTTTCTCTCTTGTTTTTGCAGCTATCTTGGGATTTGTTTGTTTAACTTAGATATAATTCCGCGCCCACACCCCGAATGCGACAGTGTAGTGCTAATTTTGCATCCTTGCTGTTTAAAATAGATCACACCCTCTGACCTTACCTTATATGTCATTAAGAGGAGTCACATCCGAAACGGCCTGGTTTTGGGGGGCTGGGTGGGGGGTATACTTATAATTTGTAATGAATAAGTTAAAAATAATAAAGAAAGATGAAATCTTGCATCATTTCTATGTTGGATGAGGATGCCCCCTCTCCCCTCGTTTATTTATTTATTATTTCTCTTAATTTATGCTTTATATGTCAATCACAACGCTTTAGGGCCTCTGTCTGTCTGTCTGTCTGTCTTTCTCTCTCCTTCCCTCCCTCTCTCCTTCCCTCCCTCTCATTTCAATTTCTTCTTACGACCCCTAAATTTTAGACATTTTCTAGAATAAAAATCATGTAATAGATTTTGATCAAAATTGGAATAAGGATTCTAGACATAAAGTTTTACTATCATATCTTGACATCAATTAATAAATATTCCACTTATTTCAGTTTCTTTGGAGTATTTTAATGGTTTTTAGGAGGCTATGGATATGGACATAACAATTTGAAAATGAAAATATTTCAGATTTGCATTGAATTTGATCCATAGTCATTAGACACTAATTAAGCACGATTCCCTGAATTTCAATTTCTTCTTAAGACTCCTTAAATTTTAGACATTTCCTAGAATCAAAATCATGTAATGGATTTTGATCAAAATTAGAATAAGGATTCTAGACATGAGCTTTATTATAATTATATCTTGGCTTTAATCTTCGTAAGAGGACATAAAAGTAGTGCAAAACTGTTCTCTTTGGAGAATTAATTTAACCCGTCCTGGGACGGGTATTCTTCTAGCTTATATATATATAATATATACATACATACATACTAGCAGAGCTACCCGGTGTTGCCCAGGTTAGAGTGTGGGATAGCATCATATGTAATATCATGGTAAGGAGAGTTTAATTAAACAGCCCCTTGGGACCATCTTAATATTATCAAAATTTGCTGAAATTTTGGGAATAGACATCATTTTTGGTCATTTACCTATGGTTTAAATTTCATTTAAATCAAAGGAAAAAGAGTTTTCGGCGGGGGGGGGGGGTGTTGAAGTGATATATTTCTTATATAGCCTATGGCCTTCACTGAGAGGTCAGTAGTCCACATGCCAATTTTCAAGCAATTCTGTCCAGCGGTTTGGGTGAGGATAAGACACAAAGATCAGGTGGACACACAGACACACAGTTACTATTTTATATATATATATATATATATATATATATATATATATATATATGTATAGTTCGGCAGCAAGTAATTTTTATACAAGCGTAATTAAAGACCACAAACTTCTCTCTCTTCATGATCTTTCTTGTCAATTTCTCGACGTGGCGAGCGATTCTTCGGTTTTCGGGTGTTAATTGGTGAAGTATGGCACCTAGCGTTGTGTCGTGGGCCATTCCTCTAGCACTTTCAGTCTCTCGACCGTCTTCAGGAGGCTGTGTCTTATTGTTACTAAGAGCCGTATTTATAGTCTATCAGTCTTTAACAATTAATAAATAATAATAATAAAAATTAAAATAAGAATAACAAAAAAAGTAAAGAAATAAATATATATATATATATATATATATATATATATATATATATATATAAAACTAATAATAAAACTATAAATACGGCTCTTAGTAACAATAAGACACAGCCTCCTGAAGACGGCCGAGAGACCGAAAGCGCTAGAGAAATGGCCCACGACACAACGTTAGGTGCCATACTTCACCGGTTAACACCCAAAAACCGAAGAATCGTTCGCCGAGTCGAGAAATTGACAAGAAAGATCGTGAAGAGAGAGAACTCTGTGGTCTTTAATGACGCTTGCATATATATATATATATATATATATATATATATATATATATATAAGAATGTACACACACACATACTAGATGTGTTTGCTGGCTTGTTATCACTTCGCAAAGTTCTCTACTTAAAATATTTGAAATAAAACTTTTAAATAATCAACATTTCATTGTTGTAAACACGAAACAAACATTTTCGCATTCATTCATAAAGATAGATATTAACATTTTAGTAATTTTGATGCAATTTTATATATCTTTAATATGACTGTAAAGAAAAGAAAGGGGAAAATCAATTTGCTAAGTTATACAATTCTGACTTTACCCATTTCAAAATAAATTGTTCCAAAATCAAATCGAGTCATACCATCGACTAAAAAAAATACAATTTTCAAATAAATACATTTCAAAAAGTGACATTCCTTTTATTGATTTGAAGAATATTTTGTTGACAATTATTTTTTCGATAAGAAAACAGAATTTTTATTTTTGAAAGAAATAAAAATTTTAAGATAGCGGCCATTTAAATATAAATAAAGAAAAGACATTTGTTTTATTTATTTGAAGAATATTTAGCTGACAATTATTTTTTCGATAAGAAAACAGAATTTTTATTTTTGAAAGAAATAAAAATTTTAAGATAGCGGCCATTTAAATATAAATAAAGAAAAGACATTTGTTTTATTTATTTGAAGAATATTTAGCTGACAATTATTTTTTCGATAAGAAAACAGAATTTTTATTTTTGAAAGAAATAACATTTTTAAGATAGCGGCCATTTAAATATAAATAAAGAAAAGACATTTGTTTTATTTATTTGAAGAATATTTAGCTGACAATTATTTTTTCGATAAGAAAACAGAATTTTTATTTTTGAAAGAAATAACATTTTTAAGATAGCGGCCATTTAAATATAAATAAAGAAAAGACATTTGTTTTATTTATTTGAAGAATATTTAGCTGACAATTATTTTTTCGATAAGAAAACAGAATTTTTATTTTTGAAAGAAATAACATTTTTAAGATAGCGGCCATTTAAATATAAATAAAGAAAAGACATTTGTTTTATTTATTTGAAGAATATTTAGCTGACAATTATTTTTTCGATAAGAAAACAGAATTTTTATTTTTGAAAGAAATAACATTTTTAAGATAGCGGCCATTTAAATATAAATAAAGAAAAGACATTTGTTTTATTTATTTGAAGAATATTTAGCTGACAATTATTTTTTCGATAAGAAAACAGAATTTTTATTTTTGAAAGAAATAACATTTTTAAGATAGCGGCCATTTAAATATAAATAAAGAAAAGACATTTGTTTTATTTATTTGAAGAATATTTAGCTGACAATTATTTTTTCGATAAGAAAACAGAATTTTTATTTTTGAAAGTAATAAAATTTTTAAGATAGCGGCCATTTAAATATAAATAAAGAAAAGACATTTGTTTTATTTATTTGAAGAATATTTAGCTGACAATTATTTTTTCGATAAGAAAACAGAATTTTTATTTTTGAAAGAAATAACATTTTTAAGATAGCGGCCATTTAAATATAAATAAAGAAAAGACATTTGTTTTATTTATTTGAAGAATATTTAGCTGACAATTATTTTTTCGATAAGAAAACAGAATTTTTATTTTTGAAAGTAATAAAATTTTTAAGATAGCGGCCATTTAAATATAAATAAAGAAAAGACATTTGTTTTATTTATTTGAAAAATATTGAACTAGCAATGGCAATTATATTTACGGAAGAGGATCCATTTTTTTCTTAATAGTATTAAACCTGATAGACATTTATTATTTCAAAATAAATATTATTATTAATATTAAATTATATAGATTGATATAGAAAGCACCGTGGAATTTCCACTGGGTCCGGCTAGTGTTTATTATTTAACCTTTTTAGTACCCAAATGTTATTTCACCTACGTTCTTAAAAAAATTCATTAATGGCGGTGTTAGGCCATATAAAATGATATTAACTTCAAAATGGTTACAAAAAATTAATACATTATTATTTAATTTTAATAAATATAATATAATAACTTTACTAATATACACGTCATAATATATGACTAACTGTATGTATCTCTGAAAACTATAGATGTTGCTGAAATATGGTTAATTAGACTTCGGGTGCTAATGAATTAAATCTATTTTGATATAAAGCTCTGCTGTCCTTCTTAAAAAAAATTAATTCTCATCTATTTTACCAATTTCACTATTTAATCCAATAGATATTTGGAAGTGAAATGTTTTGTATGTGCCAGGGTTACAAAATATTAATACTTTAATAAAAAATCTCCATTTAACAACCAGGAGAGTCGTCCACCTTCATCATTCTCCATCGTTGGCTCGACAATGAGGAAGAAAAAAAAATAGAAAAAGAAAACTATGTCTGTAATCCATTGACAAGGGCCTGTACTGGCCGAAATATTTGATTTATATTATTTTCATATATTGAAAAAAAAAAAAAATCTAGCATCGAATTGGTTTCAGAAAAAAAGTATTTCTTGTGCTTTTCATACAGAGATGCTTTCCTAGTGTAGAAATATTGAATATACTTAATACATTATTATTTATTTTTAATAAATATAATACAATAATTTTACTAATATACGGTCATAATATAGATTGGTTTGGGATTAATTTTTGTGTTTTATTTTTGTATTTCCAGCTCTTTGTTCGAGCCTTTGGGAGAGATGGTAGCAGCAAAAGTATTTTGGTGGACGAGAAGATGACTGTTGGGCATGTGTGCAATATCCTAGCAGATAAAAATCATATGAAACTTTCTCCTGACTTGGCTGTAGTAGAATTTATACCAGACCTCTACATAGGTAAGTAATTATTATCTGATGTTATCATCATCATAGACATCGGTTTAACATCCGTTTTACACATACCAGATCAGGCTGTATGAAGATATCGGCTTCCTGACCCAAAATGCACCAAACATTGATGTTTTATTGTTTTTATTCTCTTTGCAAAACTCCATACATCATCACACTGCGTACATCTGTCTGATAGACTCTTCCCTTGGTCGACAGTGGTGATGTGCGTAATATAAAAGCGAATGTGTGTAATGTCTCGCACTGTCTGCCAAGCTCCAGCCCCTTTCGCATCACCAGAGTGTTGTATTTTTGTACTTGTTTTACAAGTACTTCCACAGAATGTGCTCCGATGAACTTCCTTCACTTGTACCCCATCAACGAAAATACCCCCAACCCACCTGACTAGCAGCAAAATCGCACCCCTTCACTGTAGAGGTCCTTAGATGCCAGAAGGTTTTCTACTCTGATAGCTTCTTTCCTCGGACAGCTTGCCTTTGGAATTTCGTTTCGTGCTCATTTTTGCTCCAACTACAAACATGCAAGAAATTTAAATGCAATCTAAACCAACATCTTATTGCCCCCCAGCCCCCTCCCCCTCCCCCTATAAATCTTGCTTCTATCACAGTAACCAATTACGCTTCAGTGGCAATATGCCTTGTTTAGAAAGAAAAGTAATTAAGATTTGTGTTTTTGCACTAAATTCTGACAAAAGGGGCTTAAATGGCAATGAATATGACACAAGGTTGGGACTATGATGTAGGTGATGACCACTATATTGGCAGAATCTATGTCAGTGATGGTCACCATGTTGCCGGCATCCATCATCTTGATTGCGTCCATCTAATGAAATGAATGCGATATGCACGTCAGCTAAATTGAAATGGACTCCTCTTTATTTATAAAGTTGAGCTATTTAACGCACTGGCAATAAGATTAAAACACCAAATTCATATTCAAAATAGAAGAACAATTGTTGTTGGCATCTGTCTGTCTCACAAAACAATGGAGTTCTGTGCCTCAGATTAGTCTGTTACCGGATTGCAGCGTCTGTTGCAACTGTGCAGACCTATCCTGGATCGACAGGCTCTGTTGCAATTGCCACAGCGTCTGGTTCATGAGAGCTCTGTCGCAGCTCTCTGCTGTCTGTGCTATCTCCTCTCCCTCGACTGCTGGTCTCTCCTCTCCTCACGGAGCATGCCTTTACGGCACTTCTCCAGCGGCTCCGGTCTTTAGCCACGGAATCCCCGCCTGCTGGGTCGATGCCACCTGCCCTCATGTCTCAATAGCTTTCTAATATACTGATGAGGTGTATGCGATCAACGTCCTTCGTTTAACTAATTTGCATATTAATTTGCAAAAGCACATCTCATTAATTCACAAGTCATTCTTGTTGTTTTCTAATTCAATAATTGTTTGCATTTTATTATAAAACATAGTTTTATTTTTTATATCGTGGATAGAACTGTAGCATTTTGGTTGAAAAGAGTTTTTCTGGTCCTTTCTGGTCAATTTACATCTGGGGGTTGTGATCCTGTTCTACATTATAAATTAAAAAACAAGTTGCCCCCTCACACGCACACACACACACATACATTAGCCAAGCAAACAAGTCGGTGAGTATCTCTTCTGCCAATTTAAAAAAAATTGAATTATCAAATTAAATTTAAGAATCTTTAATAAACAAGTCAGACATTTTATTCTTTTTTTTAGATTGTAAAAACAAAGACCTTCCCCCTCCAAAACACACCCACACACACATTGCAGCCAAGCAAACAAGTCGATGAATATAGTTCAAGGGAAATAACTCCCGTCTATATAATACTATATAATACTATATAATACTAGAAATCTGAAAATCTTACTTGCTTGCATATTGAATATTTTAGATGGTGGGAAGACGAGTGAATAAAAGAAGTGGTGGAAACAGAGGAAGTAGGAGTAGCAGTGTAAGAGGAGGAGAGTAAATAGCTCGCTGCACAACTCCCCACTTAGGATGCCCGTGTAGGTATGGCCCCTAATTCACAGTAGCCCCTTTACGTCTTAGTGGCAATGTCCCCCTTATTTGGGGCGAATCAAATTAATAAATAATTTTAAAAAATAACATAGCAAAATATTTTTCACCATCACAGATTCTATTAACAGTAAGTTTAACATTTAACATAAACATTATGTGAAAGATTTACTGAAAAATAAATAGATTAATTTTTTTGAAGAAAAATGTTGCATATATTGTTTTCAATTATTTGTTTTTGCATGGATGTCTTAAATCGCAGGAAGGTTGGCCGGCCAAGGAAAACTTGGAAGCAAGGTATTAGACAAGACTGCACAGAGTGGAATTTGGAGACGGATGACCCGCTGAACCATAAGAACTGGAGAGCGAACTTGCGTAATATAAGAAAATATTTGACCTCTGAACAAGGGAAAAGTGATGTTGAATGAATAGAAGGAGAAAGAAAGAAGTTCATCTCTTCTTTCACTGTTCTCGCTTATTCTGCATTGCTTACAGGCTTATTAAATACCTATATACTTATTGAAAAAATCATATAAAAAGAATCAAAAAAAATCTAAATTGAAACTATTTAGCATTGGTTTTAAATGCGAATGCACCAGAAACGACAAATGAAAACATTTTCAAATTTAAAATAAAATATGTAATTTTCTGAGAAGTTTTTTCAGAAAAAGATATTTAATTAAGAAGGAAAACAAAAATATTCTGCTGAGCATATTTTTTTTTTTCAAACCTGACATCCTTTGTATAACAGCCATCTTGGACTTTTCTTCCTTGCAAGCAGAAAAATGTTTCTTTTGTTTTTTTTTGGTTTTTTGAGAAGGGGTGATTTTCTCCTGAAATATCAACACATTTTCTATCATCCCTAATTCTATAAACAGTAAGTGAAAAAATTAATTTACTGAAACAAAATTTACTCAAATATAAATAGATGAATTTTTTAAAGATTATTTGTTTTTCTAATCTCGTCTTTCACCGTTCCGCCTTTTTCCGCATTGCATACAGCCTTATTAAATACCTAATATACTTATTTACCAGCAAAGCTTCAATCAAGCTACCATACCCTTTTTAAGTAACATAACTGGAGACGAAAATTACAGAACATTATAAAGATGGTAACATGGAGTTCAGGGCTGGGAGCAGAAGTGCAAACAACGAACGAAGGATGCCAGGTGGGAGTTTTCGTGAATATAGAATTCTTTGAATAATAAAACTCTGTTGTATTTTGTTGTCTTTGCAGAGAGGATATTAGAAGACCATGACTCGCTGGTGGAAAATATGGTGATGTGGACACGAGATTCCAAAAATAAAATTTTATTTGAAGATCGTACAGAAAAGAACGACTTATTCAAAAATCCAGAAGTGAGTTGCTTTTGTCAGAGATTTTAGAAAATAAACAACAGTATTGTAAATAATGACTTATTCAAAAATCCGGAAGTTTTTTCAGATTTTACAAAATTAACAACAATAATGAAAAGATCAGCATAAAAAAATATCCAGAAGTGTTTTCAGATTTTAAAATTGACAATATTGAAAATAATGACTTATTTAAAAATCCAGAAGTTTTGTCAGATTTTACTAAAAAAACAACAATATTGAAAAGAACAACTCATTCAAAAAAATCAAGAAATTTTGTCAGATTTAAAAAATAATTTAGGAGTTTTGTTAAAGATTTAATGAAATTACCAACAATACATTAGAACAATACCCGTCCCAGAACATGTAAAATGAATTCCTTGAACAGAACAGTTTTGCACCACTTTTATGTCCCCTTACAAAGATTAAAATCAAGATATGGTAGTAAAACCATATGCCTAGAATCCTTATTCTAATTTTGATAAAAATCTATTACATGATTTTGATTCAAGAAAATGTTTAAAATTTAAGGTCTAGCTTAAGGAGAAATTAAATTTCAGAGAATCTTGCTTAATCAGTGTGCAATGACTATGGATCAAATTCAATGCAAATCTGAAATATTTAAACTTTCAAATGGTTATGCTCATATTATGCTCTCTAAAAGCCTCCAGAATACTCAGGAATATTTATTTATGTATGTCTCATATATATTGTGAAAATTTCACAAATATCAGAGGTATTTGAATTTTTACAAAGAGCTTTCTACCCCTTTTGTATTAAACTAAATGAAACAAAATATAGCCCGCATTACGACCCTTTATGCCTAGAAGCTGTATTCCAAAATTCATGATTATCAATTAGTTCATGAGTGAATCATGTATATATAAATATATAGACATATACACAAACTAAGCCTAACCTGTATATACAAATATATAGACATATACACAGGTTAGTGTTAGTTTGTGTATATGTCTATATATTTGTATATACAGGTTAGGGTTAGTTTGTGTATATATAGACACATACACAAACTAACACTAACCTGTATATACAAATATATAGACATATACACAAACTAACCCTAACCTGTATATACAAATATATAGACATATACACAAACTAACACTAACCTGTATGTACAAATATATAGACATATACACAAACTAACCCTAACCTTTATATACAAATATATAGACATATACACAAACTAAGCCTAACCTGTATATACAAATATATAGACATATACACAAACTAAGCCTAACCTGTATATACAAATATATAGACATATACACAAACTAACCCTAACCTGTATATACAAATATATAGACATATACACAAACTAACCCTAACCTGTATATACAAATATATAGACATATACACAAACTAAGCCTAACCTGTACATACAAATATATAGACATATACACAAACTAACCCTAACCTTTATATACAAATATATAGACATATACACAAACTAAGCCTAACCTGTATATACAAATATATAGACATATACACAAACTAAGCCTAACCTGTACATACAAATATATAGACATATACACAAACTAACCCTAACCTTTATATACAAATATATAGACATATACACAAACTAAGCCTAACCTGTATATACAAATATATAGACATATACACAAACTAAGCCTAACCTGTATATACAAATATATAGACATATACACAAACTAACCCTAACCTGTATATACAAATATATAGACATATACACAAACTAAGCCTAACTTGTACATACAAATATATAGACATATACACAAACTAACCCTAACCTGTATATACAAATATATAGACATATACACAAACTAAGCCTAACCTGTATATACAAATATATAGACATATACACAAACTAACCCTAACCTGTACATTCAAATATATAGACATATACACAAACTAAGCCTAACCTGTACATACAAATATATAGACATATACACAAACTAACCCTAACCTGTACATTCAAATATATAGACATATACACAAACTAAGCCTAACCTTTATATACAAATATATAGACATATACACAAACTAACCCTAACCTTTATATACAAATATATAGACATATACACAAACTAAGCCTAACCTGTATATACAAATATATAGACATATACACAAACTAAGCCTAACCTGTATATACAAATATATAGACATATACACAAACTAACCCTAACCTGTACATTCAAATATATAGACATATACACAAACTAAGCCTAACCTGTATATATAAATATATAGACACATACACAAACTAACACTAACCTGTACATACAAATATAGACATATACACAAACTAAGCCTAACCTGTATATATAAATATATAGACATATACACAAACTAAGCCTAACCTGTATATACAAATATATAGACATATACACAAACTAACACTAACCTGTATATACAAATATATAGACATATACACAAACTAAGCCTAACCTGTATATATAAATATATAGACATATACACAAACTAAGCCTAACCTGTATATATAAATATATAGACATATACACAAACTAAGCCTAACCTGTACATACAAATATATAGACATATACACAAACTAACACTAACCTGTATATACAAATATATAGACATATACACAAACTAAGCCTAACCTGTATATATAAATATATAGACATATACACAAACTAAGCCTAACCTGTACATATAAATATATAGACATATACACAAACTAAGCCTAACCTGTACATACAAATATATAGACATATACACAAACTAAGCCTAACCTGTATATATAAATATATAGACACATACACAAACTAACACTAACCTGTACATACAAATATATAGACATATACACAAACTAAGCCTAACCTGTACATACAAATATATAGACATATACACAAACTAACACTAACCTGTACATACAAATATATAGACATATACACAAACTAAGCCTAACCTGTATATATAAATATATAGACACATACACAAACTAACACTAACCTGTACATACAAATATATAGACATATACACAAACTAAGCCTAACCTGTATATATAAATATATAGACACATACACAAACTAACACTAACCTGTACATACAAATATATAGACATATACATAAACTAAGCCTAACATGTATATATAAATATATAGACATATACACAAACTAACACTAACCTGTATATACAAATATATAGACATATACACAAACTAACACTAACCTGTATATACAAATATATAGACATATACACAAACTAAGCTTAACCTGTATATATAAATATATAGACATATACACAAACTAAGCCTAACCTGTATATACAAATATATAGACATATACACAAACTAAGCCTAACCTGTACATACAAATATATAGACATATACACAAACTAACACTAACCTGTACATACAAATATATAGACATATACACAAACTAAGCCTAACCTTTATATACAAATATATAGACATATACACAAACTAAGCCTAACTTGTACATACAAATATATAGACATATACACAAACTAAGCCTAACCTTTATATACAAATATATAGACATATACACAAACTAAGCCTAACCTGTATATACAAATATATAGACATATACACAAACTAAGCCTAACCTGTATATACAAATATATAGACATATACACAAACTAAGCCTAACCTGTACATACAAATATATAGACATATACACAAACTAAGCCTAACCTGTATATATAAATATATAGACACATACACAAACTAACACTAACCTGTACATACAAATATATAGACATATACACAAACTAAGCCTAACCTGTATATACAAATATATAGACATATACACAAACTAAGCCTAACCTGTATATATAAATATATAGACATATACACAAACTAAGCCTAACCTGTATATACAAATATATAGACATATACACAAACTAAGCCTAACCTGTATATATAAATATATAGACATATACACAAACTAAGCCTAACCTGTACATATAAATATATAGACATATACACAAACTAAGCCTAACCTGTATATACAAATATATAGACATATACACAAACTAAGCCTAACCTGTATATATAAATATATAGACATATACACAAACTAAGCCTAACCTGTACATATAAATATATAGACATATACACAAACTAAGCCTAACCTGTACATACAAATATATAGACATATACACAAACTAAGCCTAACCTGTATATATAAATATATAGACATATACACAAACTAAGCCTAACCTGTATATACAAATATATAGACATATACACAAACTAAGCCTAACCTGTATATATAAATATATAGACATATACACAAACTAAGCCTAACCTGTATATATAAATATATAGACATATACACAAACTAAGCCTAACCTGTACATACAAATATATAGACATATACACAAACTAAGCCTAACCTGTATATATAAATATATAGACACATACACAAACTAACACTAACCTGTATATACAAATATATAGACATATACACAAACTAACACTAACCTGTATATACAAATATATAGATATATACACAAACTAACCCAAACCTGTATATACAAATATATAGACATATACACAAACTAAACTTTTTATGAAGATAATAAGAACGAATTATTCAATAAATTATAAGATTTTGTCAGATTTAAAGAATGACAGTATTGAAAAGAAGGACTTTTTAAAAAATCCAGAGGTTTTGTCCGATTTTACCAAATAAACCAGAGTATAGAAATTAATCTGCTTTTCAAGAGATTGACACATTATCAGATGTTTACATGATTGTGTGTGTGTGTTCATGTTTTATATTAATATAGAAATATATATATGTAAAGTTAGTGGGAAATAATCTCAGAAGAGTGCTCGATTATTAAGAAAAATTCACTAGACCAACTCGACAATCAACTAAATCCCATTCATTCACTGTGGAGGTCCCCACATGCCGGAGAGCCTTCTACTCAAATAGCTTCTTTCCTCGTGCTGCTGGCCTCTGGAACTCTCTCCCTGCCTCCTGTTTACCCGACAGTACTGACAGGCAGAAATTTAAAACGAGTGTAAACAGACATCTCGATGCGCAGATCCCAATTTAGGTTGACCTTCCACCCCCCACCCCCCCAACCTCCTTCCCTTTTCTTTTTTCTCAGTAGCCCCTTACGTCTAGAGTCGTGACCTGCCTTGTTTGGGGTGAACTATGTTAAAAAAAAAAAATTTAAAAAAATAGGAGAGTAATATTTGTTTATGAATGTTTTACAGAAGAAATATAATATATATATATATATATATATATATATATATATATATATATATATATGTGTCTGTATATATATATATATATATATATGTGTCTATATATATATATATATATATATATATATGTGTCTTTATATGTGTCTATATATATATATATATATATATATATGTGTCTTTATATATATATATATATATATATATATATATATATATATGTGTCTTTATATATATATATATATGTGTCTATATATATATGTGTCTGTATATATATATATATATATATATGTGTGTCTGTATATATATATATATATGTGTCTGTATATATATATATATGTGTCTGTATATATATATGTATATATATATATATGTGTCTGTATATATATATATATATATATATATATATGTGTCTGTATATATATATATATGTGTGTCTGTATATATATATATATATATGTGTGTCTGTATATATATATATATATATATATGTGTCTGTATATATATATATATATATATATATATGTGTGTCTGTATATATATATATATATATATGTGTCTGTATATATATATATATATATATATGTGTCTGTATATATATATATATATATATATATATATATATGTCTGTATATATATATATATATATATATATATATGTGTCTGTATATATATATATATATATATATATATGTGTCTGTATATATATATATATATATATATATATATATGTATATATATGTGTCTGTATATATATATATATATATATATATGTATATATATATATATATATATATATATATATATGTGTCTGTATATATATATATATATATATTATATATATATGTATATATATATATATATATATATATGTGTGTGTATATATGTATATATATATATATATATATATATATATATGTGTATATATATATATATATATCTAGTAACAAAAATAGCACATTGTAGCTCATTTTTTTGTTTACACAATAGTTTTAAGATGCTCTTACTTATATCGTATTTTAACATATTTTCCAGAAATATCTTTTGTTAGGAACCTATTCAGAAAAAGGTGTATCACTGGACCCAAATCAAAGAGAGAAATTACTTCAGGTAAGTTAACCCCTAAAAAAATCCCTTTTATTTCCTTGATCAATTGTTTCAAAGAAAAGTGAATAAATATTAATTTAAAAAGTATCTTCAAAAGTGCTATTTCAAATTTAAGTGTAATGGACCAAAGAAAATGCTATTTATAACTTGAGCATAACAGACGAAAGAAAATGCTATTTCAAACTTGAGCGTAACAGACCAAAGAAAATGCAATTTCAAACTTAAGTATAACAGACAAAAGAAACTGTTATTTCACTTCAAACTTGAGTGTAACAGACCAAAGAAAATGCTGTTTAAAACTTGAGCGTAACAGACCAGAGAAAAATCTATTTAAAACTTGAGCGTAACAGACCAGAGAAAAATCTATTTCCAACTTAAGTATAACAGACCAAAGAAAATGTTATTTTATTTCAAACTTAAGTGTAACAGACAAAAGAAAATGTTATTTCAAACTTGAGCGTAACGGACCAAAGAAAAATCTATTTCAATCTTAAGCATAAAAGACCAAAGAAAATACTATTTCAAACTTAAGCGTAACAGATAAAAGAAAATGTTATTTCAAATTACAGACCAAAGAAAATGCTATTTCAAATTACAGACCAAAGAAAATGCTATTTCAAATTACAGACCAAAGAAAATGCTATTTCAAATTACAGACCAAAGAAAATGCTATTTCAAATTACAGACCAAAGAAAATGCAATTTCAAACTTACTTTTCCGACACACCTTGAGTCGATTTATTTGATCCTGCAACAAATATTACAAGTGATTATTATGTTACAGGGTGCAGAATATATTTGTTTGCAATTTTTAACTGTTAATTTAACGCAGATTCTTTTTTACTTTGCAGTCTTCATGAAAACAGTGACTATGTTTTTATTTTTATTTTTTATTAGAATAATTAATCGTGGACAACTTTATTAAACGTTTTATGAATTAAAATTCGTTTTTGGAACCTTACTTAAGAAATAGCCTTAGAATTACTTTGTCAAAATAATCAAGTATTGATTGAAATATTTCAACTTGATCAAAGATATACAGGGGTATGAATAATTTGAGGTGTAACTATATATATGTATATATATAATGAGTTAATAACTTTCCCTTCCTTGTTTTTGAAGCTCTATAGGCACTATTGAGCTTGCAACCCACTTCACTGTGTTATTAAATATATATATATATATATATATATATATTTTTATGTAATTATTTTTATTGGTGATTGTAGCGTTCGTTATTATTTTGCTTACTATTATTTTGATTGTCTCACTTTCCTAAGTGATTAAGATGCAGAAAATTGCATTATTAGTCGCTCTTAACTTCATAGGATGTATTTTTTCTGTTAATATATATTTTTATTTATTTTATACATACATAAAAGTAATCCATGAACACGTGTTTCTGGCTCACAGCCGTCATCAGCATGGCTAACTATATATATATATATATATATATATATATATATATATATATATATATATATATGTAGATTATAACTAAAAGGTAAACTTTTAGAGAGTTGGACCTATTGTGAAATAAGGAAAGCTCAATATACTGGATAGAGCAAAAAATATGGTACGTCAATGAAAATTAGTAAGACCTGCAAATGGAAGCAAATCGGTATTTTCAGTTGTTCAAAACAAGGAGTAGTTTAGTTAATAAAAACATTTATTTTTCATCTCTTTCTTTCCTTAAACCAGGCTTTTCAAAGAAATCATCAAAGAAAGAGATGAAAAATAAATGTTTTTATTAACTAAACTACTCCTTGTTTTGAACAACTGAAAATACCGATTTGCTTCCATTTGCAGGTCTTACTAATTTTCATTGACGTACCATATATATATATATATATATATATATATATATATATATATATATATATATATATATATATATATATATATATACATAGAGCTATCTATACGAATTTTATTCCACCTTGTAAAGATTAAAAGCTCGATATCTTATCATTCAAGAAGGTAGAGTTAATGTATAAGTAAATAAAAGATGTTTCGAAACGTGCGTAAATATTTTCTCTTTTGACACTTTATTTAAATGCGTTTTTTTTTCATCCTTAGACATGCATATATAAAACATTTACAGCCTATCCGTATTAAACTTAAATTGTATTCACTGCAAAATTGATTCCAACGACCATATTTTGCACATTTTAAAAACAGAGTTTAGAATTTGCGTTTGAAGAAGGGATTTTTCCCCGAAATATTATGTCATACGGAGAGCAGGATGAGCAGCTGACTGCAGTGAACCAAGACACTTGTCCGCGCCGATTGAAGAGACAACGTTTGATTTGCTGCTTGTGCGGAGAAGAGCTGCTGGCGCGAACCCGGAAATGCTCACTTACGAAAAGTGTAATTTAATTTTTTGAGAGGAAATGGCTGCAGGCAGCTTATAGTGAGATGTCGCTGCTATAAGGAGCAGGACAAAATGTGATTTTGGGACACATGCGTTGGGAGGTTGAAGTGAAGTGCCGCATTATTTTGGCGAACCGTTGTATTGACTCTTACATGATTTCCTTAAAAACACTTTTCTTTGTTGGTTTTAGTATAGTCTTTAAATTTACTCAATATACTTTGTCTTTCAGGAATTCTTTAGTGGCTCCGGAGTGAAGGTGCCTGAAGTGGAAAGCGTATTGTACCTGAAATCGGACGGAAAGAAAGCTTGGAAGAAATTTTTCTTTGTTCTACGCGCATCGGGTCTTTATTATAACCCAAAAGGAAAATTCAGTAAAGTAAGTTCTTCATTTTTTGTTTCACGCCAGAAAAATTTGGTGCCTGTTTCGATTAATACACGAGTGAAATATGGCAGTTCAAAATAAAATAACAGGAAAACTATTTGATGTACTCACGTATCAGGCAAAAGTAGATGTCTACACCAAACATTAGGGATAATTATTGAGTAGAATTTTAATAAAAAATAAAAATCAGTTTTTTCGTAGATGTCCGATTCTAAGTTGGACCGAACCCATTTTATGTCTTTAATTTAGAAGAGTTATGTAAAAGGAGTGGCACTCGTCTGACAAGATGTTGCAATCATCATATGCAAGCGAAACCTGAACTGGCAGAGCATGAGAGGAAGCTTTGGACTATCTTTACAGTAACCCTGCAAGATAGATGAAAAAATGCAGATATCAGAAAGAAGCTTAATATTAACAGATCCCTCAACGACATTATTCAAAAAACAAGATGAACAAGTTCGGACATATTTCCTGGCTATCAGACTCCAGCTATGTAAAGAAGTTATATAAAGACGATTTAATTGAATAAAGATGGAAAGAACACCGACCAAAGAGAGACTGGTATTCCGTTCCTGACAGCTAAAAGACTGGCCTAAGAAAGACCGTGATAAATGGTGGAATTTTGTTCTCAAGCATGTGACGAACCTTCCTAGAATATGCATATAAGTCAGGTCCAACCAAGTATGAACTGCTTGTTTTAAATACAAATATGGCTGCTGGTGGCAAAGTGATGGTTATTGTCAAAGGGGAAGTAACTCTGAATTATCTTATCTTTTCACTTATGAAGTGGCGCCATTTCTCACTCTAACAGTGAGATTAAAACGCCGATTTCATCTTCACACAATAGAAAAACAATAGTTTTCTAATATACTGATCATGTTTGTGAGGTGAACTAATTTGCATACTGCTTTACAAAAGGGCGTCTCATTAATTAACTATTCGTTTTTATTGTTTTGTAATTGAATGATTGTTTTCATTTTAATATAACACATAATTCTATTTACAAATATTTTCAACAAGTTGTGATCTATTTTTAGATTATAAATTAAACCCTCCCCTTCTCATCTCCAAATAACAACACACACACACACACACACACACGCTATGGCCAAGTAAACATGCCCGTGAGTATCTTAATTTTCCCATGCTAGTATATAATAAAATTATATGATAACTTCTTGTGTGTCTGTGTATTTGATTCTCGTCTCTACGTGACTTACACATTATTTTTTATTATTTACTATTAACTGTTTATTGAAATAAGAAATGAAATTGCATAAAATGAAACGAATTAAAAACAAATCCTTTTTTTTTTAAATGAATTAATCACAAAATTAAATCCACCAGAATGCATTTTGGTTTCTTTGGAAACAAATCAGCCATTTTAATCTTTTGTTAATAGTTTAAAAAAAAAAAAAAAAAAAAAAGGATGACTTAGTTTGTGAACTTTGGAAATATGAAAGGAACTTAAAAGCTTTTAGCTGTCAAATAAGAATTCATTTCTGGCTTTAAAATTCTTAGCAAATCCTCGTATGTTGCTAGTTGCTATAGAACAGTTGAGGTAGTAGGCTTAGTCAGCAGAGAAAGGCCAAAGAAAACATGGCAGAAAGTGATAAAGATGGACTTTAGAGAAAGAAGGATAAATAAAAACCTGGCCAGAAATAGGTTAGTTTGAAAATCAATTTCTTAAAGCTGTCCAACGCATGCCAACGTGTAAAACAAATGTTAACTTAAATATGATGTTTGTTTTTTTTTAAAACTTTTATTCACTCCAATAAAGGCATATTGCTACTGTGACATAAGGGGCTACTGTGATTAGGGGCAGATTTATAGGGGGCAGATTTATAGGGGGCATGCTAAGTGGGGAGTTGTGCAGCAAGATGTTTGTTTAAATTTCTGCATGTTGACACAGTTAGGAAAACAGAAAGCAGAGAGGGAATTCCAAAAGCAAAAGAAGTTTTCCGGTGTGTCGGCCCTCTGCAGTAAAGGGGTGGGATTTTGCTGCTAATAGAGATAGGTTAGTTTGGAGGTCAATTTCTAAAAAAACTGTCGATGATGATTTAATGAAAGCAAATATTTTCTTTGTTTTGCTAGTTGTTTTTATTTTCATCTTTTCAGGCCTCAAAAGATTTGACTTGCCTTGTACAATTCGACTATGTAGATGTTTATCACGGTATTGGATGGAAGAAAAAATACCACGCTCCGACTGATTATTGTTTTGCTTTAAAAGTAAGTATGCACCGACTGTTTCATTTTCATTCAGTTTTTACATTTGATAAAGAGGGGAGGGCCACACGAAATATTACAATTTAAATTATGTTTTCCATAAGGCTATTTTTTTATTTGTCAAATGTGAAGGAATTTTTAGTTGGTGGGACCAATTTCAAGTTTGTTTTTTAAATCGGGAAGAAAATCAGAATAACAAACTTACTTGGAAGAGTAATACGTCTGGCCGAATCTGACTGAAATAGAAATGTTACATAAGCAAAAAGGGGTCACCATTCTTCCACGAAATAAATGATGGCTCCACAACTAAATAGATATGAAGGCAACTTTGAACTCACATTCGACCCTTGGAAGTCTACAATCTTGAAGCCACAATTCAAATCGAATATATATATATATATATATATATATATATATATATATATATATATATATATTAATAGTGTATATTTCAAAAGTTAAAAACATCATGATTTCAAATATTTTAAACATGCTCTGGAAAAAAGTATTCAACCATGTCACTTTCCATGTATGCATGTTTCTAAAAAGACATCTTTATTAGCAGAATTACATTTAAGAATGTAAATGATTTTCTTCATCAGTATATTTCAAAAGTTTTCAATTTCCAAAAACTGGTAACATTATATTGACATACGATAGATCTTTAAAGAGCAATTCCAAGTTAGGAGAAAAAATCTTGAATAATTCACAGATTTCTACGCATCTTATTATGCATCACACTGGATTTATGTTGACATTGTTTGCGTGAATAATACTCTTAAATAAACGTTTGTTTTAATCCACGTGGCTGGGAATAAACATAGAAAATCACAATAACAAAAATGAGATTCGTACAAGATTTGAACTTGCGCCTCGGAAAAGGAGACCACCTATAGCGGGTGTCACTAAAGAGGAATTTGTACAGATAACTCATTTTTCTTCCTTTGTGTTTTTATCATCATTATAAACCATATCTCCTCTGAATTTGCAAATAATATATGTTATATGGTTAACATTTCTGCAAGAACTCGTCTTCTACCACCACTGCAAAGAACTCACATTTCTTCCTCAGTGTAGCTAAAATCAAACGGAATTGCCATGAACAGAGTTTCTTTCCCAAGAACTTACCAGCTGTGGGACTTGTTACCACGGGACTGCTTCTCTACAGCCTACAACATGGTCGTTTTCAAGTTGAATATAAATAAATATATGTGAAGTCGTCTTCAGAATTAAACATCATTATCGATCCTTTTATAGTGCTGTTCCATCATCCAACTGATAACCTCATAAACCCTTATCCTCGAGTGGCTTTTGACATTAGTGAATTAGTCTAATATATAAAGTAGAGACGTTTTTTCCCCTGTACCTTCTCGGACTATAGGAAAATAACCATACACAAAGCAGGCTACTAAACTCACCACTATACTACACTTATTCACTCGAGCGTGTTTTAGTAAAGTTGTTATTATTTTTCCCAACCTAACACTCAATATTACATTTGGCCCACCATCAACGTCTCTCCGAAAAACCAACTCCATATAGGTGGTAGCAAAGACTTTTCCCCCTAACATTTGTGTACTGTGACTACACTCATCGACACCGGGAAGTAATAACACAGTTTACTTTTCACAAAACAGTCCGTCCTTATTTATTATTTGCCTGGTATTAATTTACTACATAATATAAAACAATACGCAAACAAATAATGACCGCTCCCGTTGAATCCTATGATATTCCGCGAATATCAGATTACGTTATATTTCCACATTTACATTCATTCCGGAATCAAGCGAATGACATTAACGAACACAGTTCCTGCAACATTTATTCTTCAAATATGGCGGTTACAATTCCTTCATTGAATCGACTTCCTACTTAATTCAATAGCCACCAAGATGCTGTTAGACCCCGACACATTTATATTTTCAAAATCATATACCTTTAACCCTTCACAAATAAATGACATAAACCGTGTCATTGTTGAACTTTACTTTTCGCTGCCAGAAGCTGCCAGTAAACAAGCTTACGTTCAGTGGCATATTTTCACATGCATTTTTCAAGTAGTATCTGCGGCGCAACGGTTAACAAAGGAGGTTTAATTGTCGCCAGTATCTGCGTTCGATCCCATTCTGCTCTAAACCATTTTCTTTTCTTTTTTTTTAATTTAAAACATTCACCAACATGGTAGAGGGGGGGGGGAGAACAATAGGCGGTTTCTTTTTTATTTTTTAGGTAGTACTTTCTCCCGCGCAACGCCGGGCGACGGGTTCCGCTAGTAATATATAAAAAAAAAAACTAATAAAAACATTGACATTTATTTCCGACGATAGCTGAGTGGTATTACCTGCAAGTGTGCCATCTATCTTTGGTATAACGTAAAATTTCATCTGGTTGTACACGCATAAATAAGTTAACATAAATATCATGAATGAATATTTGAAGATATTAAGAACTTGAAGCATAAAAGTTTTTACCAAAATGACTGACGTCAGCATTAAATTACACGAAAAGGGTTGAGATGCGGTAAAAATAAAACAGACTATATATTCAATTCTCAAAAATCGAAAGGAAAATCAATTGACCTTGAAATTAACCTTTGATTTTTAAGACTCCCTCTCTCCCCTCCCAATTCCACATAATTAAACGCTTCCTGTTTTTTGGGGTACTTGTAAGCATTGGATACACAAGAAGTGCAGTGGAATTACTTGGCAGTTTGTGTGCAAAAAGTGAACCGATGATGATGATAGTATATTTTTTGTTTGTTTCAGCATCCTCAAATTCAAAAGAAAACCTCCAAGTATATTCGGTACCTGTGTGCCGAAAACAAATCAACTATTGACCTATGGATTATGGGAATACGCATTGCTAAAGTATGTATTGCTCTATCTCTCTCTCTTTCTATTTCTCTCTCTCTCTCTCTTTCTCTCTCTCTCTCTCTCTCTTTCTCTCTTTCTCTCTCTCTTTCTCTCTCTCTCTTTCTCTCTCTCTGTCTCTCTCTCTTTCTCTCTGTCTCTTTCTCTCTCTCTTTCTCTCTCTCTCTCGCTCTCTTTCTCTTTCTCTATCTCTCTTTCTCTCTATCTCTTTCTATTTCTCTCTCTATCTCTCTCTATTCATCTTATTTTTCTCTTTCTTACTTTCTTTCCCTTTGTTATTCTCTCTTTTTTGTTATTCTCTCTTTTTTTTCTTCTCATCCTTCTCTTTATCTCTCTTTTTTAATCTATCTTCTTTTTTTGTATTCTCACTGTTATTTCCTCTTTCTCTCTCTCGTTCTCTTCAAAAACTTTTTTTTTAAATACTATACATTTATAATGTAGTAATTACAGGTGTGGTCTGTGGCCTCTCTGTGCCAGGTTCATGTTCAGTCGAGGCTACTTCATCACTTTCAGTAATAACCTTAGGAAAGGTATGAACCCATATATCTTCCCTCCATTAAATAGTAGTGTAGACTAGATCCTCAAGCCTTGGTTGTGCAACTAATCTAGGAAAGGAAAACTCCAAAATAATACCAGTCTTTTTCTGTTTATCTCGGCATTGTTTCAAGTCATCCTTGACTTCTCCTTGCCACTGGATACAGTCAATGCCAGTTTAGGTGATGTGCGGTTGGGATTGTGCAACCCTTGCTTCATGTGCAGGATTTTTATGGAGGCACCTTTACAAGGGGCATCCATTGTCTCTCGACACTGAAAGGAGATCAATAATATACCTATATATATATCCGAACTGAGGAGCCTTTAAGAAACGAAACCAGCTTGTCTGTGAATATAAATAACATTTAATTATTAATATATATATTTATAATTATCCATGGATATGTGTTTTGTCATTTTATGACAAATCAGCATGGCTGAACCTAGTGAGATTCAACACCGAGATCCCAGAGACTGAAGCTCGATGCTCTACCACTAAGCCAAACCCCACTAGTGGATAGAATGTATCGATGCAGCCATGGAGATTACAAACTTAGATCCTCGCGACCGCCAAGCCTGGAGTGGAAGACTTTGATCAAGACTGACCGGCAGGCCCCACACTCTTATAGAGGACTAATCAACGGTCTGTTCAAAAATAAATCGGATGAAAAAAAGAAAATATTAGGTTGCTGTCCATTGGTGTCAAGCACTGAGTGGAGAGGGTTACCGCGGGAAGGCATTGTTATGTTATTGTTGTCCCATGTTATTGGAAATATAATAACATACCTCGCCTCAATGTATTTTAGAAATTACTTAGTCCAGCCCAGACAATCTATATTGTGAAACATGTTTGACAAATCACTGAAAAATCCACATCAGAAAGGGGAATAACTCCTATTTTCATTAAAGAATATAAAAACAGTTATCTCTCTTACAACTAAAATTTTATTTGTTTTTCTGTATAATTTTTTTTAAAAATTGCAAACTAAACAAAACTAAAATGACTCCACTGCATCTGTGGCAACGCCGGGTAGGTACAGCTAATATATATATATAACTTAAAAAATTACAACTCAACCGCAGGTTCCAACATTGCAATGGGTTTCATCCCCTTAAGAGACAATGGTCAGATGGTGTTTCTGTTGCGGCTTAACTTTTATGTAAATTTATTTCAACATAAATTGCACACAAACAGTCATGCGAAAAATTATGCTGCTTCTATTTTTCATGATAGTGGTATTATAATAAAGAGGAAGGTGTTCTAAGAATTATGAAAAAAATGGAAAATTGCTTTGGTACTTTAGATTATTTGGACTACGGTTCTCATCTTGGATGTTATTCTCACAACATTTCGGCCGATGTAAATCCGACTTTCTTCAGATGCATCTTTTCAAACTCGGGGAATCTTCATATCGAACTCGGGAATCTTCATATCGAACTCGGGAATCTTCATATCGAACTCGGGAATCTTCATATCGAACTCGCGAATCTTCATATCGAACTCGGGAATCTTCATATTGAACTCGGGAATCTTCATATTGAACTCGGGAATCTTCATATTGAACTTGCGAATCTTCATATCGAACTCGGGAATCTTCATATCGAACTCGCGAATCTTCATATCGAACTCGCGAATCTTCATATCGAACTCGCGAATCTTCATATCGAACTCGCGAATCTTCATATCGAACTCGCAAATCTGTATGAAATTATTGTATAATTTTTTAAAAAACTATGCAAGGACCCGTGGTGCAATGGATAAAAGTGCTAATTAATAATCAGTTCTAAGTGACAATCTTTTGGAGGTTGAAGGTTGTTCCATCGTCAGTATGGGTGATGATAAGAATAGAATCATGAATTACTTAAGAATTTTACCTGGGCATGGCTAACGGAACAAGGGTAAGGTACTACCATGGATTAAATAAAGGGTTCCGTACAGGTTCCTGAGTTCAATGTCAAGATTTCCAAGCTCGGCAAAAAGATCGGAGGTTACATCAGCCGAAACGTTGTGAGAATAACATCCAAGATGTGAACAGTAGTGCGAATAATCCAAATGATATAAATCGTTTCGGTACTTTTTAATTTTTAAATTCCTGTTTTTATTCTTTTGTATCTTTCAGTATGGTAAGCAGCTTTTAGCAAACTACGAACGCCTCCTGACCGATATTTCAACTTGGGATTCACGCAACAGCACCATTACGAACCACAGCAGCGGTCATTACGAACAATTACCCCTTAAGACTGCTAACCTGAAAGACAGCAGGATGTCTATTCCCCCTGAACTGAGTTCGCGCCTCTCTCTTGTGACCATGAAAAACGCCACCCTGTCCCGTAACCGTACGCTTAACAGCACTACAGACTGTGATAACACCGATGGTGTAGTGATCGAGGTGACCTCCATGCAACCACGAAAGTCCTCCATATCAGGCCCTATTATTATCGATTCTCCGCAGAAGGCCCCCGTGAAACGGGTCTCCTTCAGCAACACTCACTGTATCATCAATGCCGATCCTGGGGAGGAGCTTGTGCCAGTAAAGCACCGCGATTCTATCACAAGTGCTTCCACTGACTCGAGTGAAGAGTCTAACTCGAGTGGCGAAAGCAAGACTGTTAGTGGCACTTCATTACGGGGCAAGATGAAACCAAAGCTGCCCGTGACGACTGGTACCACGAGGCAGATATCCGAGATGGTCCAAATGGCCATGGAAGATCGTGCTCAAGTATTGTACGAAAGTATAATGGAAGAAAAGAAGACGACGTCCCCCTATGGCCATCTGGATAAACCAATGGAAAGACGCAAATCTGCTCCCCTCATCCACGAGGAAAAAAGGGACATCCACAAGCATGAACGCAAACCGTCGGAAGGCAGTTGCAACAGCAACAGCAAGCCAGATCCTCGTATGTTGTCCCATTATTCAAGCTTAGCGCAGGCTGCATCTTCAAATCAACAAATTCCTCCACAAAAACCAGTTGGGCAGGTCCCTCCACTGGTCGGGAAGCACGTTGGGCAGGTCCCGCCTTCTCCCCCGTTTCAAAGAGAAGAAATTTACATAAAGAAAATGAACGGCCCACCACTGACCCCGCCCCCTGTGGCTACAAAGCCAATTCAAGGTCCCCCTTCTGTACCGCCACCTACTCCCCCTATCCAACACCACCAAAAGCTCAATCATCTCAATTGTCATGGTCCCAACTCAGCTCAGAGCCCTGCTGGTCAGACCTCTGTCGCTGCAGGTCGGAAGATGTTAATGCGAGCAGATTCAGAATCGGCCGCTGGTATGACAGGACGGGCACCAATATGTATATCGTCACCTATGTCGCAGAACATGCCGGCGTCGTCTTTAGAGAACGTTTCTGGCACCCTAGGACGTGGTCCCGTTTCTATCTCTGGACCCATTTCTTCATCATCTGATTATGGGACTCTCCCCGGCCGCAACCCGATTCATATTTCTGGTCCGGTCTCATCATCTGATTATGCAAGCCTTCCTCAGAAGAGGGAACCCATCTGCGTGTCAGTTCCGAGTGCGCCTGCGTCTGAATACGCACCAAGCTCCATTGTGCGTGGTTCCGTTCCAAATACGTCATACGTGCCCCCTCCAATGCCAGGAATTCCGACTGAATCTGCTTCTGCAACTGCGACCCCCGGTCGCCCACCGGTCAGCGCCACAAATCCTCAGGCTTCTGCATTGCCTGCATATCCCCCGCCTGTGACGACAGGATCTATCACTAAGATGCCTGTGCCCCCACCACCGCCACAAGTAAACACCCCAACACAAAGCCCCTTGATGCCCCCATTACCCCCAATGCCTCCTCAGATGCCCTTGCTGCATATTGCGCCAATGGGCCCACCACCTGTAGCCCCTCCACCCCCACCCCAGCCCACTGTGAAAATGGGGCCACCACCTCCCCCACCTGCTGTGAAACCTAACAAGATTCCACAGCCGCCCCCTGGTAACTCACCGGTACCTCCTCCCATGCCAAGCTGTGCACCACCGATCCCTGGTCAGGTGACTGTACGTCCACCCCCCATTAGCTTGTTGGCTCACACAAAGAAGACAACGCTTACCGAGACAAATGGTACACCGCTGTCAATTAACGTGAACCACAAAGATGCCCCCATAAAGACGGAGGCGCTCTCCCCCAATTCCCAGTCTTCGTTGCCTTTCCTAGAAGAGCTATCCAAGAGGTCGTTGAAACCAAAGCCTCAAGTGGGGCCTCCTACTGCTGCCAAACCAAGTCAGGCACTCCGTGAACATGCTATCCGATCTGTGGAGCAGGCAGCCAAGGCTCAAGCCCAAGCCCAAATAAATAATTCTCAGTATCAACAATCACGACAGGGTCTTGCAAAAGCCTTGGCTCTGGAGACTCAACACGGTATGCGAGCACCAATCAACTGTGCTCCCACTCACCCGACACATCAGCGTACTCACTCTGATGGCAAGAAGCCTCCACCCCCACCGCCTAAGCGAAGCGAGAGTACGAAACTTTCCACAGACAATGTAAAAGAACTAAGGATACCTAATGCCGCCGACAGCAAACCCGAAGCTTTGAACGATAACGGAAAGCACGAACCAATCATGACCATAGAGGAACTGCCCCCTCCCCCTCCTGACTTCCTCGAGGGCCTTGCAAATCCGAATGACGGTTCGAGCCTGAAGAAGGCCCGGCCGCCTCCACCACCACCGAAACGTAGTAAAGACACACAACTCACTCATCATTGATGATGAAGATGGCTTTTTTCTCATTCGTAATTTAAAATAAGTAAAGATTTGAACCAATAAAATAATTCTGAGTGAGGATTTGAAAAGACTACAAATCGATCCAGGTGCCCACGTGCCCTCTGTTTCACGAGCAAGTTCATATTCACTTCTTAACTTGGCAGATTAATATATGTATATGTATACAAGTACACATCTCTGTATGGAAATACACACACATATAAATATATATATATATATATACTACACTCTTAATTAAAGTGCTCAACATCTCAAAAGATAGAGCTTTATAAAATAATCAAAATGAATGTTGAAAGTAGACTGATTTGTAATAAAGACTATATTCAACACTAACTTCCTTTAATATATATATATATATATATATATATATATATATATATATATATATATATATATATATATATATATATATATATATATATATATGTGGATTATTCCGACTACTGTTCTCATTTCAGAAGATGAGATCCGTACTCTGAATAATCTAAATAGTACAATCCGCAACTCCAAAATTTTCAAACATAATTTCTATAAATCTAAACATAACATTTTTTTATCAATCTTTCTACATTTTTGGTCACATAAATTCAATATCTGAAAACGATTCACATTGAGCAAAACATTAAAAAAATATTCATTTAAATGTAATTTTTCATTTATGCATAAATATTATTATTTTACTGCTGTGTTTATCATAGTACTGACCACTTGAATTCATTACATACTATTTACCACAGACAGACAGATTTAGTAATATACTTTACTTTATTATATATATATATATATATATATATATATATATATATATATATATATATATATATATATATTAAGTGATTCATTTATAAACAATTCAAAAATCTTTGAAATAACATTTTTTTTTAAAATCAAGAAACAATTAAAAAGCAGAATTAAAGATAAGAAAAGTTAACTTTATTTAGAGGAGTATTAGAAGGATATCACGATGCGAGAAATAGAAATATGTCGGCATTGAGAAGTAAAACAAAAACAATTGATTTTTATATATATATATATATATATATATATATATATATATATATATATATATATATATATATAGATATGAGGAATAAAAGAAACAATGTTTCAGACAAAATGTAAAGATAAAAATGGAATAAAGGCTAAGCAAATCAACAACTAGCAAAAATAGTTTTTAAGTTTATTTTTGCGAGTTGTTGATTTGCTTATCCTTTATTCCATTTTTATTTTTACATATATATATATATATATTTGAATTATTTGAATTTTTTACATCAAATAGTGGGTGTTTCACCCACCATTTGATAAAAAGGTTTTCCTCAAAATATATTATGGAACATGGTCACACACATTACATCACAATGTTGAAGTCTTGCCTAATCAAGTCAGATTTGCTATAAAAAATTTTAAAAATGATTTAAAAATATATATATAAAAAAAATAAATCACTTGTTTTTGTCTTACTTCTCAACGCCGACATATTTCCATTTATTGCATTGTGATAACCTTCTAATATTCCTTTATATACGTATTACACACAATGCTTCAAGCAAACTACCTCTCTTTATTAACTTTATTTTTTTTTAATATTATTATTAAATTAAAATGTTTAAAAACTAAATCAAAAACTACTTTCCGAGCAGCCTCCATCCGTAACGTTTTCCTAAACATGTTCATCTTCCTGACAATTTTGGCTCGTAATAGTGTTTTTATTATAAAGCTCTACCTGAAAAGATATTCAGCCCTTTAAAATATATATATATATCTATACACACACACACACACACAAAATGTGTTGTCTTGATTCAGTTCGGTTTCAGAATGATATCTGAACAACTGTTTTCTAGACGTTGATTTTTGTGGAGTTGAGGGAGTTAAAATATGAAAGGAAAATTTCATACACAATGGAATATTATTATATGGTATAGTGGATAAGCATGAAACGAAGGACACAAACACATTATTAAAGATTTACTTTTTTAATTATTCTTGTTTGTTTAGTGGTATTTTTTATTTATACCAAATAAATATTGTTGAACGAATCAACCAAAATATCTTTGTTCAGCTTTAATGATGATTTTGTGTCCTTATTTTTACTAGTCTGTTGCCATGCTTATCCACTATACCATAAACTATATATATATGTACATGTATGTATGTATATATATATATATATGGGTTTAATCAGTCGATGGAAAATGATAAGTGGGTGATAAAATAAAAAATATATAAATGTGTAACTTACTATTTTGTACTAAGTGGTTTGGACAATTTTAGTATATTCTAACGCAAATGAAAAAAGAAATTAGGATTTACCTTGCTTCTAAAATCGTTCAAACCAATTATGAAATAGTAAGTTACACATTTATTTTTATTTTATTTTTTCACCCACTTGTGTGTTTATGATTCTCCATCGACTGATTACACCCATATATATATATATATATATATATATAAATTTATTTATTTATAAGGTATGTGAATATTACACCTATGTCTTTTGTAGGTGCTTGCTCCTAATGACACGCGCACACATCATTTTTTTTTTATAGTTCACTAATGCAGATTAATAGGGACATGGTCAACTTCAAACCTACATTGGAAGAAAAAACAAATTACTTATATACAAAACACTCAGACCTATTTTTGTACATGGATTTTTTTAGTTGTACATGTTTTTACATTTTTTTTTTATAAGTTTTTAATTATTTGGTCTTCTGTAGAACTGGGTGTCATGTGACCAAGGTCCAATATGGCTGCCCTGTTTCTGTCTCGAGGGATAATAAATCACTGAATACTGTTTTCTACCAATCTCAACGCCGAGTACGTTCGAATGCAAGGTCTGTAATGGAGAGGGTTGAGGCTAGTAGCCAGCTTGGTCATGTATCGATTGGTGTATCACCGTTACGGACAAAGCAAAGGACTATCAAGTAACAACATTCAATCAAAAACAACTATATATATATTTATATATATATATTATTTGTATTTTTTTTTTTTTTTGGTTTTATCGTTTGTGTTTTTTGCATTTTTTTGTTTCCTGAGATCAAAACAAGGAAAGAAAAAACAAAAAAGAACTTTTAAAATAACTTGCTGCTGCTGTCTTTTTGAACCTCTTTTTTTTTACTTGTTTCTGGCGAATACAGAGTACAATGCTTGACAAAAAAAAACAGTTAAACACAGACACACACATATATATATATATATATATATATATATATATATATATATATATATATATATATATATAATGTTGTTTGAATTTTTGTTTTGAAGGAATACTGGAGGATTTAGGTGAGACTTTAAAAAGAGTTCAAAAGAAAAATATACGGAAAGAAATTCTGGGGATTTTTTTTCTTTTCTTTGAGAAACGTTCATAAATGAAAACCAGGATTTTGCTTTTGAAGGAAGGATAAAAAAAAAAACAATTCTTTTTTTTTTTTTTTTTTTCTCAAAATGAAGGAGAAAGAAATGAAATAGAAAAAAATGTCGACCGGATTTTGAAAAAGAGGAGAGGAAAAAGGAAGAACAGAAAAAGAAAAAGATTCACCGTTTAAATTCTCGTCTTTTGTGGAAGACAAGAAACAAAACAAAACAAAACAAACAAAAAATGTTTGTTTTTTTAATTTATTTATTTTTTTCTTTTGTTAAAATTTATGCTAAAACGATGTTGGTTGTAAGTTTAATCAAATATTTTTTACAATAACTGGTAAAATACAAGACAAAGTTTTTATAAGAATCTGAGTATTGCTAATAAATATAAATAAAAACAAGATCTACACTGCAGACATACATCATTAAGAATATAATGTGTGTGTGTGTGTATATATATATATATATATATATATATATATAATCATGCTATTTATAAGTATTGCTAAAATGCCTAGAATATAAATAAAATCAGTGTCTAGACAGACTATATATACTTTGAAGAACGCAAAGCGAGAAACTGCCAATCAGTATGCGCTGTTTAATCCATGTCTCCAAACTTCGATCTATATTTATATATTGTCTCAACTAATATATATATATATATATATATATATATATATATATATCATGTCTCACTACACACACACATACAGACCATGAGAAAAAATGAAAAAAAGGTATAAGTAAACAGACGAATTCTGTTATTTTTAACAATGCATAAATATATATATATATATATATATAAACAAACAAACAGAATCTATCTTGCTTATATAGTGGGGGAAAAAAATGTATAATGGATACCAAGGCAGACTATAAAATTAACTAAACTGATTTCTGATCAAATTGATTTAATGCATTTACTTATACTGTAATACCATTGAGAAAGGTATGAACCCTCACCCCTACTTATCTATAGGTAAAATAGCAACTTGGGTTTGATGAATTGTTTCCAGTAGGTAGTGAATGTTTGCATCAAATGACCCCAATGCTGTCAAACAGAGGAACCAAATAAAGTTTACATATAAATTCATAATTGTAAGAATGCTGCTGACATTGAACCTTTTATTTCCATGAGAATGACAGAAATAGAAAGATCAAGCTTGCTGACCGACGAGGGAACGATATATGCAATTCAGTGCTAAATGGACGGATTTCTCCTGAAACAGTCGGTATCAATGTCTAATCGAATTTTCACCCTTTAGTATTACACACACACACCCCATACACACACATATATACATATATATCCACAGACAGACTGTTTCGCTGTATCACAGCTCTTCAGTGCGGCTAGACTAGCACATAGCCAGGATCAAACCTTCAACCATTTATAGTGTTTATATGGTTGTTGGTTCATAGATATAGATGTTAATCTTATGAAGCTACGGTGTTTATAAGATAGTACTCAACAAGTGGAGCTGTATTTTAGTATAAATTTTCATTTAGACAAACCTTTTTGGCTACATATGTGTATACATGTTTCAGCTGCGACTTTATTCACTACTTTTACTGTGGCCTGAGGAAGCTGGACTTTGAATAAAGTCGCAGCTAAACATATGTAGCCAAAAATGTTTGTATAAATAAAAATGTATATTATATATATATATATATATATATATATATATATATACATGGATTATTTATGATATATCTATCATATAAATAGATATTGATACCCCCCCCCCCAAAAAAAAAATAAACAACGGTTGGTATACAATAAAACACATCAAACAAATTTTAAATGGATATAAATACGGCTTGTTTTAAAACCACAAGAGCACAAAATAGCTTAGAAACTATACCATGATTTCATACATAGATAACTATTTATGGTTATCTATAGACCAGAGAGTTCTTATACAAAGGAGATAATCTCCAACAATGGAAGTGAATTATGACATTTTATTACAGTTTTTTTACTTTTTACGAATTTGTTTTGAATTTAAAAGATTACGGTGATGCATAATTATTGGATGTTTTCTTTTAGGTCAAGCATGTATCTTCTACAGTCGTCAAAAGAGCTTGATCATCAAAATCCGATGGCTGACCTCTTCTTTGGCTGTCCTCCAAGCTTAGATCACTAGATTTGAAACCATTTTTGAACAACATTATCAGTTGAGATTACAAAACAACTGTAGCGGCCCAAACTTTCTCGAGGTGGTAGAGCATAACATGCCGCAATCGAATATCGTTATCAACCCGCATTTGTAACTTAAAACTCCATGGCGGATAAAATTATAAAACAAATATAAAATTAATATGGTTAATAATTAAACTAGCGGACCTACCTGGCATTGCCCGGTAGTGAATGAGGACTAATGCTCCCAGCCCGGTACCTTATATTACATTTTTGTAATGTTCTCTTATTTGCAAGTTTTTTTTTCTTCTTTATTTATGTCATTTATTTATGCATTCTCTCATCTTATTCTGCTGCTGCTACTACTACATTATCCCTATTCTTTATTTACATCATTCTCTTATGCTGTTACTACTACTAATACTACATCTATTCCCCTCTTCCTACCACCTTGTCTCATCTGCCCTTCCTCCCACTATCTCAAACATTCAGTGTGCAAACAAGCAATCAAGATTATCACAATTTAAGTATTATTATGTTGTAGACCGACCCATTTGGCATAATGATAAGAGTGTTTGCTAATGGGCCGGGATTACAGGGTTCAATCCTCGATCGAGTCATGCCAAAGACTTTTAAAAAATAGTACTTGATACCTCTTTGCTAAACACTCAGCAGTATAAAGTGAGGATTACGGTTAAGAGGAGTACTCCTGGGAAAGAAATGGCGCCCTCCCCTACATCTTGGTGTAGTAGCCAATCAAAAGGGAGCCTTTGGGTCGCTCTTGACTACGGTCAAACACTTTTACTTTTTCTATATGTTGTATCGTACGCTAACGCTTAATAGAAATAAATACACTCGAACACACGGTTAGGAAATAAACTATGTATTATTTTTTATTCTCGCTCTCACATAACACCAAATAACAATAACAAATACATACTATTTATAGTCCGTTTTGGACTTAGACCATTATTCTCATTATTCTGCAACATTTCTCTCTTTTGAAATTTTACTTTCTCCAGAATTTGTACTTTTGGCTTTTTGGATTGATGACCAACGTTAGAGAAGGTTGCTGTTCACACTTGCTAAAGCCTTTCTGATCTGGAGATACTTGAGGTTTCGGTGCTTCTGCTGTTCAACAATGATATGTTAGGCCTCTCTTAAAAAGAAAAATAGCTAAAGAAATGTATAAATTTTGTTATGTACTTACGTAGTAGCTGAAAAGAAGACTGTACACCAAAAATTACGCAAATTCATCCAGCATTTATTAAATTAAAAATAAAGAACGATTTTATCTATATGTCGCTATTTTTCTTTAAATTTTAATTTTTTGACTTTTTCCGAAAGTCTTAAACTGTCTTTTTGCCTGCATCTTAAACTGAAATGTCTACCGATATGTTTGATCGTTTTTTTTTTTTTCTTTTCTTTCTTTTTCTTATAATTTAATAAATACTGGATGAATTTGCGTAATTTTTTCTGTACAATCTTATTTTCAGCTAACACGTAGGTACATAACAAAGTTTATACGTTTCTTTAAATATTTCAATGTCATTGTGAAACAGCAGAAGCACCGAGGTTTCTGTAACCTAAATCATTAATTACCTTCATAGGCTCTTCTCTAACATGATTAGATCAAGCTGTATACCTCTTTTTAAGCTGGTTATAGTGTCGTTTAATAATCCAAGAGAATGCAGCGTAACGAAAGATGGATCTGTCATGTCAGGCTGGAAGACGACACTCTCTTCGAGACTCTTCTCTCTAGGTTTGGTATACGGGAAATAACTAATGTCCTTAAGCTGGGCACGATGAGATGGCTTGACCATGTCGAGCGAAGCTCCAGCTCGATCTCCCGGGTCAGAAACATGTCCATCCCATCAAGTCGGCAGGCTGAAAGACCAAAGCTTTCTTGGGATGACCTGTGTAAATGTGGGCGTGCAGCCTTGGTGATTACAAACTTAGATCCTCGCGACCGCTGATCCTGGAGTGGAAGACTTCGATCAAGACTGACAGGCAGGCTCCCACTCTCTTATAGAGGACTAATCAAAGGTCTTTTTAAAAATAAATTGGATGAAGAAGAAGGCGGAGGGTTTCTGCATGAGTTGGATTTCATCCTCGTTGCCAATGTGTTGTATCGCACATCGACACTTAATAAAATAAATACTCTCAAACACAAGGTTAGGAAATAAACTATGTATCTTCATATTCGCATTCACACAAATAACAAATACATATTATTTATAGTTCGTTTCGGACATAGTTCATTATTGTCGTGCGGGTGTTATAACTTTGCTACAATATAGATATAAATTAAAATAATAAAACGAGTTAAGAAGCTATTGGAGTAGAGGGCTCTCCGGCATCTGGGGGACCTCCACAGTGAATGGATGTGATTTGGCTGATTGTCGGGTTGGTCTAGTGTATTCACGTCGAGGGGGCACCAGAGCAGCAAGTTCATCGGAGCACATTCCATTGAAGTACTTGTAAAACAAGCACAAGGATGCAACATTGCGGCGATTGGACAGGGGCTGGAGCTTGGTGGATAGTGAGGGACCTATTAAGTTGGTGACTCTTTTTTAGACCTTGTCTAAGAGGGAGATACTAGTGGATGATGCACCAGCCCAGATGTGGCAACAATACTCCATGCATTATTAAAAAAAAATGGCAATAATTATGCATCGACCCAATACAATTTTTATTAAGCCATGAATGCAGAAATATCTAAAGTAAATGGGATGTTCATGTGTAATAATTCTTCAATTACCCAACATGTTTTAGAAATTGGGATATGTTATTGTTTATAAGCATTGTTGATATATAGAAATTTGAATTATTGAAAAATAATAAAACTGTTAGAAACCAAAACAATGTAATTAAAAAAAAAAAAAATTTAATTTTGACCTTAAATTTTTTCGGCAATATACGCCCTTCTCAGGGTTTAAATGAATTTTTTTCATATCTTTTTTTTTTTTTTTTTTAGGAATTTTTTTTTTTTTTTAAATAATTTCTTTTTTTTTGGGGGGGGGGGGTGAAGTCGATCCATGTGATGTTAAAACGGTATCGGGATAAAGAGTGTCGGTGAAGAACGGCAACACGAAATGAAGTTCCCCAATTTCTACTTCATTTCATGTTGCCGCGCAAAACCATTCTTAACGTCACACGGATCGACTTCAACCGAAAAAAAAAAGATTTTTTTCAAAGGTATGAAAAAATGTCTTTTAACTTTGAGGAGAGCGTATATCGACAAAAAATTTAAGATCAATATAACAAAATTATAACAATTGCACTTTGTAACGGTTTTATTATTTTTTTAATTATTCAAATTTCAATACGTTTTGTGATTAAAGAGAAAAAGTCTACTTGGTAACGGCTTCCAGTTTTGAAATCGGAAATTGACGAGCAGCGTTTATCAAAAAACAGTACCCATTATATTTTAAGTAGGATGTTTTTTGGGGGGCGGGGGCCAATTAATAATTTGTTTTCATAATTTTTTTTTATTAACACATAAGAAAATCAAACTGGTTTTTATAATTAGAAATTTTTTTTTTTTTATTACAAATAATCTAATCAAACTTTTTATTGAGAGTGCATTCTACTTTTTTTAGGCGATTACGTGTGGTTTTACAATTTACTACTTGGACTTAGTGTTAGTGGTAAAATAAATTTGGTTAACTCTCTTAACGAAATATTTACAAACTAGTGAAATTAAAAATTCTGGCAAAATCTAAGCGGTATAAAATGATGAAGGACTGTTTTTTTGTTTTTTTTTTAATAAACACCGCTTCTTAATTTCCGATTTAAAAACCAGAAGCGGTCATCGAGTATACTTTTTCTCTTTAACCTGTTTTGTTTTTTGTATGTAATCATGCCCGATAATAATTTAATAATGGTCTGTATTTGGCTCCATTCTACCTTCCTGTATTTTTGACTTGCTTTGTTCACTTTTGTAAGATTAATCTTGAAACATTTTTTTTTCTAATATTTATTTGCTATGCTTTCAATTCATCATCCAGTTTCAGTATTAACTTTCACTTCCTTTTTCTCATGACACGTTGCATTTGATTGGCTGTTTTCAACTACTATCTTTGCCACATTCATCCAATCGTATTGCTCGGTTCATCTTACTTGGCAAAGTCCTCTTTCCAAAGGATAAAAAAGAACCAGAACATTTTATGAAAGAAAAAAGACTTTTAAATAAATAAATAACAATGAAAATTTAAAGAGAAATCATTTCACAAACATTACAGCCAGCATCTGACATTTTGCCCCCTGCTCCCACACGATTTTTATTTTATTTTTTAATTCCATTGGAAAAAAAACAAATCTGCAGAAACCATGAAGATGTGTCCATTATGATGTCAACGACAGACCCTTCATCTTGTCTAGACTGTAGATAAATTTGTAGATAAATATGTAGTCTTTTTTGTGTTCATACTTCCTGCTCCCACTCTGTAAAATACATTTTACTTAATGTCCTATGAAAATGATGGGTACATAACGTTTTACGTTCATGCTCTGCTGGCTTTTTTTTATGGGGAGGGGGGGGGGGAAGAGAACGGAACTGCCATTTTTTTTCTCCTCTACCCAGGAGAACTCATCACAATATATATATATATATTATTATTATTATTTTTTTTTTTGCTCGGTATACATTGATTAATGATTAACCGCCTGTTATTTTTGCCGGTAAAGAAAAATAGGCGACCTTATTTATTCATGATTTAAAAAAAAAAAAAAAAAAAAATCTTCTAAAGGATCTGTTAACTCATTAGTGTCCAAACATTTTTCTTTAATTTATTACCAAAAATCTTTTGTAAATACAATATTATATTTGAGCAAAATTACTCACAAAGATTTACTTGACTTTATAGGATAGTTAGAGCATTCATTTATACTATACTAGCAAGACCTGTGTGCTAGCATTTCCCGGGGTGGGGTGGGGAGGGGTCAATCATTCATTTATACTATATCTAAAAATGTGGGTTGGTTATAAAGGACTACTTACCAAAAACTGTTTGATTGATACGGTACGGCCAATTCTTGAGTATGCCATCCAAATAACAAATTCCTATCTTCGAAAAGATATCGTACACTTGAAGCATGTTCAACAGTTGGCAACCAATATGGTGGCGGGATTCTCCACGATTACCTACAAAGAACAGATTCAAAGACTAAAGCTGTCTTCACTTGAGCAGCGAAGGATGCAAGGGGACCTGATTCTGGCATAAAGCGTCATCAACGGGAGTGTAAATCTTTCTTTAGAGGAGTTTTTCACCCCAACACCTAGTCAAAGTCTCCGCGTCCGCCCATAGTAGATGTGGCATCGTCACTTTTATCTCAACAAAAGAAAGGCAGCATTCTCTGTCTGTGTTTATGCTCCCTGGAACAGCCTGGCAGAGGAGGTTGTGCTGATGCCAACCATATCCAGGTTTAAAGTCGCCTTCGACAAACATTATGACACCAGTGTTGCCAATATACATCAGACAGTAGGTGTAATATTTTAAATATACTCCAATCTTTATGACAAATTATAGATATCTCTGCTGAAATATTGTTAATTATCCTTCTGGTTCTAAAAAAAAAAAAGGGCCATGGCCACTAATGGGTTAATATAACTTTTTGCTAGAATACTTTTATGGTTTAAGTAAAAAAAAAACAAAAAAAATAAAAACTATTGTGGTGCATTACAGACTTTAAAAATTTGCTATGTTATGTTCAAATCCATTCGGATCTATTTTGGTTATTTTAGCACTAATACTAATGGGAAAGTTATAAGCACGCCCTCCCCCCCCTGACTATGGCTAAAAAATAGCAACTTGTGTTCAATTAATCGCATGTAATGAATCGTTTATAATCGGTATTGTTTCAGAATTAAATGACCCAAAACGTTTTTATTTGTCGTTAAACCAAACCAAAAGATTTTTGTGCAGTCGAACATACGAGACAAAACTAAAAACAACAGTAAGTAGGATTTCTCGTTGATGGGCATTTGTCTCATGATACCAACATAAAAACTCTATAGTTCATGGAGGTTGCTCCTTTCTGGTAGAAGCTCTCCATTGCACCAAAAAGAGGGATCAATCCTTGATGCCTGTCAGGTTGCCATAATTGAAGAGTGCCAAAAGCGGGCGGAAGTCCTTTATTTTTCTTTGTAACAGTTTTGATTATGACAAAACTCTAAGTCCCTTCCCTTATCTACCACCCCTTTCATTGTACCCTTGCTAACGTATCGCCAAGGTGAGCGGCTAATTGTTTTCTCTTTAATTATACAACACAATTGTAATTATTCTCGATAAAATTTCCTTTTCTTTGTTGTGCCGGTTCGGTAAAGGTTCATAACAGCAGATATTAATCACCACCAACAATTCACTTGTGAGGTAGAAAGCCGGTTTTGTTTTTTTAATTATGATAAAATTTTAAAACAACAAACAAATGCTTTCATATGATAATTTGGCAAACATATTCAATTATTAAAAATATTTGATGCACATTTTTAACTTTTAAGTCAATTGTATTTTGGATTACGAAGTTTCTTTGATTTTGTTTTTTAAAGTCCCTTAACATGTTTAAGTCTTAATATCAGAAAAAATCTTATATATATTATATATAATTTTATAAAATCTGAGTATCATTAAATAAAGAGGTTTAAATAAGTCTTAGCATTAGAATATATGGCCCTTAATTCTGAAGTCTTAGAAACGGAAAACAAGAACTTTGCTTAATAAGAAATTGGGACTTTAATTTAATAAACATTTACTATCAGAAAATAAAGACTTTTTTCTTAGTCTCGTAAAGTAAAGACTTTAATTTTTAAAATTCTTAGTCTCATAATGTAAGGATTTTAATTTTTTAAATTGTTAGTCTCATAAAGTAAGGACTTTAATTCTCAAAATTCTTAGTCTCATAAAGTAAGGATTTTAATTCTCAAAATTCTTAGTTTCATAAAGTAAGGACTTTAATTCTCAAAATTCTTAGTCTCATGAAGTAAGGACTTTAATTCTTAAAATTCTTAGTCTCATAAAGTAAGGACTTTAATTCTTAAAATTCTTAGTCTCATAAAGTAAGGACTTTAATTCTCAAAATTCTTAGTCTCATAAAGTAAGGACTTTAATTCTCAAAATTCTTAGTCTCATGAAGTAAGGACTTTAATTCTTAAAATTCTTAGTCTCATAAAGTAAGGACTTTAATTCTCAAAATTCTTAGTCTCATGAAGTAAGGACTTTAATTCTTAAAATTCTTAGTCTCATAAAGTAAGGACTTTAATTCTTAAAATTCTTAGTCTCATAAAGTAAGGACTTTAATTCTTAAAATTCTTAGTCTCATAAAGTAAGGACTTCTTAAAATTCTTAGTCTCATAAATTCGTTAAATTCTTAATATAAGAAACTATCAATCAAATACATTGGAATATTTTGGGGTATTTAATCAGTTTAAAATTGTTGTCATCTGTAACTCGTGTGAGCTGTAACCCCAGTTAGGGTCCTTAAAAACATGTACATTGCATGTGTTTTTAACAATTAAAAAAAAAACGTTTTAGATGTTTAATGTGAAGTGTGAACCCCTTTCTAAAACTATTCATAAGATGTTGTTTCTATTTTTCTAAAGTATCTAACAACTTGTGGTTTTGAAGAGTCTCAGGTGTCAGATGTTAATTACAGGTGTTAAATTAATTAACTGTGTTGCTATACAATCTTCCGTTGTATGGGGGAGGAGATGTTTAATGCAAATTCTTTCGGGAACAGAAATAAGGAAATGAATCATAAAGAATAAAAGCGAAATTAAAATGGCACCAAGACAAAAATATTACCTTTTTTTTTTTTTTTTTTTTTTTTTTTTTTCTTGGTGTCATTTTAATGGGGATGTAGAATTGGCATAATGGATACTATCACAGACTATGAAATTGGTGATGCTGAGTTCAAATCCTAGTGGATCCACTGTGTTCACTTATGGACTAATACTACTGGGAAATACCATAAGGCATGAACTCTTACTTTCTACCTAGCTATGTGTTAACCAGCAGCTTGTGTTCAATTAATGGTACCTGATGAAAGGTTTTTAGTAGGTATTGTTTTATATTAAACTACTAACAGTTATTGCTGATAACAAATATAATGTCCATTTTAATTAAAATTTGCTGCAGACAACTAAGATGGCTTCCACTTGAAAAAATATACCTAGTCGGATAAAGTATTTTCTGTAAGAAACTGAAGCAAAGTACACATTTTTACTGCTAAGAACATGTTACAACAAAAAATAAATCAAAACTGGCTAGACAGAATCAAATATTGATTTGTCAGATGCAATGCTATTTAGGTGTGACTTGGAAAATCCGACTGACTTAATTTTATATATTAGCTAACCTTAAAAACACTAATGTGCCATAGAACAAACAAGAAAAGAATTACAATAGAAGGAGGGGGGTAAGTATTTTCAGCCTCTCATGGTCCAGTTCTGATGATGATGCTCTCCTGAAGGAGACAATAACATTTTTAACTTTAAATATACTTTATTCATCTTAACTATGGATGGATCCCTTTTCCTTAACTAAGAGTTGCTTCTGGTCTATCTATCTTCCTGGACTTTGTATTACATGTTTTCTCACTAAAATCCAGGCTGCAACTAAAATCTAACTTCAAATCTGATTGAACTAACCAATCAGAATAATTTCCATATATGGGTTCGCCATAGCTGACCTCAAAGGTCATAACGTCGATCATGCATAATAACTCGGCGCATATGGAGAATCGTATATCTACACTTAGCTTCAAAAGCATAGTACTGCTGAGTAATATGTAGAAGTTGTATTTAAACAATAAAACTTTTTTGCTTATCCTCTGCGAAATCATAAATTCTGATATGGACATGTTTTTGTTTGTTTTGTTAAAGACAGTGAAAGCTGTGTCATTACGAATATTTCCCCCCCCCCCAGATATAAACAATTTTCTCAACACATCGTTATTATCTTTAACTTACTCCTCCTTCTCCCCATCCTCCTCCACCACTTCATTTGAAATGTTCATTAACTTCCCTCTAACACTAACTCCTTCTTTGAAGGATTTAGTGGCTCTGAATTATACACTAATTCATCTAATTTATAAGAACTTTTGAAAAAGAGTCTTCATACCCGAAGCAAGTTAACCAACTGTTTTTCTTTTCTTTGTCTGTAAATACCCCTAAAAAGGGTATGCCGTAATTAAACCGCGGTAAAAATTATTTAGTTCTCAATGAGTCACTTGTAATTCTTCTTATTGTTTGCAAGGGTTTTCCCCACATTCCAACGTAGCCATTTATCTTCAGAGGGTTTGATGCGATCGAAGATCAAAACATGAGTGCATTTATGTAACCATTCGCTATATATATATATACATATATATATATATATATATATATATATATATATATATATATATATATATTTAATGTATTTTTATGTAATTATTTTTATTGGTGATTGCAGCGTTCGTTGTCTTTTTGCTTACTGTTATTTCGATTGTTTTACTTCAACTTTTTCTGCATCTTAATCAATATATATATATATATATATATATATATATATATATATATATATATATATATATATATAGTCTAAAGAAGCTTTGAGTCATTTTAACAAAAAAAAAAAAAGAAAAGAAAAGAAAAGTAAAATGCAGTAATAATTCCCAGAGAAACTAACTAAATCCAAGATATTGCAGACTTAACATTCGTTGGGAAATTCATAAATAAAAAATAAGTAAATAAAAAAAAAATAAATAAATAAGTAAATAGATACTTCTCACACAAGTACATATATTCACACACACACATAATCTACTACCTGGATATACATCCACATACTTCTTATACATATATTTATATGTGTGTGTGATAATATAAAAAAAGACAATTATTTCATATAGTTCAGATAAATTCAAATGGGAATCAAATTTGAGCATAAGTGAAGCTCAATATTTTAACCTCTAAATAGTTATTCTAAACATTTCTGATAAAAACTATAAATAAATAAATTGACAGATCAAAGTTATGTCATACTGTGATTTATTGTCAGTTTCGAAGCAAAGAAAAGCTAACATGTGTTTCAAGAATAATCAAAAACATATATATATATACATAACTAATTGATTCCTTAATTTATTTCACATACAACCCCTCCCCCCAAAAAAACCACAGATAAGACAATCTTTTACTCCTAATATCGAATTGTTTCCTTTTTCCATTTTTATCTTAGTCACTCAGCCTCTCTTCTTTCAATTCTCATCTCGCAAACTTTATGCATTCATTTCTTTGTCTCATCACTCTTTTCATTTTTTTCATCTGCCTCTTCCGTGGCTGTAACTCTCCATCAATACGCCAATCTTGCCTGGAAATCTCTCGCAGACGTGCAATATCTTCCTGTACTTCCGTTTAATTTAGACAAAATTTATAATAAGCCATTCTGTTTTGTTTTTTTGTCTTTTTTTTTTTTTTAAATACACATTTCATCTCTGCTATCCAAACAAAATATCTGGCCATCTAAAAAAAAAAAAATATTTTTACAATCTTATGACTTTTTTGGTTGGAGTTCAGCTTGATTAAGTAAAAATTAATAATTGGCATAAAAAAGTTAACGCTAACATTTGACTCAACATTTTAGATAAAATTTATCTCTATTCCTTTTTTTTTTTTTTTTTTTAAAATAAGAAGACCATAAAAACTGATAAAAAAAGTTTGTATTTTACAAACTGTCTGGAGAATTTTGTACGCTGTACGTCCCAATTCTTTACCAAAAATCTATATTATTATAGCCATTTATGAATCAATATTCTATTAGAAAGTTATGGTGTTTTTGGAGTTTATTCGTATGCAAATAGAAACATGTGATTGGTTGACAAAAAAAGGAATAGGCAGAGTACACATTACTAAGGCAGTAGTTTTTACGATGTCAATATCCGAGTTCGAATCTCACGTAAGTCTAAAGGATTTTTTTTTTAACTGGATACAGAAATTAACATAACATAATAATATGAATAAACATTACATAAATAATTTTTTTTTAAACTTTGACCCTTTTTTTTATAATCTGCAAAAGAGTAGACTTAAATGGTGTTTGGCATTAGTTAAACAGCAAATTGTTTTTGCTTAAAAACATCATTTCTATTGTTTTGTTTTTTTTGCCGATGAAAACAAATTGTGAATACATTCATCGTAGTTACTTACTCTCTCATGCAAATAATAAGTATGTATATTTTTTCCACAAAATTCAACTAATATTTTCTTCGTACTCGTTATGTAGCAGTAGAAGCTAGGTAAAGATGGAAATTGACATACCTAGGTACTGTATCAACACCGATAAAGTAGAAGGTATAAACTAGTTGCTCATAAAGAATAAGTCCATGAAGATATATATATATATATATATATATATCATGGGCGGGGGGGGGGGGGCTCAAACCCCCTCACTTTTTTACTTGGGCCCCCCCCACTTTACGGTCATCAATAATTAAATTGATATGCATGTGTTTAACCGGCCCCCACCTCACTTTTATAACTGTCCCGCCGGCCCTGTATATATATATATATATATATATATATAAAACTACTTGGTTAAAGGGTAGTTTACAGTCCTGAACATAATGCGATAAGATTTATCTCAGTTGTTTCAGTTTTTAATGGTAAGATTTACCTCAATTAGTTGTTTCAGTTTTTAATGGTAAGATTTACCTCAATTAGTTGTTTCAGTTTTTAATGGTAAGATTTACCTCAATTAGTTGTTTCAGTTTTTAATGGTAAGATTTATCTTAATTAGTTGTTTCAGTTTTTAATGGTAAGATTTACCACAATTAGTTGTTTCAGTTTTTGATGGTAAGATTTACCACAATTAGTTGTTTCAGTTTTTAATGGTAAGATTTATCTCAGTTGTTTCAGTTTTTAATGGTAAGATTTACCACAATTAGTTGTTTCAGTTTTTAATGGTAAGATTTATCTCAGTTGTTTCAGTTTTTAATGGTAAGATTTACCACAATTAGTTGTTTCAGTTTTTAATGGTAAGATTTATCTCAGTTGTTTCAGTTTTTAATGGTAAGATTTATCTCACGTATAACAACAGTAAGAAATCAATTGTCATTGAAAAAAAAATCAATTACTTACTACTCCCCCGGGCAACGCCGGATAGTCCTGCTAGTTTATAAGAAGACATTATGTTTCAGAATTAAATAACCCGTTTCATATACTGTAACATGGACAAACCAAACTATATGACAGATGTAGGTTTCGGGGTAGATGGTAGCAATTATTTAAATACATAGATTGATTGAAAAAGTTAGCGACATTGAGTTTTTTATTGATTGCTTCAAACTAAAACTCCATTTTTTTTTTAAAATAAAATCTTTTTCAGCACAAAATTTAAATGCGACGCTCGACCCAACCGCAGCAACATTTTTGTTTTCATTCTTTTAACAAAAAACAAAAGAAAACTTCCAACATTTTTATTTATTATATTTATTTGTTAATCGGTCGTAGCAAAGTTTGGCTTTATTACAACACTTTATCTCTTTAGTTCGTGTCGTGCGTGATTCGGCCTAATGGATACACACACAGACTACGGGGTCCGGCTATGCCGAGTTGTTCAAATCTGATCAGATTTACGCACTAATCTAATATATGAAAGGTATGAATTGTGATTCGGCATTAAATGACCCTCCCAAAGTGTTGATATGCCGTAAAACAAACAAACTTATTTTTTTTTTGTCCCATTAAGAAATGTTGTCTAAATTTTTCAGAAGTTATGCGCCACCATCACCCCAGACATATTCCCCCCCCCCTGGGAAAATGCCTTGTGGTAACGCCAACCCTGATCATATTTTTCCTTAAACTGTAGTGTCAGATGTATTAAGGCTCCTCCTTCGTGTGTAAAAGCAGGCAGACAGTTTTATATCTTAAGAAGGGTCCCAAGGTTTTGTTTTTATATATATATATAAGAAAAAGTCACCATAATTTTGATTGAAAAAGTCTATATATACATGTCTATACTGAACAACATTTGTTGTTTTATAAATTGTTTGGACCATAGAAAAGAATTATATATATATATATATATATATATATATACCCCCACACACCCAAATGGCAAAGTAATTTCAATGTTTTTCACGTTTTAGCCAGTGGAGCATGATCATTTTAAATGTATGGAAGCTCATTTCACCATAGTTTTTTAAAGTTTTTTTTTTATATTCAAGCTTTCTTGTATGGAAGCCCATTGTACCAATAATTAAAAGACAAAAAAAAATCACTTATTTTTTTTTAATTATTTGTGAGGGGAAAAAACGCCAAAGAAAAAAAAGTGTTAAATAAGAGAAAAAAATAAAGATAAATAACCTTTTTCCCTACAAATGTTTTCACCCTGGATGTATGCAGAAAAAAGAATAATGATAATAAATAAACTTATGTATTTGTGCAGTTCTTTGCATGATGCCATTTTGAACTGTGAAAGAAGAAAATAAAAATAAAAATTGGTTAAAAAAAAAAAATTCCAATAAAATGTTTGGAATAAACAAAAAAATCAATTTTTACTCACCGACAGAAAAAAAAAAATGACACAAAAACTTTGATGCTAGTCAATAATGAACTCAAAGAGAAATAAAAATGGAGAGAATTAAAACTTTTACAGATGTGAAAAAAGAAAAGACAATGAGTAGGTTAAAAAAAAAAACTTAAAAAAAGGTTTTGCCCCACCAAAATTGAAAACTCTTAAAAAGAGTGACGTTTATATTTAAAACTGCTGTAAACACAAAAAAAAATCAAAAAAAAAGTTGCCTGTAAGTTGCCTGTAACTACAAAAAAGGTAAAAAAAACAAACAGAAAAAAATGACTTTTTGAAAGAGAAAAGCGAGAAAAATCCAATTCTATGTCTGTTCTGTGTAAACAAATTTGTCTATAAAACAGATTGAAATATCTGTCATTTGTGGCTTGTATTTTTTTCTTTTCTTTTTTCTTTTTTTTTTGGTGTTTTTTTTTTTTTTTGGTTGTTTTATATTTTTCAGATTCCACTGAATTAACCATTCGAAAAATATGAATCATTCACTTATCCAGGTACTTATCCAGATTAGGACCCAAGCTAAAATCGACTTGTGTTGGTAGTTTCTGGATGTTTACGTAGATAACTGGAAAATGCTGAATGAAAAGTTTAAAAAATCGTAAAACTATGCTGGATGTACAACTGGAAAAAAATAATAAAATGTTGTTTTTTTACACATAAATTTTTTTTTTAAGAAAAATATTACAAGTGTTAGGGTTATAAAATGTTTTTTTCTGCATACAAAAGTTTCCACATTGTTTACGTAGACGGCCGGAAAATGCCGAAAGAAAAGTCGGTTGCCTGCGTCTAAAAAAATCCAAAACGAGGGTGGATGTACAACTGGAAAAAAATGATAAAATGTTTTGTTTTTGGTTGTTTTGTATTCTTCAGATTCCATTGAGTTAACCATTCCAAAAATAGGAATCATTCACTCGATAATAAAGAACAGGTACTTATCCAGATTAGGACCCAAGCTAAAATCGACTTGGCATAAGTAGTTTCCGGATGCTTACGTAGACGGTCGGAAAATGCTGAATGAAAAGTCGGTTGTCTGCGTCCAAAAAATCCAAAACGAGAATGGATGCACAATTGTAGAAAAAATGATAAAATGTTTTGTTTTTTTTTACATGTAAAATTTTTTTTTTAAGAAAAATATCACTGAACAGGTGTTCAAACGGTGTTAGGGGTAGGGTTATAAAATGTTTTTTTCTGCATACAAAAGTTTTTTTTTTTTTTCACTAAACAAGTAATCATTTTCCGGATGTCTACGTAAACATCTGGAAACTACCTACGCCAAATCGATTTTAGCTAGGGTCCTAATCTGGATAAGTATCATAATAGCTATATATACTTCTGAGAATTGGACGTTAAAAGCAAAGGCAATGAACTGCCACGGACAGACAGAAATCCTGACATCATGACAGAGAACGTCCTCCTTATATTATAAATAGATAGATTGACACTTTTAAAAGTTCATTTCAAATAATAAAGTCAATGAAACTAAACTGAATGCAATGAAAATGGCTGCTTGAGAACCATGGTTGGCAAAACCCATCTGAATCGCTGCAGGATGACCCAAATGAAAGAAAATTTTAGGTTTCAAAATATCATCATCATGGTTATCAAGAAAAGAAGAATGGTTTGGTCACGTCGTACGAAGATGTTTTGAAAGCAATGTATACCGTGCATTCAAGGAAGAATTTCCCAGTAAAAGACCTTGTAGTAGGCCTCCAGAGCGCTGGACTGATCAGATTGTGTATCCAGAAAGCGTGCAAAGATCCTCTGAGGATTATGCAATAAAATAAAGTATCTTTATTTTTAACGAGCTGTTCGTACCCGATGTTGCCCGGGATCAAGCAAAGACATCTTAGTTTTTCATTTTTCTTTGTTTGTAATTTTTTAAATTTATGCACAAAAAGAAAGAAATTCTATTTCTAAGGGAGACAACCTTTTTTTATATTCTTCAATTAAAAATATGAGTAATTTCCTTTGCTGAATTATATTTTTTGGTGATTAGTAAAGAATGTCTCATAATATAGATTGTCTGGGCCGGACTAAGTAATTTTCTAAATAAATTGTAACAAAATACGTTATTATATCTCCAATAACATGGCACAACAATAACAAATGAATATGGACTAGTCTGAAACATGGTTTGTATTTGTCAGCTTAAATTATATTTGGGTCTGTTTGACTGGGAAAATCTAACAGGATAATTTTATATATATATATATATATATATATATATATATATAGACTAGAGACCTCAAGTTTTCGGTTTCGATTCTCAGTCTCGGCGCAAATTTATTTATTGTTTATTTATGTATTATTTAGTTGTTAAAATGCCCTAATGTATTTTTTACGTTTACAAAAAGGATCTGCCTTGGACAGACAGAAATCCTGACATCATGACAGAGAATATCCTCCTTATATTATAAATAGATAGATTGACACTTTTAAAAGTGCATTTCAAATAATAAAAAGTCACAATAGTAAACACAAGTTGGCTATGTTAGGCATGATTAGTTGAAAACGATCTTTCTAATCATATTCTGAGATCATTCGTTGACATCTATGCAGACACAACTATTTCAGGCCAAACTTCGAAGGGGATCAAGATCTGTCTGACTCTCTCTCTCTCTCTCTCTCTCTCTCTCTCTCTCTCTCTCTCTCTTTTCCAACTTGGAGCACGTGGTGCAATGGGGACAAAGTGGCTTTTTACTTTTAGCACCACTAAAATCAAACTTCTCTCTTTTCACCACCAATGCTCGGATCCTCATTTCTTTCCTGTCGAAATGAATGGTTCTTTCCTCGAAGAAAGCCCCCTTCTTTGATAAGCTTCTAGGACTGACTTTCACCTAAAACCTGAAATTGAAGACTTCCATCAAATCTGTTGCTAAAGTCGCTGGAAAAATGGTTGGATCATTCTACTGCTCCAGAACATACCTCACCCCTGACGCAATCCTCTACCTGTATAAGAGTCAGATATATCCTAAGATGTGGAGGTACTGCTGCCATATTTGGGGAGCTGCTACTACGAGCACCCTGTTATGTCTTGACAGAGTACAGAATCGACTTCCGCAATCTAGTGGGGGATGATTTCTTCCAACGCTCGGATTCTCATTTCTCCCCTTCTTTGATAAGCTTCTAATTCTGACTTTTATCCCAGACCTTTTTTTTTTCTTCTTTTACATTAAAGGTCACCACTCATCAAGGCCCAAAGGCTACTCAAGGATAGGGGTCAAAGAGTTTGACTCGAGGATAGGGGTCAAAGATTTAGACTGGTGGACGGTGAGACAACATCGCGTTCAACGGCACGATCGTTGTAGCAGGGCAGAAATTGATTATTTACGGGGACCGTTCAACAAGAACTTGTTTACATTGGACTTGAAGACGACCATATTGTAGTCAGCAGGGAAGCAGGCTCGCGGCATTGTGTTCCACAGACAAGCAGTTATAGAAAAGAAGCTCTGCTCATGGAAGTCTCGTTTCGTCTTCGGCACGAAAGAGGGAGAAAGGGAAGTCATTGACAGTGGTCTTGTTATGAATGTTTTGCAAGGGGAGGGATGTATGGATTTGAGCTCAGTCGAGCACCTACCATGAAAATAACGGTAGAGCAAAGAAAGACTAGCAACATCTCTTCTGTGAGAGAGTGACTGTAGGAGAAGAGATGAGAAGTTGTAATCCGTAGGGAAGTGGTTTCGCAGTAATGTGTCCCACGGGCGGAAAGCCCTTGCAAATAAGCTTACTCATTTTTCATTAATTTCGTATGAATCGGACGATTCTATTGTTGACATTGGTTTCCCCTGATATCTTTCTAGTTAGAATTCTTTCTAGAAAGACATAGGGTACTTACAGGGGGGGGGGGGGCACGTGAAGGTTGCCAACATCCTAAGTGAACGCGTTTCTGTGGCCGTATATGTATAAGTAAATGTTACTTTTATAATATTGGGTAACCACTTATTAAGACCAAGAGCCACTCGAGAATGATAGTTAATGACACAGGAATTATTGCCAGCTGGTAGTTTGGTAGGGTTTGGTAGTTTTGTTTTACGGCATATCAACCCTTTTTGGGTTATTTAATGCCGAATCTGGTCTTGTTTTCTTCTCTTTTTTGTTTCTTTCCCCTTTTAATATCTGTTTCTATTTAACCCATAGTTGGGACCCTAACAGGTACTACCACTCCGGGTCAGGGTGGACCTGGGAGCAATGGTAATTAAGAGGAGGCTCCACATTCCCCAAAGTCCGTAAGCCGGATCTCACCATCGGATGTAGTTTAAGGTCATATCCAGGACCGGGAGTAGGGTAGGAAAAATAAAAATAAAAAAGGGGAGGGAGAAAGGGAGAGGGGCTGTTGTTTTTGCTTTTGGTTTTGTAGAACATAATTAAGTTTTACAAACAAAAAAAAAAAAAAAAAAAAAAAAACGTCAATGTAGGTGAATTTCGTCTCAGGGAGCCACAGGGCAGCCTGATCTGGTATCACCAGGATTGCCAGCTGAAAGATGAGGAACACTATGGGAGTACAAACATTGTACAATGGTATGAACTTATAAGAATCTATTGACATTTAATTTGAAGACGACAATGTATTTTTTGTTGTTTTTTTTTTTACATTACAGATCGCTGCTTTTCTAGGCCCAAAAGCCACTCGAGGATAAGGGTTAAAAAGTTTGACTGAAATGGAAGACTTACATCAAATCTGTTGCTAAGGTCGCTGGAAAAATGGTTGGATTACTCTACCGATCCAGAAGGTACCTCCCCTCCTGACGCAATCCTCTACCTGTATAAGAGCCAGATACGTCCTAAGATGGAGTACTGCGGTCATATCTGGGGAGGTACTGCTTTCCTGTCTCGACAGAATACAAAATCGACTTTGCAATCTAGTGGGGGTGATCTCTTCTCTTCTCGTTCCTACAACCTCTTTCACACAGAAGAGATGTAGCTAGTCTCTCTCTACTCTATCGCTATGCACATGGTAGGTGATCGACTCAGCTCGAATCCCTGGTACGCCCCCTATAAAACATTTGTAGCAAGAACTCGTCTAACTACAACCACAGAACTTTCCTTTATCTCTCTCTTTACCAAAAACCAAACAGAACTTCCATGAACAAAGTTTCTTTCCTAGAACATCACATCTGGGAAACAAGATACCACGAGTTTGCTTCCCAACCGACTACAACATGGTCGTCTTCAAGTCTAATAAGAACAAATGTTGAGCCGCCTTTTTAGATAATCAATTCCTCTTAAGTAATCTTTTCTGCCTAGCGATCTCTATTAATAAAAGAATCCCTTTAACGTTGGAAACAAACGGATCTTTGAATTATTCCAATTCAAATAAGTCGCATTCAAATTAAGGAGAAAGTTCCTTACATGTTGACTGGACTGCAATCACATTCAAAAAGAGGAGGAATAAAGGGTTTTTTTTTCATTCAGTCCGCCATAATTAAGTGTGTGTTGATTGGTCAAGATAATTCTTTTTGACTAATCAGATACAGCTGTTTCGGAATACAAGGGAGGTAATTTCTTGCCATGAGGGACAAAGGGAGATAATTATTTTAGAAGAAGTAACCATGTCAGCTACTTGAGTGTGTATAACTTCAAATATGTGAATGTGAGTTAACAAACAAAAATATGAGAAAGAATTTCACTGAATAAACTTAGTATGATTAACAATGAATTATTTATTTACTTTTTACAATTGGAAGAAGAACATTTACTAATTAATTGACATATATAATGGGAGCTGATAACGATGTATGTCTTTCTTTACAAATAGATATATAATATAGATTTAACAAGAACATAAATCAGGCATGAGACTGCATACCCTGACCTAACAAAGTAGGGATGGGCAACATTTTTATGTCAATATCGTCTATGCAACACTACAAAATCATCAGAAAAATTCACAAAGAGTAAAAAGTTCTTGAATTAAAATGTCTTGAAAAAAACCTACAGTGGGTCATTTTTGAGCGAAAACCAAATAAAAAAAACAAAGAAAAGAGCAAATTCACATGTGGGGAAACCCAATAGTCATCTGAAGATTGAAGGTTCAATTTTGACTCACGGCAAATGAAACAGACCGTAAAAATACATCTCACATAAATTTTATGTTTTTTGGAAATGTGAAAAAAATAAAAATAATAAAATAAAAACGTGGTTATTAGAATATAAAATGAACTTGACTTATATATATATATATATATATATATTATAACTTCATCTATTATTTATAATAAATGGTACCTGAAGTGATCGTGTTTGGTTAACTGAGTGTTTGTAACTTCGAATATGTGAATGTGAGTTAACAAACAAAAATATGAGAAAGAATTTGACTGAAGAAAATTAGTATGGTCAACAATGAATTATTTATTTACTTTTTACAATTGTAAGAAGAACATTTACTAATTAATTGACATTTATAGCGGGAGCTGATAACGACATATGTCTTTCTTTACAAATGTCTGTCACTTGTTGAAATCCAAGGGGATGTAACTCTCCAAATTCTCAAGGGGAATAAACTCTGACAAGTTATCTCCCTTTAATATGTGTATTTTCTTTTCTTGGGTAGAAATGCTTTCTATCTAACAGTAAGCCTTCTTTATAACACAAAGGCCGCCATCTTGTGGGTTGAGTCTTCTCGAGTGCAAACAATTTTAGCAACGCACGTTTTAGAGTCTCTTCTTCAACATGTGGACGCCATATTGAATATGTTTTGGTATATAAAGAGAAAAAAAAGACAATGAGGAAAAAATGGTATTAAAACACTAACCTTAACCCTAAAAACAAGCGTAAGAGGGACATACTAAAGCATGATACATAAAAAGGGGGTGGAAATCACAGACGTAGTTTCTATTGAAACCGTCTTTGTTAGGAGTAATCAGAAAAATCGGAACATTTGAGGTATCGGAATCGGAAAAAATTGTACATATTTTACCGATGCCAAAAACGATATTTTTAATTGTTTTTTCTGTTTGTTTTTTTTTCTGTTTAAAGCTTAATTTTCCATTGCTGGTACTAATGATGCAATGATAACTATTTATTGATTTTAAACTACCATTAAAATTCCAATCTATAGACCTCCCCCCCCCCCACAAGTGTATTTTTATGTTTGCAAAAATATATTCAACATATTACATAGGTTTTTTAAAGTAACACACAAACGAACAACCCTATAGCTCAGTATTTAGAGATTTAAAAGGAATCAGAATCGGGAATTTAGAACAGAATTCGTAATTGTATCAGAATCAGAAAAATATTAGAATCATCTTATCACTACTCTAAACAAAATTAAAATAAACATGAATTGCCAGGGTAAACATTTTAAAGAGAGATGCATGGGGTGATGTTACCCTAACCCCCCCCCCCACACACACACATAAGTTTATTTTTACTTTAAAAACAAACAAACGAACAACCCTATAACTCAATATTTAGAGATTTAAAAAGAATCAGAATCGGGAATTTAGAACAGAATTCGTAATTGTATCAGAATCGGCCCATCACTACTCTAAACAAAATTGAAATAAACATGAATTGCCATGTAATATTGTTAACCCCTCCTCCCACTGGATAAACTCGTCCATCAGACTTTCTTTCGTTTCCACTATAAATGCTTCGTCATTTTAATTTTTTGTTGTTGTTGTTGTTGTAGCTTTCTTTTGTGAATAAAACCTTTCTCTTATTCTTCTCTTCACTACGCTACAATTTTATTCACGAACGATTTGACACCGAGTCTTTAGCCTTCAATGGAGAAAAAAATACAAACATTGGAAACTTACATTCATAAATTACCTACGTACGGTTAGCGGCACTTAAAAAACTGGAAACACCCAAACCGATATCTATGCTTTGATAATTGTGAATAAAACCTTTACAAAGGTATACGGATATCATACTCTTCTCTTCACTACACGATATGCCAGGGTGAACATTTTAAAGAGAGATGCATGGAGTGATGTAAAGTAAATACGACTTACTTTGATAATACCTGGGAGCGATGGTTACAACTAGTAAATAAGCTGTCTGACGGGAAACGTTGTGAGAACACTATCCAGACACGTCTAACTTCAAATTCAACGGCAGAAAATGGAAAAACCTCATTTTGAATGTCGCACATTTTTTTTTTATACTTTCGAAAAGAATGGGGCATTCTCTTGTTACTCAGTAATTATTCAGGGGAGATAACTTGAATATGGTTGAAGGTAAATAACTCCTGAATATTTTGAGCCCACACCTTTATGCATGGGTTTCCAACCTTTTATCAATGACGATACGCTCCCCGTTTAAATTACAACATACACTTTGTGCCCACACCCAGAAAAATCAAACCAAATTCTTGATCTTAAACAACAAGTTTTAAAAAAAAATGCAAAAATGTTAAAAGTAACAACTGGTGATCCAGAGCATGTTGCCCCCAAAAGATTTCCAATGATGACTTTGGTTAAAACTTAATTATCATGTTGACACACTGGTTTGCATTACATCACTGAAGTTAAGTGATGGTGAGCCTGGTCAGTAGCAGATGGGTGCCCATTTATGAATAGCAGACACTGTATGGCTCAGAAACCTGGGCTGTCTCTGCCGGCACACTAAAGAAACTGCATTGTAATGACAAAACACGCGCAGGTCAACTTGAAAAGACTCAAGTGGCTCACAAACACAGTCTTAGAGCTGAAGGGCTCATCTATCTCTAAAAACCACAGAAACCCCACTCACTTGGTCTGCTCCTCTGCCGGAATATATATAGATATTACTTGAATGATGTGATACCGAGAGACAACTCGATATTATCAGCTGTTAATTTATGGACATAAAAAACTGACTATCCATGAAGTCCACCATCTGGTATGAACATTACTTTTGGAAAATATCAAGTGGTTCACAATTACAGTATGAAACCTCGTATCAAAAAACACATTACTATTTTAAACGGACAGCCTATTTCTTGGGTGGTCTCTCTTCTCTGAGTTAAATATTTGACTACTCGCAGGCCTGCCGTCCATAATATGCATCCATGCACCCCGTTAAATTCACACATGCAGCAATGTGCATGTTTGCACTTGGATATTTGTGTCCCGGTCAAATACATCCCTGTCTTTTGTGTCCCTGGTTATTTGCATCCCAGACAATTGTGTTCTTGTCAATTTTTTCATCCTTTTCATGTGTATTTTTATGACCGAGTGATCCCAAGGAAATTACTTGCCAACCCTCGTGCTGGGATCCTCTGCTTTATCGTTAAACAGGTTTTTCTCCATGAGAAAGTCCCTTGTTTTGATAAGATTCTAGACTTATATCCCATTTGTTACTAAGATTGCTGGGAAAATGGTTGGATCATTCTACTGCTCCAGAAAGTATCTGCCTCCTGATGGAATCCTCTACCTATATAAGAGTCAGATACGTCCTTAGATGGGGAGGTACTGCTGCTTCGCATGTGGGGAAGTGCTGCTCAGATAATTTTGTCTTGCCTTGAGTCGGTGTGATATCCGTATCAGTAATGTAGATGCGTGCCCATCAGGCACTGATTCAGAGCATTCTGCTGTACGGATGCGAGACCTGGTCTCTCCGAGCCGTGGATATTCGCCGGATAGGTATTTTTGACTGCTAGTATCTGCGGGGATGCTGCGACTCACTCTGCTGGACCGAGTTCCCAATGCTATCATCCATTCGCGGTGCAATATTCAATCTATTGGTTCGGGCACGTTTGCAGACGTCCAGACACAACTATGCTCAGGAATGTTCTCAATCCCCAACCTCTTCAGCATTGGCGCTGCTGCCATGGTGGGCAGCTGAAGACTTGGTTCGACACAGTTAAGGCCGATCTCACTTCTTTCATTGTCTCGTCTCGTAGGTTTGTGCTCACATGCGGCCACTATTTCCTTGCAGCGGACACATGCTAGTCATAGCTGCTCATCCCTTGGTCTCTCTGTACCGTCACCAGAATTGGTCAAAAATATAGAAATCAGATTTTAATCTTAGTTACTGTAGTATAACACAAGTCAATGCTGAAAGTTGTTACAAAAAGCAAATGGTAGCAAGGAAAACAGACAAGAATTTAGATTCAAACCATGTATATTCATTATGAACGGATACAAAATATAAGGATGTGTGGGTACTTACTATTTGTCTGGTGCTACCAGATCAGGCTGTCTGAAGATATCGGCTTCCTGACACAAAATGCACCAAACATTGATGTTTTATTGTTTTTTTTCTCTTTGCAAAACTTAATCATGTTCTGTCAATCCAAAACAAAAAAACAAGAATTTCCCTTCCTCCCACTCTCCCTTCCTCTTTTTCCCCTCTATCTTCCCCCCTTTCACTCAACCAAACACCATGAATAAATACATGAACATATAAAGAACTTGAAGCATAAAACTTTACCAAAATGACCAGATTTGGCCTTAAATAACCCGAAAAATGTTGAAATGCCGTAAAACAAAACAACCAAACTTACTAATTGTACTTGAAACAACATTCAACCGGAATGGGTTGAGCCAACTCCATCCATCCTTGTCAATGCATTCCTCACGAAGGCCATCCAAGCCTGATGATTTTAACTCAACAACTATTCTAGGTTCGTGCTCGCATGTGGCCACTGTTTTCTTGCAGCGGGCGCATGCTAGTCGTGGTCGCTTACCTCTTAGTCTCTCCGCACCGTCACAACAGGTCTCTAATTCACAGTAGCCCCTTGTATGTCTGTGGCAATGTGTCTTGTTTGGGGTGAATTAAAGTAAACAAAATTTTAAAAAAATAATTATGACACAGACATAAATACGTCAATGGCAAAGAAGGAAAAACAAACTTGTGTGTGCAACAAAATATAAAGGTGGCATTTATTGCAAATAAATAAATATGTGACCGTGAAGTAAAAAGTTCTTGATTCAGTGAGTCGACTGGAAAGATGATGGATCGTTAACGTAGGATGGTGATGATGGTTATCCTGGCCAAAATGTCCTCCCTTGGTCTTTTTGCTGGGAGCTATTGATTTTGGCGTATCTGCTGTAGAACTGTGGTTGTCAAAGAACAAAATGCTACTGATGATGATCGGCTCGAGCTACGGTTAGTTACTTGGTTAGAAATGAGCTGCTGTAGTTGTTGTGTCGATAGTGATTATGATGACAGTCATTGTTAGTATGCTGTAGAAGAGGGGGGTGAAGGTGCTGCTGCTGACTATCATAGTCTTGGTCAGAAAAATGGTGCTGATGGTTATCCTGGCCGAAATGTCCTCCTTTGGTCTTTCCGCTGGGAGCTGTTACTTTTGATGTAGCTGCTGTAGAACTAGGCTGGTCGGAGAACAAGCCGCTGCTGCTGATGCTGCTGTTGCTGATGATGCTGCTGATCATGATGATGTCTAGTTGTTGTAGGTGCTGTGATGATAGTGATTATGATAGCCATGATTGTTGATGTGCAACAGAAGGAAGGCATGATACTGCTGCTGACTGTTGCGGTCGTGGTCGGGTAAATGCCGTTCTTGTTCAGTAGGGTTAGGGTTAGGGATTCGAGGGGAAAAAGTAGTGGTAAAATGACATCGTAATGTCTAGCAAGGATTTGTGAAGCAGGTGCGGTATGCACAGACGATGGAGATGGCATCTCGTTGGGCATCGAGGTCAAAGGGCAAGGCTCCTGAATGAGCGGCTGAGTGAAGAGACACACTCTTTTTATACTGTTCTGCCAGTTGCTGCTGATAAAACACTTTGCTGAGATCTGATTGGTTGGCTTGAGTGACGATATGTGCAGAAAAAAAGAAACTGTGTTGGTTTCCGTCGCTCGGTGTTTGAGAATTAAGCATCCAGTTTTGTTAGGAGTGCCGATTCATAAACAGGGTCGGCATGACAACTCGATGTAAAGTTCTACTAATCGGAGTTGAATATAAGCAGTAATGCTTTCTTGGCCCAGACGATGAAATTTACTGGTGTCTGTTAACCTGTAGAGATATTTCCTGATGGATTCGTCGGTTTCTTATTTTAATGCCATGAATTGGGTTCATTCTGCTATGACCAATATTTTTCATGGTTGAATATTTAAAAAAAACTGATGTCTTTGACTTCGTCAGGTTTTCAATTTCAGTCGGATATATCGTTAATGAAATCTTCCTTTTGGCTTAGTATCCCGCGGGAGCCCAAACTAGGTCAGTGATTTCTTTTTGTTCTCCCGGTACATGGCTTTTTTGTTCCGGCATGTGCTTCGAAGCATTTTATCCAAACTTCTGCTAGTTCAGGTTCTTCAATATTCAACGAGAATTCTATAGGCGACGCCATTTTGTTATGATGTCCAAAGCACGTTGCTCATTTTGAAGCATTCTAACATGGAGTATCGGATTATTATATGCTAGCTACTGAATAGTAGCTCCCGTTTTGATCGCCTCTTGATGTTATCCTCTGCTCGCCATTTCACTACGAGTGGCCGGCTTGATTGGAACTCCGACGATACAAAAGCTAAACAATTCTTGTTGTGTTCCTGTTTTCCCTTGAATAAAAGTTGATACCTATTTAGTTGTGGCAATGTGATTTTATTTATGGAAGATGGTGACCCTTTTTTCTTGTTCAATATTCAATTTCAGTCAGATGCGGCCAGATATATACAACTAACTCTACCAAGTTGCGTTCTTTATATTGACTTTCTTCCTAACCCACCAACCAACTACATAACCTCTCCATTAAAAACACCCTTATGCTCGAGTGGCTTATAACTTTGATAAGTGGTGACTCATGAGTGAAAAATGAATAAATAAAAAAAAAAAAAGAAAAAAAGAAAGTAAACAAAACTAAAATCTTATTTCAAAGACCAAAAATTAAATATTTAAAATTATTTTTTTATGGAAATCGCTGCAGACAAGACATGAAGCCACTTGCTGTAAGGAGCTAAAAAAACTACTTCAAGGTCAAAACCCAGCCAACAATAAGTGTTATATGGATAGATTCTGACCCAGAAAACAGCAATTCTTCCCCCTTTGTCAGAAACATCGCTCATCAAATGTGAGGACAAAACGACAAAATAAGGGAAGCAAGAGTTACGAGGCTGTCGAAAGTAAACCCAAGGTCCACTTTCTATTCCCCTATAAAATTTGTAAACAGCCGATTGAATGCAAATAGGCTACATCGGATATTTTTAATGCTTAGAAAAAAATTAATAAAATATTGTGGATAACATTGTAGCCCTATACCGTATGTAACCCCTTCCCCCCCCCCCCCCCGCCAGATAAAATGTGATTCTACTTTTTTTTACGGTTTTAGCTGGTGGAACCAATTTTTTCGGGAATAAAATCAGAATGACAAACTTACTTGAAAAAGTAATACGTCTGGCCGAATCTGACTGAAATAGAAATGCTACATAAGCAAAAAGGGATCACCATTCTTCCACGAAATAATAACGGCTCCACAACTAAATAGATTTGCAGTTTCATTTACGGGAACACAAGACCAAACGAAGGTTGTACAATGGGTTGATTAATGTTGACAAGACGAAATAATCTTATTCTGGAGTTCCTCGATTACTTTACTGCTGGCCCTGGATCGACATCTTGTCTGTTTGCGATTAAGACTAAAACTAAATTGTTCTGTTCATCACGTGGTTTAATTCTCGCGCCAAAACGATTCATTGCGTATGAATCTCATTAAGCGTAAGCGTGTTGCGTGTTCATGCGGTAAACAAGCGATGGTTACATAAATCGCCAAGCCGAATCACAATTCACTGCTGGTCACGTAGACCAGTACAAAATAGTTTTCTCATGCAACTACTACACGGTGGTAAAAATGAAAGTAAAAAAATATTTTAGAATTTAGTGTGGGGGGGGATCAACATATAAAGTAACGTAAAATGATCACTCATTTCCGGGTCAGTGTTAAAAGTCATAAAAAAAACATGCCTCCCCATGAGAGTAATGGTACTAACCCTAAATCCGGGTGACAAAAAATAAAATAAAAATAAATAATAATAAATAATAAAAAAGGACGTAAAAAGTATGCGCATTGCGCAATGTGGGTGTAACAGGACCGTTAAAAAGTAAGACACTTCTGCAGATTAGGGACAGGCCGGAATTTATTTGTTTTCATTTTAGAAGAGCTCCAATAGTGTAAGGGGCCGGCAACTCTCTTTTTGTTTCACTTCTAACTAAATAATTTTTCCTAAAATGGAAAATATGAATTTTTTTAATAAGAAGTAATGCAAATTCAATTAATAGAACATTTATTGAACAAAATAAAATTTGGGAAAATCAACAGTATATTAATAGAACATTTATTAAACAAAATAAAATTTGGGAAAATCAACAGTATATTTTTTCATTTCAAAACGAACAGTCATCTTGTTTGGTTTAACAATTTTTTTTTACAGTTTAAAAATTTAAATTAGAACAGTCATTGTGTTTGGTTTAACACATTTATATATATATTTTTTTTTACAGTTTAAAAAATAAATTTTTCTCTAAAGAAAAATAGAGTTGTCGACCCCTTACACTATTGGAGCTCTTCTAGAATTAAAACAAATAAATTTCGGACTGTCTCTAATCTTCAGAAGTGCCAAAAATAAAAAGTAGTTGTTTTATTTATATGTTTATTGTTTGATGTAAATTTTCAGCAGACCCCCACACGCCTACAATTGATTTCCAAGAAATTAAGAAAATTGACAAAAAAATTTAAAAATGTCTTTTTAATTGTCTACATGTTATAAAAACCTTATCTGGTCGGGTAAATGGGCGATCAATCATTTTAACTTAAATTAATATCCGACATTGCCCCCCCCCCCCTCCCATCTAAAGTCTAAAATAATTATTGCGTAAAATAATTTTACTGCGAAATTTTCAGGCGGTTTACATATACCCCCCCCCCCAAAAAATAGAATAAATAAATAAAAAGACTGCATAACCACATTTTTCTTTTTTGAACTAAAACTAGCATGTTTTGTTATTTAAAATGTTTTTTTCTGTTCGACTGTTATCAAATATGTGCTGTTCGTGTCGCGTCTGCATTGTCAAAAATTCTGCAGTCTAAGGTTATCACTTAAAATGATTTTTTTTCTTCAACCGGTGTTAAGCGAAAGAGTTATCTCCTTGGAAATAGTCCACGTCTCACCAACTTTAACGATTTCCTAAGTAAGTCATAACTTTGTTTGCTGCAAATTAATTATTTATAATCCTGAATTTAAAAGGAAAAAAAAAAAAACTAACAAACTCAAGTTATTTATTATTACGGCGAGCATTTTATCAGAAGAAAAATATTTAAAAAACCTTTTTTTATTATAAAAATGTTTTGTTTATTTTTCTTTCATGACCAGGTACATTTTAAAATTTAGTTTCGCTTTAATATTGGGAACCCTAAAAAATGCCGCTCGGCCCTAGTTCAAAACAATTTATTATTAACTAAAACTATTATTTTTTTTAATTATCATTTTTTCTAAACTATTCATTAAAACGTAGAATAAAAAGTAATGTCAGATTATTATTTTTTTAAATGCGACGCTACTGGAAGCCATCTTAAAGCTGAAAACTTCAATATAACCAGAAAATTTAATTTCTCCTTACTTAACCATTTATCGTAAAAATTTAAAATATAAAATAATTTGGATTATTCGTACTGCTATTCTCATCTCAGTTCTTATATTCGCAACAACGTTTCGGTCGATGTGAGCTCCGACCTTCTTCAGGTGCTTCTTTTCGAACTAGGGGATTTTATGTCGAACTCTGTAAGTGTTAATTTAGTAGGGATTGAACCCTCAAACCCCAGAAGACTGTCACTTGGTGGAGCTGATGGTTAACTAACGCTTTCAATCATTACGCCACTTCTACATGGCTGACGGAATGAGAACAATCTACCCCCCCCCCTCACACACACACACACACACCGTGTATTAAATAAACTGTCTCCGGTTAGAAACATCCAACGTACGTTTGACATAAAGATTCACAAGTTCGGAAAGATGGCTACTTGTAATGAGGATTTTAATTCAGAGGATTTTAATATTTTGACAGAGAATCCCGAATCAATCCCGGAAATAGCCGAAGCAGTTTACGATTTAAAAGTCTTTTTTTTTGGGGGGGGGGGTAAATTTGTAAATGAGAACCCTCCGCTAAAGCTCCCCTCTCTCCAAAAGAACATGAGATTCTACTTTATTTAGGCGATTACGTGTAAGCATTATGAAAAATTTAGCGAAAAAAAAAACCAAAACCAAAATCCAAATAATTATTTTAGAATGGGGATCTGTTCCGCTTATAAATTTAACATAAACTGAATCCCTCATTTCGGGCAATTCTAGCTTTTTAAAACAGTTAATCAAATTATTTTTACTAAGAGATAAAAAAAAAAGCAAACAAACTTTCTTAACCATACCACTAACCCTATGTCCGAGTGAAAAGCCCCCCTCCCCTAAAATACTCTCCTATAACCCTATCACTAACCCTAAGTCCGAATGGCAAGCTCTCCAAACAAAATACCCTAATAAAACCACATGTCTAAAAAGTAGACCCCCCCCCCCAAAAAAAAACGCACTGGATTTATCTCTATAAAACACAATTTGGCACATGTTCGTCTTTAACCACTGTCCGTTTTTCACAACTTTTTACTGACCATTTTTCTTTTCTTTTTTTGGTGTACACTTATCTATCAGGCTGCTAGAGAATTCCGGCGTTTTTGGAATTTTTTTTCAAATATTTTACATTTTAGGAGGGGGGATCAGTTTCCAATGGTAATTCAACGTAGACTGATCCCCCTCTTTTTGACCATCTCAATTAAAAAAAAATCTTTTTCGGTGTACGATTACCTATCATGTCAATATCTCTATTGACATGATAGGTAATCGTACACCGAAAAAGATTTTCCATGGGTTTTGGAAAGAAATTTTTAAAAATTGTGATTTTAAGACGGGGGATCAGTTTTCAATGTAAATTCAACGTGGATTGATCCCCCTCTTTTTAACCATCTCAAATTTAAAAAATTATTCTTCTGCTTACAATTACCTATCATGTTACGAGAGAATTCCGGGGTTTTTGGAAAGAAATTTTAAAAAAATGAGATTTTAAGACGTAAAAAGTTGTGAAAAACGAACTATGGTAAAAGACTGATCCCCCGTCTTAAAATCTCAATTTTTTGCAATTTCTTTCCAAAAACGCCGGAATCCTCTCGTGACATGATAGGTAATTGTAAGCAGAAGAATAATTTTTTAAATTTGAGATGGTTAAAAAGAGGGGGATCAGTCCACGTTGTATTTACATTGAAAACTGATCCCCGTCTTAAAATCACAATTTTTAAAAATTTCTTTCCAAACCCCCCGGAATTCTCTATTGACATGATAGGTAATCGTACATCGAAAAATATTTTTTTTTAAATTGAGATGGTCAAAAAGAGGGGGATCAGTCTACGTTGAATTAACATTGGAAACTGATCCCCCCTCCTAAAATGTAAAATATTTGAAAAAAAATTCCAAAAACGCCGGAATTCTCTAGCAACCTGATAGATAAGTGTACACCGAAAAAAGAAAAGAATAATGGTCAGTAAAAAGTTGTGAAAAACGGACAGTGGTTAAAGACGAACATGTGCCCACAATTTTGTTTAATTAACTGACCCAAAAGGCTAGAATGGTCAAGAAATGGAGGTCATTTTATGGTACATTTATATGCAAAACTGATCCTTTATTCTAAATTCTGAAATAATTTTTTTTTTTCGGCGAAGTTTTGCGTGGTGTTCACACGTAATCGCTAAAAAAGAAGAATCTCATTTTTTTATTTTTGGAGGTGAGGATGATTTAGCATCTACAATAATACCCCCCCCCCCTTTTTTTTTTGAAAGACTAAAATTTTGTTTAACCCTAACCTAACTATTCACATGCTTTGTGTCGTCTGTCTTTTTACATCTATTTTTATGTCAACGTGGGACAATGAACCACACAAAAATGTGTAACAATGTTAATGAAATTGCTTCTGTGTCGCGGAATAAAATGATTTTCAATCAATTTAATAGGAATAAAATTTAATTTTAACTTAAAAGTCATAAAAAGTATGATGTTTCTGTATAAAATTTTTATCTTTATTTTAGACTAGCAAATATATGCTTCCTCCAGTCACATATATTTGTTAGGCTGTGAGAATATCATGATCAACGAACTACATAGACTGACCCTCAAAAGAGGAGGTAATGCTTGGGAGGAATGTATCATGACAAATAAAAATATACTACCACTCAAAGTAGAAGCCTGGGAGGACTCCCCTTCCCCCTCTAAATAAAATGTGATAATGCATGTTCGGGTCGTATCATGATAACAGAGCAGATACTACAATACCTTTGCAAAAATAGAGGAGGTAATACCTGGGACGACACCCCCATAAAAGGAGAAGGTAATGCCTGCGATTATGGTATCATAGCAACAGAAAAGATACTACACTACCCCAATCACCCAACATAACTTAAGGTTGTTAATTTTTTTTTTTTTTACTAAAACATGGTTTAATTAAAAATGTTGATAACAGAATTTATTAAGTGAAAAAACTTTGAATAAAAAAACTTACAATTTAAACAGAAAATTGAATGTATTTTAAGTGTAAGACGTTTTTATTTCAGACGATGTCTTTTATCTTGTAAACATGTGCTTAAGAACAATAAAAAAAAACATTGGCGTCGCTAGGGAAAGACGAGGGAGAGAGAAAGAAAAAAGAGGAAGATAAAGAAGAGACAGTGAGAACGCCAAATTGTCTTTTTTATTGTTTTTAAACAACCCCTCAAATTGAGAGAGAGAGAGAGGTCACCCCCTCTCTTGTGCCTCATTGGTATATCTTGTTACTAATTATTCATCTACCTCCCACAAGGTAAGATGTAACACAAGGTCGGGAAAGTGGGATTAGATGAGCCAGCGTTCGAGAGGTGAGCACTCTGGCCATTTAAAAATTGCCTGAGCAGCCCCGTCGGCATTCCCCGGTAGAGGCGCCCAAAGAGGGGAGGCAAAGCCTAGGAGGGTGCACCTCCTAGAGCTGCACAGGACCGGCAAACCCCAATAGACCGGCATAAATCCAGACCCAAAGGCCCGAACAATACCAATAAATATTCTATTAATTTAAAGAATTATCTCGGCACATGTTCGTCTTTGTCCACTGTCCGTTTTTCACAACTTTTTACTGACCATTTTTTTTCTTTTTTCGGTGTACACTTATCTATCAGGCTGCTAGAGAATTCTGGGTTTTTTGGAAAAAATTTTTTAATGTTTTACATTTTAGGAGGAGGGATCAGTTTCCAATGTTAATTCAACGTAGACTGATCTCCCTCTTTTTGACCATCTCAATTTTTAAAAAAATCTTTTTCGGTGTACAATTACCTATCATGTCAGCAGAGAATTTCGGGGTTTTTGGAAAGAAATTAAAAAAAATTGAGATTTTAAGACAGGGGATCAGTTTTCAATGTAAATTCAACGTAGACTGATCCCCCTCTTTTTGACCATCTCAATTTTTAAAAATTATTCTTCTGTTTACAATTACCTATCATGTCGCGAGAGAATTCCGGGTTTTTTGGAAAGAAATTTTAAAAAATTGAGATTTTAAGACGGGGGATCAGTCTTGTTCGTCTTTTACCATAGTCCGTTTTTCACAACTTTGTACGTCTTAAAATCTCAAGAATCGCCAACCTAATAGGTCCCTCACTGTCAACCAAGCTCCAGCCTCTGTCCCATCGCCGCAATGTGGCATCCTTGTGCTTGTTTTACAAATACTTCAATGGATTATGCTCCGATGAATTGGCTACTCTGGTGCCCCCTCGATGAAAATTCACTAGACTAACTCGACAATCAACTAAATCTCATTCATTCACTTTGGAGGTCCCCATATGTCGGAGAGCCTTCTACTCAAATAGCTTCTTTCCTCGTACTGCTGGCCTCTGGAACTCCCTTCCTGCCCCCTGTTTCCCCGACAGTACAGACATGCAGAAGTTTAAAACTAATGTAAACAGACATCTCGCTGAGCAGATCCCAATTTAGGTTGACCGCCCCTATCTTCTCCCCTTTTCTTTTTTCTCAGTAGCCCCTGACGTCTACAGTGGCCTTGTTTGGGGTGAACTATGTTTAAAAAAAAAAAAAAAAAAAAATTATTATTATTAACAGTAAATCATACAGAAAGCACATGTGGAATTTCCACGGTGACCCTAACCCTAACCCTAACCCGCTAGTTTTAAATATTCTACAGCATTTGTAGTCATCATTTATCCCAATACAGTCAAACCACAACATATACAAAACTCCAAGATGAAGGCCAATGATGTCACATTATAACAGTGAAAAATCCAGAAAGACCATTTTAATAACAGTACTTAATCCAGATAATCTCACATTATTATGACTGGATCTTGTAAAGTCACATCATAATGACTGGATCTTGTAAAGTCACATCATAATGACTGGATCTTGTAAAGTCACATCATAATGACTGGATCTTGTAAAGTCACATTATTATGACTGGATCTTGTGAAGTCACATTATAATGACTGGATCTTGTGAAGTCACATTATAATGACTGGATCTTGTGAAGTCACATTATAATGACTGGATCTTGTGAAGTCACATTATAATGACTGGATCTTGTGAAGTCACATTATAATGACTGGATCTTGTGAAGTCACATTATAATGACTGGATCTTGTGAAGTCACATTATTATGATTGAATCTTGTAAAGTCACATTATAATGACTGGAGCTTGTGAAGTCACATTATAATGACTGGATCTTGTAAAGTCACATTATAATGACTGGATCTTGTGAAGTCACATTATAATGACTGGATCTTGTGAAGTCACATTATTATGATTGGATCTTGTAAAGTCACATTATAATGACTGGATCTTGTGAAGTCACATTATAATGACTGGATCTTGTGAAGTCACATTATAATGACTGGATCTTGTGAAGTCACATTATAATGACTGGATCTTGTGAAGTCACATTATAATGACTGGATCTTGTGAAGTCACATTATAATGACTGGATCTTGTGAAGTCACATTATAATGACTGGATCTTGTGAAGTCACATTATAATGACTGGATCTTGTAAAGTCACATTATAATGACTGGATCTTGTAAAGTCACATTATAATGACTGGATCTTGTAAAGTCACATTATAATGACTGGATCTTGTAAAGTCACATTATAATGACTGGATCTTGTAAAGTCACATTATAATGACTGGATCTTGTAAAGTCACATTATAATGACTGGATCTTGTAAAGTCACATTATAATGACTGGATCTTGTAAAGTCACATTATAATGACTGGATCTTGTAAAGTCACATTATAATGACTGGATCTTGTAAAGTCACATTATAATGACTGGATCTTGTAAAGTCACATTATAATGACTGGATCTTGTAAAGTCACATTATAATGACTGGATCTTGTAAAGTCACATTATAATGACTGGATCTTGTAAAGTCACATTATAATGACTGGATCTTGTAAAGTCACATTATAATGACTGGATCTTGTAAAGTCACATTATAATGACTGGATCTTGTAAAGTCACATTATAATGACTGGATCTTGTAAAGTCACATTATAATGACTGGATCTTGTAAAGTCACATTATAATGACTGGATCTTGTAAAGTCACATTATAATGACTGGATCTTGTAAAGTCACATTATAATGACTGGATCTTGTGAAGTCACATTATAATGACTGGATCTTGTGAAGTCACATTATAATGACTGGATCTTGTGAAGTCACATTATAATGACTGGATCTTGTAAAGTCACATCATAATGACTGGATCTTGTAAAGTCACATCATAATGACTGGATCTTGTAAAGTCACATCATAATGACTGGATCTTGTGAAGTCACATCATAATGACTGGATCTTGTAAAGTCACATCATAATGACTGGATCTTGTAAAGTCACATCATAATGACTGGATCTTGTAAAGTCACATCATAATGACTGGATCTTGTAAAGTCACATCATAATGACTGGATCTTGTAAAGTCACATCATAATGACTGGATCTTGTAAAGTCACATCATAATGACTGGATCTTGTAAAGTCACATCATAATGACTGGATCTTGTAAAGTCACATCATAATGACTGGATCTTGTAAAGTCACATCATAATGACTGGATCTTGTAAAGTCACATCATAATGACTGGATCTTGTAAAGTCACATCATAATGACTGGATCTTGTAAAGTCACATCATAATGACTGGATCTTGTAAAGTCACATCATAATGACTGGATCTTGTAAAGTCACATCATAATGACTGGATCTTGTAAAGTCACATCATAATGACTGGATCTTGTAAAGTCACATTATAATGACTGGATCTTGTAAAGTCACATCATAATGACTGGATCTTGTAAAGTCACATCATAATGACTGGATCTTGTAAAGTCACATCATAATGACTGGATCTTGTAAAGTCACATCATAATGACTGGATCTTGTAAAGTCACATTATAATGACTGGATCTTGTAAAGTCACATTATAATGACTGGATCTTGTAAAGTCACATTATAATGACTGGATCTTGTAAAGTCACATTATAATGACTGGATCTTGTAAAGTCACATTATAATGACTGGATCTTGTAAAGTCACATTATAATGACTGGATCTTGTAAAGTCACATTATAATGACTGGATCTTGTAAAGTCACATTATAATGACTGGATCTTGTAAAGTCACATTATAATGACTGGATCTTGTAAAGTCACATTATAATGACTGGATCTTGTAAAGTCACATTATAATGACTGGATCTTGTAAAGTCACATTATAATGACTGGATCTTGTGAAGTCACATTATAATGACTGGATCTTGTGAAGTCACATTATAATGACTGGATCTTGTGAAGTCACATTATAATGACTGGATCTTGTGAAGTCACATTATAATGACTGGATCTTGTAAAGTCACATTATAATGACTGGATCTTGTAAAGTCACATTATAATGACTGGATCTTGTAAAGTCACATTATAATGACTGGATCTTGTAAAGTCACATTATAATGACTGGATCTTGTAAAGTCACATTATTATGATTGGATCTTGTAAAGTCACATTATAATGACTGGATCTTGTAAAGTCACATTATAATGACTGGATCTTGTGTCAGATTTAAGCTAAGTAAGTGACTAAATGAGGTTGTTCAGAAGTTTTGTCTACTTACGTTTGTTAGAAGCCGGTGCTGGTATGATAGCAAGAGTTATGAGTGGATGGAGTAAGTTTGTGGAACTTGTGCCATTACTAACTAGCAGAGCATTACTTCTGTCAACCAAGGGAAGAGTCTATCGACCATGTGTATAGTAATGATGTATGGAAGTGAAACCTGACCAACAAGGGTTGAGGACATGCGTTGCATGGAGAGAAAAAATGAATACCACTCATTAGCCCCCCCCCCCCCATTTCAAAGACGAAATACGTCTTATTATATCTATATTTTAACCTCAAAGAGAAAACACCATGGCGGTGTGAATATAAAAAAAAAAAATTATAAGGCAGCTCTCGAGAGAAAATGATATTAAAAAATCTGAAATTTAAATGTAAAAAAAACAAAAACAATTAATGTCTTGAAAATTTAAAATACTTACTGCCTTTATTTTATTAAATATTTCTTTTTTCGCACCTTTAAAGGTGGTCATTGTGTTTCGACTATGGGTATAATAAAACTTTTTTCGTCGTTGAAATGAAGCCGACCGACCCCCCCTCCCCATCTTCATTTCAAGGACGAAATAGGTAATGTTATACCCATAGAAATAATGTTATACCCATAGAAATAAAACTGACTTGAACAAATCTTAAAAAAAAAAAAATATTTTTTAAATAAACTTAATACTTTATATTAACATTTATTAATTAATTAATAAATAAGTAATTAATAAATAGTGAACATTTCATTGAGATCGAATAATTCGTAATGATTTTTGGTTAAAAAAAAACGATTCACTTTGATTTTCATTGCTCGTCCCTATGTTAGTTTGCTTTTTACTACTATGTAATGACCTTACGAGTGTCTGTCGTCTTTGCGTTTGTGTCAACACCAATATCGATGAAGATAGGAGTCCGAAGAAAAAGGAGTAAAAGTTCTTATCCCGAAAATTTCAGACGAAAAGCCGGTGAAATTGATTTTAACGGTCCCTAAAAATATCGAACAATCTATTGTATAGCTAATGTTCCTGATCAAACTTTAGTATGAAAACTGTCATAAAAAAAACACATGTTCTTTCTTAACTTTACCATTAACCTCTAAGTCCGGGTGGCAATACGAAAAAAAATCAAATAAAAATTTTACAAAGACACGCAACGTCACCGGTAAAAGTCAATTTCACCCAAAAAGCCTATGAAATCTTTGAACGAAATTTAAGAAATCAAAAAGAGAAAAAGTAATATAGAAAGGGGGGGGGAATCTAGCGTGAGGAGCAGCTATCTCCTCACATTAAAAATCTACTATATATCTAACTCCATAACGTATACGGTAAGGGGCAAGTAAATCGGGAACCGTTCCAACTTAACGATAGCAAAGGGAGGTAAATATAGAAATCTTAAATAGGAGTTATTTCCCTTTAATTGTGATTATTTTATATCCGAAAGCCGTTGGTGTGATTGATCTTTTTATAACCAAATTTGACGAATTTATCTTTTTCTTTTTTTCTTTTTTAAAGCCGTTTGAATTTAAAACATTGTATTTGGCCTTTAAATTTTATTCTGTTATTTTACTTAAATATCTTCGTAAATATACATTGAATTGTATGTTTTAATCGAATAGGTATCGAAATAAAAAATGACAAAAGGGAAAACTGAAACAAATTAAAATTAAAAAATAAAAAAATAAATAAATTTAAGAGTAAAAAACAAACTATCAACAACGTAAAATAATCATTTGAATTAAAAAAAAATATTTTAAGTAAAAAAAATACTTAATTATATCTTTTTTTTCTTTGACAATTACCATCAAATATTTGATTTCTTGGCCTTTTGGCTAAGATCAAAGTGTAGTATCTGTTCCGATGGATACTGCACCCCATAGACTGGTATTGTCTTGGCCTTCGGGGCTTGATTTACGCCGGTCTATGGGTCTGTCCTGTGCAGTTCTAGGAGGTCCACCCTCCCAGACTTCGCCTCCCCTCTTTGGGGAGAAGTAAGTTTATTGCTTACTGTCTGAGGCGCCCTTACCGAGGAATGCCGACGGGGCTGCCCAGGCAATTTTTAAACCCCACTTTCCCGACCCGACCTTGGGTCACATCTTACTTGTGGGAGTAAGATAAAAACTGGCCTTGTGCCTAACTCCTGGAGAGGAGTAAATCAATACCCTTTCTTCTTCTCTGCACCCTTTCTCCCACAGACGTGATGTTGCTAGTCTCAGTCTTTTCTATAAATACTATTATGGCATGTAGTCTTCAGAATTATATGATTTATTCCCCACTTCTTTTGTCCCAGCTCGTTTGACTCATTGGTCTAGTGGTCTCCATCAATTCGCTGTTTTGATATACGTCATTGTAATACAACTTCCTATTCCAGTAGTTTCTTTCCAAGAAGTGCAGGCTTGTGGAACTCTCTTCCTGTTGACTGTTTTCCTCCTACCTATAACCTTGGTCTTTTCAAGACTAAGGCCAATAGGCATCTCCTGTCTTTGCGATAACCATATTTGTTCTTGTTAGCTCCTTACATCAAGTGGCTTCATGCCTTGTCTGGAGCGATTTCCATAAAAAATAGATATTTATGTAAAATAGCAGGAAAAAAAAAGACCAAAAACAATTTTTTAAGTCCAAACTGCTAAAAAAAAAAAGAAGGAATAAATAAAGGAGTCAAATTTGGCCCTAAAAAAGCCAATCACAGAGACAGCTTTCGGATATAAGAGTTTAAGAATTAGGCGTCAAACTGATCGGATGCGCTTTTCGAGGCTTCCATCACTCTGCGATAATCAACTGCTGGATAGAAATGCCGGAGACGCATTTAAAATAACTTTAGTACATTCAACATTTTTCTAACATCTACTTAATGAAAATTGATTATTCATATAGTGTGCTGTGACATGGAAATGCCCAAGTCTGTGTCTGAGGGCGTGGTAATACCACCGGGAGAAGAGATATCCACTTCAACCATTGTAAAGGCAGCATCTAGGAGAAAATCTCTGATATAACACTTGTGGTGACTGTTGCTTCCAATGATGTAGACTTGTTCTTGTTTTGAGGTCAGAGCGGCACTCACTTAGAGAATGAGATTGGTTATGTGCAAAAGCTTTCCTCACTTGAAAACTTTTTATTCCTTTATTAGAAATCTGCTTTGTCTGAAGTCTAGCTTGGAAAGAAAACATTTTAGCTATCCACTAATCGTCTGTAATGTTACCAACACAAGATTTCCCTTTCCTCTCTGTCCCTGAAAAACAACACTAGGAGACCTCAAAAGGTAAGGTTGCAGAGAGAGAACAGGTGAGGCCTTTGTTTGGAAAAGGGTTCGTCACATGTTAACTAAAATGATGACAATGGTCCAAGACATGTACATAACAATAATATCTCATCTCGGAAATATCGTCAAATATTACCCGTCTTCTTTTTGAGTCATCCATCTAATTTATGGTGAAACATTCACAAAGTTTGTGCGCCATGACGCTCGTGGCCATGCTCATCGCGACCAGAAGCGCCAATCCCGAGAGGCCAGTGTCCTTCTCCAGAAAAGTCTTGATTGTAATGTGAGGCCTCAGAGCCAGTCGATTCACTTCTGAGAACCACAGAAGCACTTTTTCGGCAAGTTCATCGTGTCGAGATACATGTCCAGCCAGTGCCAAAAGTCAGCGATGAACAACTGTTGATCCACGTTCGTTTTGTTGTTAATTCACACAAGACACAAAAAGAAAACATGTACAATTATTATCTTTTTGGTTTTAAAGATGTTCCTTCATTATTTATGCACGTAACATGTTAACAAGATTCTTATTGTCAGTTCATTGTTGAGATAAAATAATACCAATCCGCTTTTGAAGCATTGAAAATATTTGAATTATATTTGGAAACGGTTGAAAGCCAAACAAACAATGTTTTTAAAATAAAGTATGCGTTTAAAACAAGCGTACAGCATTTTGTTTATTACATGTTCTCGGCACGATATATTGCAGACGACGCGTAGCATCGTGGTGTATGATCCATCAAGTTCCTTAGATCGAGCAGCATTTAGTGTCGAAGAGTAGGATGGTTTCAATTGATACGTTTAAATATTATCCAATCGGAATGTAATGCATCAATAGAAAGAATTAAAAAAGCTCCATCAAAAATTGGCACGAATATCGAATCATGATTTTAGGGCAAAGTCTTTTAAGATTGTGTTCGCTCTGCCATCTTGCATAGCAGTGAGACATGGGTGTAAATGTTTCAATTTCCTTGATCCTCCATGCGCCCATTTTCAGATTTTCTCCAGATTACTTTCGGATGTGTCTTTTGTTCACTTTTCTAATGATGGGGAGCTGTTAAATAAAAAAAAGTATCTCTTGTATAATTACTTAAACAGAAAAAAAACTTTCAAATATTTGATGGATTTGAATTCAATAAGAGTATTATTTATAAAATAAACGGGAGTTAGGTTTACACTGACTGCAATGATGTTTACAAAACAAACAAAAAAAAGAAGCCTATGATACCCGGCCTCTTAACCTCTTATTTATAACATTCAGCAGAATAGCTTTCAACGTCATGTTTAATATTCTGGTAAAAAGCAGCATAATGATCCTGCCATGGTGGATGTGCGACTGCAAACAAGATGAAAGGATTCCATCAATTGTGCTTCGTCAAAAACTTAGTATTGGTGAAATTATGTATGTGTTACGTATTCGGTGTTTTGGTTTGACCATGTCCAGCGTGCCACCCTTTGCATCAACTCCATAACACGTCTACATATTATGGATTTCAGTGTTCGGACTGATTTCCTCATCTTGGCTGCCATGCTCACAACGTTTCGGCCGTTCTGCCCTCCGGCCTTCATCAGGTGTCCTGTATCGAACTCGAGAACCGTTTGTCTGGACTCTCGAACCCAATCCATTTATTGTCACGGGGGTTCCACGCTCGGATTCATGGTAGCCCCGTGACAATAAAGGGATTGGGTTTGAGAGTCCAGACAGACGGTTCCCGAGTTTGACACATTTCAAGCATTTAGGGAAATTGAGGCAGCAAATCTATTCCTATGATGAAACGTGTTCTTTGGTTTTTTTTCTCTTTCGAAACCAATTCATACGTTTTTCTTTAAATTTTTTTTCCAGTTTGAAACATTTTCTTTCTTTCTTTCTGAAACTTTACTGATTCAGGCGTTATTTTATATGAATATGAATATTAGTTCGAACACTGGCGAAGCATAATTCTTTTTCATTGTCATTTTTGACAGAAGATGTACACTCGTATCTTAATAGCGTTGTAGTTTGCTTGAAGCATTGTGTGTAGTGTATAGACAGGTTTTAGAAGGCTTTAACACTGCAAAGGTATGGGTGAGTAACGAGGCGATAAAAAGACATAATATGATACTCACACTGCTCCGTAATGGATATATTTTGAAAAGAGGTAATACCCTTGAAATATAAGTAAAACTTTGGCACCATGAAACATGCTATTGATCGAAGATAAAACAGTAAGAAATAAATTTTCTTTTGCCTCATTCCTCACCCATTCTTTTAGTTCATCCGTGCTCATACCTTTGCATGGTCACAGCCATCTAAAACTTCCTATATGTTAAATTTATATATATTTATTTTCAATTTTTAAGTTATAAATAAAATAAAATGGTGTAAAACGTCTTTAATGTTTACAAATGTCTGGCGCAAACACTGGCCCTGAATATCATTGTAGAATACTCTGATACAAATAAATACCACCATCAGTAGCCTAGTCCGACCGGATCAGCAATACAGGTGGCCTCGCTGTATGGGCACAGCTAGACCAATCAACAGCAGGCCAGTGAGAGAGGTTGCGGTCGCGGATAGCAAACTGGAAGCTGTAGCGGAGTTCTGCTAGCTGGGTGACTCCCTTTCAGCCGATGGTGGTGGTGAGACTGCTGCTATTGCCCGATGCAAGTCTGCCTGGAGGGGCTTTAGAGAACTTTTGCTCATCTTGACAAATAAGCATCTGACGATCACAACTAGAGGACAGGTGTACACCAGCTGTGTGAAGAGTGTTATTCTTTATGGCTCTGAAACATGGGCTGCATCGGCGAGCACTATCAAGAGACTGCAACGTAAGAAAGAGCCATGATTAGATGGATCTGCCATGTCAGGCCGGAAGACGACACTCTCTTCGACACTCTTCTCTCTAGGCTTGGTATAAAAGAAATAACTGATGTCCTTAAGCTGGGCAGGATGAGATGGTTTGGCCATATCGAGCGAAGCTCCAGCTGGATCTCTCGGTTCAGAAACATGTTCATCGCATCAAGTCGGCAGGCTGGAAGACCGAAACTTTCTTGGGATGAGCTGTGAAAACGTGACCGTGCAGCGCTGAGGATTACAAACTTAGATCCTCGCGACCACCGAGCCTGGAGTGGAAGACTTTGATCAAGACTGACCGGCAGGCCCCACCCTCTTATAGAGGACTAATCAAAGGTCTGTTCAAAAATAAATCAGAAGAAGATTGGATTCTCGACTTTTCAATATCTCCACGTATTACGAGTTTCTGGTGTACTTCTAACCTTACTTTTAGTGAGCGGCATGTCTCGCCTTTGTATATTTTTCCACATTTACATGGAATGTTTTTTTTTTCTTTTTTTTTTTTGTACTTATATTCACCCCAAACAAGGCACATAGCCACTGAGACGTAAGGGGCTTCTGAGAATTAGGGGTCATATTTATAGGGGCATTCTAAGTGGGGAGTTGTGCAGTGAGATTTTTGTTTGGTCATGATGTTTTCTGTAGGATGCTTGACTCAAACAAAATGTTTTCATAGAGTTGGGTCGCTCCTGAATACCGCCCTGATGCATGGCTGACCACATATGGAAGGAAAAGGGAAAAACCATTTATCTTTGTGGGACAAAGTAAAAATTATAAACAGTGAAGAACAAAGGAAAGTAAGACGCCTCTCAAAGAAGCAGCACATATGTTGGGCGACAATGGCCTCCTAAGTAGACCTAGTATGAAATTAAATACAATATGGGAACCAATAATTAGAAATGGTAGATTAAAACACCATTATATATATATATATATATATATAAAGTGGTGTACTAAAAGCGAACTTTTAGGAAAGGTAAAACCTATTGTGAAAAGTATACAGCTCAATATCCAGGATAGAGCAGGTAGATATGCCAACTTATCTATCCCAGCGACTTCCTCTGATAAGATTTTGATCTTTGAAAAGCCTGGCTTAAGGAAAATTTAACTTGAATAAATTGTCTTTTTGCGGAATATACCTTGCTCTGAGCAATTGAATTGAAATTTGATTTGGCTTTTGCTTCTCTAATTCCTTTCCATTCTTCTTCATATATATATATATATATATATATACATATATATATATATATATATATACATATATATATATATACATATATATATACATATATATATATATATATACATATATATATATATATATACATATATATATACATATATATATATATACATATATATATATATATACATATATATATATATACATATATATATATATATACATATATATATATATATACATATATATATATATACATATATATATACATATATATATACATATATATATATATATACATATATATATACATATATATATATATATACATATATATATATATATACATATATATATATATATACATATATATATATATATACATATACATATATATATACATATATATATATATATACATATATATATACATATATATATATATATACATATATATATATATATACATATATATATACATATATATATATATATACATATATATATATATATACATATATATATATATATACATATACATATATACATATACATATATATATACATATATATATATACATATATATATATACATATACATATATATATACATATATATATATATATATATATATATACATATATATATATACATAGAAATATCAAGTGGAGTTGTAGAAACGAATCGTACCGTCCAAAGGCAGAAGAAAAAAAAAACGATGAGAAGACACAATAGGCGAGATCTGATAAAATTCTGAGAACATCAAGTATCCGGCAGCAGTTCGACAATATATATATATGTATATGTATATATATCTTCTTCTATATATATAATAATAATAACTCTGTCTGTGTGTGTGTCCGCCTGATCTTTGTGTCTTATGTTCACCCAAACCGCTGGACAGAATTGCTTGAAAATTGGCATGTGGACTACTGACCTCTCAGAGACGGTCATAGGTTATAATAAGAAATATATCACTCCAACACGTAAATACAGAAACATATATATATATATATATATATATAATGTCCATGTAAAAAGCAATCCAAAGACATAATTTACATCAGTTCGTTCAATTCTTTATTTCTTCACTTCATTGGAGAATCATCATTTACATTTTCGTCTTGCATAAAAACATTAGTTTTTCCATGTTAATCTATTTGTAGACTTACACGTGTTTCTTGGCAGATGGAACACAAATTACAGTTCGAAAGTCTACTCATTAGTCATCAGGGAATAATAGAAATATCAAGTGGAGTCGTAGAAACGAATCGTACAGTACAATTTGGAATTGAATTAATATAATATAATATATATATGCTCTGAATTTTGTAATAAATCTTCATTGAGCTTGTATTTGGAAAATATATAACAGCTTGTTAGTTAAAGTGCTTAATCTGGAGAGAGCTTTGAATAATTATATATAAATAACATTTTCAAATTAACCCATATACACATGTGTTTCATGCCAAACCTGCAATCATCAGTATGGGAGGAGACAATCCCTACCGATTACACGGTTCGAACCCTAATACGAAAGTCATATTTGACTCGGTAGTCAGAACATGCACCAATGTGTCCATCACGCATTTGCCGTAGAAATGGGAGAGTAAGTTAACGTCTATATGGCAAATTCAGCGGACATATCGGCAAGCCGTCAAGAGAACTCAATAGGCGGGGCCTAGAGTATTGCATTACGCTATAAATAACGGCTATATATATATATCTATATATATATACATGTATTAAAAATTCTAATTCTATAGCAGTAAGTAGAACTTCTACACATCTAAAACAAGATTAGATTTAAAAGCTCCCAAAATTCATTCTAGAACTGTCTACGTGGATACGAGGTGCAATGGATAAAGGCATTGAGTTACAATCAGTTCTAAGTGACAGTCTTCTGGAAGTTGAAAGTTCAATCTTTACTAAACCCTGGTCATGGCTAATGGAACATGGAGTAAATAAAGTATTCAGTTCTAAATTCCATATAGATTTCTGAGTTCAAAAAGATGCACCTGAAGAAGGTTGAAGGTTACATCGGCTGAAACGTTGTGCAAATAATAACTGAAATGGGAACAGTAGTCTGAATAATCCAAATAATGCAATATAAGATTTGTGAAAATTTTCTAAAAAAAAAAGTGAAATTTCTTTTTATTGATTTCAAAACTTGAAAACTTTTTTCTCGAAAATAGAATTTAAATAATTTATATTTTAATCTAGGTTAGGAATGGCCGATTTCCCTACAAGCCCCCGACTTCAGGTGTGCTTAGATCTTGTGGCTGACTTTATCCAACATTGTCGCAAACTGTCGCGTATCAAAGGATATTCAAAACTAGAAAAGAAATGCCGAGCTGAAATGAAGTTCCTAAAATCGGTAAGTCTGAAACATAAAATTATTCTGTTTTTTTGTTTTGCTTTTTCTTAAATTTTCCAGTTGAAACATGAACAATAGAAAATTAGATTCCAGTAACCATACCTTTATTCACCTTTCAAAAAAATCCAAATACTTGCATATTTTGCCTCTTCCATAAGTGCGACTCTTCAGAAGGAAAGTCCCCCCCCCCCCCCCCAAAAAAAAAGCGTGTCCAGAACCTTGTCGTCTGGGATTTAACCTGCATTTATGAATGCTTTAACAGAGTGTGTGTTATTATTATTATTATTTTTTTTCTGATATTTTTAAACACGATTTTTTTTTTCTTTTCTGATATTTTTGGACACGATTTTTTTCTTTTCTGATATTTTTGGACACGATTTTTTTTTTTTTTAAATTTTCATTCCCCTTTTTGTGTCTTTCTATTTCTTGTTTTTTCTTTCTTCTTTTCCTCAATTTATTTTCCTTCAACTCTATTTATTTTCCCGTTTGGCTTTTTATGATCGGATCGATTAAATGAATGATTTTTATTGACATTTTTTTTTCGGACTGTTGTCCTCATCTTGGTTGTTGTTTTTGTTTTCATGTTCCCAAGCTTTTGTTATAGTTAGTAAGCATCGATGTATTTTGTGGATGCTTCGGCGGCATCCCTCCATCTATATTTTATCGTATAAAAAAAAAATACATGAAACAAGAAACAAAAACAAAGGTGATATGTCCGACATACCATTTATTTAATGTGAACCCAGAAAGGTTTGCTCCTAGTTGGATTGTGTATGTAAAATGCGTACATAGGTCAAAGAAAATCTGAAAAATGTGTGTTGGGTGCAATGAGCAAAAAACAAAGAGAATCTCTTTTTATTTTTTTTTAATGGAAATCGCTCCAAACAAAGCATGACGCCACTTGATGTAAGGAGCTAAAAAAAAGTAATACTACTTCAAGATTAAAAACTATCCAACGATAAGTGTTAGATGGATAGATTCCGACCCAGAAAAACACAATTTTTCCCCTTTTGTCAGAAACATTGCTCATGGAATGTGAGAACTGAAGGACAAAATAAGAGAAGCTGGAGTTACGAGGCTGCAGGAAGTAAACACAAAGTCCGTTTTGGCTTTTATAGTCCTGATCTTAGTGTCCTCTAGCATAACGAAAAAGAAGAAGATGATTAAGTCTAGATTGCCGTCTAATCAAATAGCCAAGTTTCATAATATCTATCCGAAAATAAGGCTATGATACTTTGTCCCAGTTGAAATGAACGGCTATCCGCTTGAGAAAGCCGACTGTTTTGATAAGCTGCTGGGACTGACCTTCTCTTCACACTTGAAGAGGAAGACTTACATCAAATCTGTTGCTAAGGCTTCTGGAAAAATGGTTGGATCATTCTACTGCTCCAGAAAGTATTTTACGCCCGACGTAATTCTCTAACTGTACAAGAGTCAAATACGCCCTAAGATGGAGTACTGCTGCCACATCTGGGGAGGTGCCGCTCAGAGCAGCCTTTCCTGCCTTGACAGAGTACAAAACCGACTTCAAAATTCGGGGATGTCCTCTTCTCTTCCCTACAGTCACTCTCTCACAGAAGAAATGTTGTTAGTCTTTCTTTGCTCTACCGTTATTTTCATGGCAGGGGCTCGACTGAGCTCAAATCTATGGTCTTCCTTTGTAAAAAATTTACAACTACAACCCACCTAGCTACTACCACTATCAATGATTTCCCTTTCTCCATCTGCATGCCCGAAACGAAACTTCCATGGGCAGAGTTTCTTTCTTAGAACTGCCCGTCTGTTGAACACAGTGCCGCGATCCTGCTTCCCAGCCGACTACAACGTGGTCGTCTTCAAGTCCAAGTTCTTGTTGAATGGCCCCCGTAAATAATCAATTTCTGCCCTGCTGCAACCATCATACCGGTGTTCGCGATGTTGTCTCACCTTCCACTAGTCAAACTCTTTAACCGTTATTCTCGAGTGGCCTTTGGGCCTTGATGAGCGGTGACCTCATTATTGTAAAAAAATAAACATTTAAATGAGATAGACTAAAAGGTGTTTATCTTCTGACTCCATAGTGTGATGATAACAAGTCAGTGTGATGAACATCCTATCCCCCCCCCCCCCTTGCTTTCAGTGCCACAATGGACTACCCTAAACCTAACCCCTAAATCCCTACTTATAAGTTACCCAGTTTATACTAACTTCTTCGTATCTGCTGAATCAATTGTTATAAAAAAAAGACGCGAAGCATAGAAACCGTATTTAGATTTTATTCAGCAGCTATGAAGAAGTTAGTAGAAACAGGAATATTTATAAGCAGGGCCAGTCCATTATGACACTGAAGGCAGGGGAGATAGGATGTTCACCACAGTACAAACTGATGTCTCCTCTCATCAGATAGAAATACAATTCAATGCATAATTATGTAAAAAGAATCTTCTAACCAAATCAAAGATCTGCCTCAACGTCCCACGCGATGATAGGATTGGTAGTCTGAATAGATCCAGATGCTGATCTAACAGAGCGTGATCGACAGATCTGACGACGCGACAGATGAAACAGCTGATAATTGGCAGCAGAACGGAAGACAACGGCGAGGAGAAATATTTATCTTCCAAGAAATACACAGGAATGAAGATGTAAAAAAAAATATTGATGCAACTTTGGAAAATCCGTAATAAGGAAAAACAAATAATAAATACATATCTGTATTATGTATGTGATCGGGACGGAACAAAGATATCGTACACAGAAAATTACGCAAATTGATCAAGTAGTTTGTTTTTTTTATCACAGAAAATCAAATTTTTTTTTTTTTTTTTTTTTCACGCTCGCTGGGTTTGTAACACTGGGCTGACTTACGTCCCTTTTTTTTTTAAAGATGGCAACGTGACAAGCAAGCATGGAAAAAATGACAAATTTGATTATGTCTGATAAAAAAAAAAATACTTGCTCAATTTACGTAATTTTTGGTGTACGATGTCTTTGTTTCGTCTCGTCACATATATGATACTAGTATGTCTTTATTTTTATTCAATATTTGTTTTTCTTTATTGAGGCTTTTTCGAAGTTTCACCAAAATATTTATATTAAATAATGATATAAAAAAATAAATAAATAATAGTAATAACTGATTACAAATAAATAAACGTTATCACTTCAACCAATGACATAAATAACTACAGGTTGTTTTGTAAATTTATTATTGTGTAATATTGAATGAATTTTGGGCCATACAATCATCATCATCAATCATCATCGTCATCAGTTTAATGGCCGTATTACATGCTGGCATGTGTTGGACAGCTTTAAGAAATTGACTTCCAAGTTAAGCTATCTCTGACCAGGTGTTTATTTATACCTCTTTCCCTCAAGTCCACTTTTATCACTTCGACCTACCTCGCCATTGCATGTTCAACTTCAACCTTGGTTAAGTACTACTTATTTTTACTGCATTTCATCCATGTTTACATTTTTTCTTTTTCTTTCTTTTTCTTTTTTTTCTCTTCGTTTTTTCCTTTTTCCCAATTAACATGTTTTTCGCATGTGCCGCATACTTTTTCAAACGTGATAACATCCTCTTTCGCATCGTCTTTCCTATATTTTACCGTTTTTTTTTTTTTCAATAAATTTCAAATCTTCACTTTTCCTTAAAAAGTTCATTGATCCAATCTCTCGTTTGATTGTATATATATATATATATATATGATTATTTCCACAATCAGACAACGCCGCAGACCACAACCTATGAAAAGAAACAGTTTCTTTTCATAGGTTGTGGTCTGCGGCGTTGTCTGATTGTGGAAATAATTATATATATCATCTCACATTCAAGAAATATATATATATATATATATATTAGTGCATGTATTGTTGAAACTCAAATGTTTATAAAAAGTGCTCAAAAAGAGGTAGAGCTGTTCATAAGTATACATTTTTATTTATACAAACATTATTGGTTACATATGTGCATACATGTTTCGGTTGTACTTTTCACAGAAAGTCAACATCATCCTTGGTCTGATGAGGTTGACTTTCTGTGAAAAGTGCAACCGAAACATGTATGCACATATGTAACCAATAATGTTTGTATAAATAAAAATTTATACTATATATATATATATATACATATAAATGAAAAAAAGAGAAATAAAAAATGTAAAAATTACAAATCTATTTCATCCTCAGTTGTTCAATGCAAGGTGTATTCAATAAAAGTGTTTATTTTTTCTTTCCTTAAGCCAAGGCTTTTCAAAGATTAGAATCTTATCATCAGAGAAATTGCATAGATAGATAAGTTGGCAGGGAGGTATTCAAAATTTAAAACATTTGAGAAGATGATAGAAAATGGGTATAAGTGTGTGAGAAAGTTGTTTGAAAAATGTAAAATATATCCAGATAGAAAAATGTAAAATTTATCCAGATAGAAAAATGTAAAATATATCCAGATAGAAAAATGTAAATTATATCCAGATAGAAAAATGTGAAATATATCCAGATAGAAAAATGTAAAATATATCCAGATAGAAAAATGTAAAATATATCCAGATAGAAAAATGTAAAATATATCCAGATAGAAAAATGTAAAATATATCCAGATAGAAAAATGTAAAATATATCCAGATAGAAAAATGTAAAATATATCCAGATAGAAAAATGTAAAATATATCCAGATAGAAAAATGTAAAATATATCCAGATAGAAAAATGTAAAATATATCCAGATAGAAAAATGTAAAATATATCCAGATAGAAAAATGTAAAATATATCCAGATAGAAAAATGTAAAATATATCCAGATAGAAAAATGTAAAATATATCCAGATAGAAAAATGTAAAATATATCCAGATAGAAAAATGTAAAATATATCCAGATAGAAAAATGTAAAATATATCCAGATAGAAAAATGTAAAATATATCCAGATAGAAAAATGTAAAATATATCCAGATAGAAAAATGTAAAATATATCCAGATAGAAAAATGTAAAATATATCCAGATAGAAAAATGTAAAATATATCCAGATAGAAAAATGTAAAATATATCCAGATAGAAAAATGTAAAATATATCCAGATAGAAAAATGTAAAATATATCCAGATAGAAAAATGTAAAATATATCCAGATAGAAAAATGTAAAATATATCCAGATAGAAAAATGTAAAATATATCCAGATAGAAAAATGTAAAATATATCCAGATAGAAAAATGTAAAATATATCCAGATAGAAAAATGTAAAATATATCCAGATAGAAAAATGTAAAATATATCCAGATAGAAAAATGTAAAATATATCCAGATAGAAAAATGTAAAATATATCCAGATAGAAAAATGTAAAATATATCCAGATAGAAAAATGTAAAATATATCCAGATAGAAAAATGTAAAATATATCCAGATAGAAAAATGTAAAATATATCCAGATAGAAAAATGTAAAATATATCCAGATAGAAAAATGTAAAATATATCCAGATAGAAAAATGTAAAATATATCCAGATAGAAGAATGTAAAATATATCCAGATAGAAGAATGTAAAATATATCCAGATAGAAGAATGTAAAATATATCCAGATAGAAAAATGTAAAATATATCCAGATAGAAAAATGTCCAGTGACAAAATATCTAATGAGGAAAGGTTGAGAATGGAAAAGTAAAAATTCACCGCTAAAAGTCTGTGGAAACTGCGCTGAAAATGATCAAACTATTGTCAATCCAGACGGAATTAATCCAATGGAATGATATGTGGTTCTGCTGTAGAGAAAACTAATTAGGATGTGGGTTGGAGATTTGGGGCCATTTTAAACACTCTCATGGACCTCAGTGAAGAAAATTCTAAGCAATTGAGTTCAAAATATTGCAAAGATTTAGTTTCATACGGTCCCGGCAAAATAACGATTCCTGCGTTATTTTGCCGGTTCATGTATATTTAACTAAATTGTTAAACATAGAGTGACGCCCGGCACAATAATTATTTACAGGTAAAGGGATCGTTATTATGCTGGTTTATTATTTTTAAAAACCTAATTGTTATGGTCTTGCGAAAGAAAAGGTAATTAAATAAATAAGGGCAAATATTTAAAAACAATTTGTTTTCATCATCAGTTGTGTCGGTTTAAGAAAAAAAAAAAAAAAAAAAATCGACCTGCCCTATTGTGTCAGTTAAAGAAATATCTGCTTACTTTTCATAATAGAATTAATGTTGATGAATTTTCCCAACATTACTAAGTCTGCTCTCGATTTAAGTAATTGAAATTTTCCTTAAGTTATATATAAGTTATATATAAAGAAAAAAATAAGCAACAAATAAATGTTACCAAAGGCAACATAAATTATTATTCTACCTACCTGTATAAGTTTATTTGTTTATTTTATTATTTATTTTGACAAATGATTTTTTTTTATAAAAATAAACAATCAAATAAACAAATAAACTTATACAGGTAGAAGAATAATTTATGTTGCCCTTGGTAACATTTACTTGTTAAAAATGTGCTTTACAAAGGAAAGATTTTAATGTAAAATTCTGATTTTCTTTATGAAGAAAAACTTCGATAATGTTAAAATATACAGAAAATCACTGGATTTAAACAGTTTCTATTCTTTCAATGAAATCATAAAATAAGTCGTAATTTTGAAGAGTTCACTCCTAATCGAATTAACCGGAAGTAAAAAATTAATTTATCGTTATTTTAAAATATATTGTCGCTTAATAAAGTTTTAAATTATACAAAAAATCCATCAGGCAAAGATTAATTAAAAACAAACAAAAAAAATCAATCAGGCAAAGTTTTAAATAAAAAAAAAACAAAAAAAACAATCAGGTAAAGTTTTAAATTATAAATAAAATTTCGTTTGATAAAGTTTTAAATAATACAAAAAAAATAATTTAAATAATAAAAAAAAAAAGTAATTTATAGTTAAATAAACACGAGCCGGCAAAATAACGTAAGACTCATTATTGTGCCGGGCGTCATTGTATGTTTAACAATTTAGTTAAATATACATGAACCGGCAAAATAACGCAGGAATCGTTATATTGCCGGTCACGGCAAAATAACGCAGGAATCGTTATTTTGCCGGGACCGGCAATATAGCCTATTCGTATATATATATATATATATATATACATATACTAGAAGCTGAAGAGAGCCGGATCACTAAGTTCTTCTGTGCTTGAAACAGACGGTACGAATGTTGTACTAATTTTTCTGTACCAATATATAAATATATATTGCGCTCTTAATTTTTAATTTTAATTTTCAATTAATCGAGCACTCTGCTGGTATTTTTTCTGCTATATTACAAAGAAGTTATATATATATATATATATATATACACTAGAAAAAAATGAGCTCGGCTTAGATTGTTATCCCAATTAAGCAGACAATTTCTCTTTGAATCCCCCAGACACAAATGTCCGATGCATTATTCATTTAAGTTTAAAAATCTAAAACATTTCAAAACGAGTAAAATTAAAATGATTTCATTATTAATAACTGAAAATGGCTTCATTTAGTTCACATGACGTTTCGGTATATTTTATCCATTGTTCAAATACGCAAAAGCAATGAGAAGATGGATACATAGATAGAGATGAATTAGGTATTTGTATATGTTTATATATTTCTATGTATAGGATTCACTCTTAAACTAATTAACCGATCATTATGAATTTTGAAACATAGTTGATAGGTGTAAGGGTGGGCAATTTGGGGTATATTAGTTTAGGTGAAGGAACACAGAGGAGTGGGGAAGCCTTTTGTGAAAATTATAATGCTTCCGATTTTTGTGAAATTTAACAATAGGTATTAGACATCAATTAATAAATATTCTCCAAATTTTCTTTTCTTTGGAGTCTTTTAAAGGGTTTTTAGGGGGGGGGGCATAATATGGGTAAAACCTCCTATTTGAAAATTAAAATATTTCAGATTTGCATTAAATTTGATCCATAGTCATTGGACACCGTATAAGTAAGATTTGCAGAATTTAAATTTCTTAAGAATAATTTAAGAATAATTTCAGAATCAAAATGATGTAATGGATTTTGATCAAAATTGGAATAAGGATTCTAGACATAAGGTTTAGTATCATTACATAGTCTTTATTTTAATACTTCCTCAGGATGATTGATCTGAAGAAATAACATAAGTACAAATGTTTGAAACGGTAGCCTCTGTTTCAAATATTTGTACTTTGTGTGTTATTTCTTCAGACCAATTATCCTGAGGAAGTCTTAAAATTAAGACGAAACGTTGATGGATACATAAATAATATTTTTGGTGTTTTCCTTTTTTCATATTCCATTTAAGGAGAGTAGAAAGTGGACCTTAGGTTTACTTTCAGCAGCCTCGTAACTCTCACTTCCCTTATTTTGTCCTTTAGTCCTCACATTCTATGAGCAATGTTTCTGACAAAGGGGGAAGAATTGCTGTTTTCTGGGTCGGAATCTATCCATCTAACACTTATTGTTGGCTATTTTTTTACCGTAGTATTTTTATTTTTTTTTAGCTCCTTACATCAAAGTGGCTTCATGCCTTGTTTGAAGCGACTTCCATTAATATATATATATATATATATATATATATATATATATATATATATATATATATATATATATATATATATATATATAGTTTATTTGTTGTTTGGTTAACAAATAATCTACGTAACATTATAGGCGATAAGAAGTTGTGCACGAATTTAGCAGTTCATTCTAGTCTAGTGGTTAGAACGCTAGTCTACGAATATTAACATCGAAGGTTCGATCCCTGCCCGGTGAGGCATGCTGACGACGGCTTATAGTCAGAAACGCGCGTCCATGTCTAATCTTTGTGCACACAAAAATGAATTTGTAAATTAATTATAAAAATCTCTATACAACAAATTGGTTTATAAATTAATTATATATATATATATATATATATATATATATATATATATATATATATATTTAAATATATTTAAATTATTATTTTTCATTTTATGGAAATTGCTCCAGACAAGGCATAGAGGCCACTTGATTTAAGGAGCTAATATATATATATATATTCTGACTCACAACGTCTCTATCTATCTATCTATCTATATATATATATATATATATATGATAATTTTATTTACACAGACATGTACAAAATCTGCGACACTGGCATGTCGATGTTATCGATCAACAGTTATTATAAACTGAGATCTCATCAGGCAGAGTTAGAATCCGATCTTAACCTTAGATCATATTTGGAGAGAACCCAATATGATCTGAGGTTAAGATCGGATTCTAACTCTGCCTGATGAGATCTCAGTTTATAGTAACTGTTGATCGATAACATCGACATGCCAGTGTCGCAGATTTTGTACATGTCTGTGTAAATAAAATTATCATATATAAAGCTCTATTTTGATATTGAGCACTTTTTATAAACCCGGTTAAAATTCTCTGGATTACCACCCTGTGGATATTTTTCACCTGGATTATTACCATTATTATTATTATATATATATATATATATATATATATATATATATATATATATATAAAGTAGGAAGGAGTAGACACATTATAAACCGTTGTTTCGTAAAGGTATAAATTTTTTTGTTGAAAAACCATAACAATGTAATTTGTTGAAATAAATAAATAATATGTATTTATTTCAAACTAAGCTTTCGAATATAAAATATTCCTCGTCAGAGCAAAGTGTTTTTTTTTTTTTTTTTTTTTTTTTTTTAAGAAATCAATTAAAGTGCTCGATCATATAAGAGAGCTAATAAAATTTATTTAGATACTGTATATTACATGTTTCAGCAATGTACCGTGGTTTCATCCAAAAGGGCAGATTTAGACATCGCGGTACATTGCTGAAACATGTAATACAGTATCTAAATAAATTATATATATATATATATATATATATATATATATATATATATATATATATATATATATATATATATATATATGTAGTATTTTACATAATAAAGTTGCAGTTAGGCCTATCATTATGGAGATTTACTTTTACAAATTTACTGCCGCGACAATGTCAGAAATATATTATTTAACATCTGCTGTCTGCCTTCATGTTGAAACGTTTGACAAAAACTCACCAGTAAATAATAAAAGGGAGAGAAGAAAGAAACGGTGTCTATTGTGTAAAACACAGAAATAGAATATTGTCACCGACGGGTTGCTGTGCAATTGTTTGATTAGCTTTTCATGAAGACGGTAGGAAGGGGTCAGTTTCTAGGGATGCGCTTGATGACGTCACCAGACCCTGAACTTGTCACGTTCTCCCAGCTGCAAGCAGGGAAAGGTTTATTTTTAGCTACAGCCGACCCCCCCCCCCGCACGCACGCGTGCACTTAATTATTTCGATAATCTTCGCTCGATATTCAACACCAGATCTTGTGCACTTTTCATAGAGAAAGACATTTTAGAGTTGCACATGCTTGCTAGAAACGTGAAACATTGCTATCAAATATCATAACAGACTAGCAAGGCTATCCGGCGGTGTCCAGGAGTGAATAACAACACCTGTGTACTCATGATTCCTGCCCCGATACACTGTATTACCAATTTTTATTTATTTATTTTATTTATTTGTATTTTTATTTTATTTCATTTATTTTAAACAATTTTTAAATTTTATTTTTAGATTTAAAAAAAAAAAAAAAAAAAAAAAATTATTATTTATTTTTTTAAATTTAAATTTTTTATTTATTTATTTAAAAAAAAAATATTTCATTTATTTTTAAATTAGAAAAAAATATTTTTAAATTAAAATTTATTTTTAAATTTATTATTTTTTTAAAAATTTTATTTTTTATTTATTTATTTATTTTTTATTCAAAGGAAATAACTTTAAAACTATAGTTAGTTCCCTTGAGGAGTATTACTTTTCAATTTTAATTGGTCCAGTGGAAATAAATAAATAAATACACATTTTCGGAATAAGATTTTTTTAGGGGGGTGAGGTCCTGGATTTTTGTCACTATTTTTCATGGGGTTTTTTCATGTATTTTGGCTCGCCGTTACCTTTTTCAAGAACTCTTTTTAAATTTTTCCAATCTTTATTTCTGATGTCTTTGGAATGATAAGTTTTTTCTATTACTATTGAATAAACAATTTCTCTGATGATCAACACACTTAAGATGGAGACTATTGTATTTCTCTTGATTTTGCTGTGAAACGTGCGTAAGATGTAGAAAAAGTATTGAATTTGGAAAAAAATAAACATAAATAGATCAAATACAAATGTATTCAAAATATTTTTATTTTTGAGACAAAAAGGAATTACAGATATTTACCAATTTATGAAAATAAAGAAATTGAAAGAACAGATCAAAGTTATGGTTATGGATTGATTGTTCCTATGGTCATTGGAATGCAACTATAAAATATATATGCTGTGAAGCTTGTAATACAACTTTATTGAGCTTGCAATTCAGAACATTTTCAGATACTATAAAGAGTATATACTTAAATATATATTCTTTGTAAGAACCCATATATATATATATATATATATATATATATATAAAATGAAAAAAGGAAAGCCAAAAACCATTTGATTTTTGTATTCATCAACGTTTCGTCTTTATTAGAAGACTTCCTCAGAATGAAGAAAGCAATATAGAAAAATCATACAGAATATTAATTTTCATTTGTCAGAAAGTGTCCAGACTGGTTGTTGACGTGAACAAGCAGAGAATGAAAATCATGATTTTGGTTATAGCATTATCAGCAGTGGCCTGTCTCCTTCAAAGGATGCGAAATAAATGGGATTGATTGTTAATCCAGGTCCCTTGTTTCCTGCAACCGTACACCCATGAACCGCCATCTTGCTAAGCAACAACAACAAACTAAAAGGGCGAGCTCACTCCCACTGTCCCACATCATATAAGGAGATGACTCTGCCCAAGGGGGACAACTCAAAGACACTTAAACATTGCTGGTGTCTTCTTGTGAAGACTACAGTTCTATAAAAAAAAAGAAAAACAAAAACAAAAGCAAAACAAATCATTGCAACAAGTCTCTCAGAATTTCGGAAGAGGCTCCCATCTTCGTCAGGCAATCCGCGACCTGTTCTCGACCCCTGATCCATTCAATTTGGATCTCCTCCTTCACCATCATTTCCTTCACCCTGGCTACATCAACTCTGAGACGCCGGCCACTCACAAGATTTGATGACTTTAAAGTCTCTACCAGAGATGCATTGTCCGTTTTACAAAGAACTTCAGGCAACCTAGGTAGTCTGAATATCTCTTGAAGCATTGCGGCTATCAACATTCCGGCATCAGCTGCTTCAATAAGCGCAAGAGTCTCTGAAGCTAACAGGCTTTTTGTTACCCGGTCAAGTTTTTTTGATGACCAACATATAGGAGCCATTCTGTTCATCTTGCCACAAACAAAGATAAAACCACCCTGTGAAGATCCATCCTCCAAACTAGCATAGGTGGCGTCTGAATAACAAACAATATTCAGATCCGAAGGTTTTCCAAGTTGGGGAAAAGATACGGATCCTGTTCTTGATTGTAACCTTATTAGCGATTTGTTTGCCTCGAAGAGTAACTTCACCTTTGGATATTTTCCAATATTACTCATTCTACACACATCAAATGATACATCTGGTCGCGTCTGGGTGGATACCCACATCATTTGACCTGTCAATCTTTTTAACTCTGTCTTCTCCTCTTGATTCAATTCATCATTTTTTCTTAATGATCTTTCTTTCTTTATGTCTATTGGGGATAAGGCCGAAGCATATAGATTTTGATCCAAAATAATCCCATTTTTTGTTTGCTTAACATTCAATCCCAAAAATTTGAATGTTCAACTTTCATGCTTCCCAATTTTGAAAATCTTTTCCAATTCTGCGATCACATTTTTCTTAAATAAATCATTTCCACAGAATATGAAATCATCAACATGTATTGCCAGAATGCCCATCAATTCACCAGTGGCATCATGCCAAAGAAACAGTGCATTGTCATATGCACTCACCATTCCTTTTAAGTGCGTTAACTCATGATTAACTCGTTTGTACCATGAACGAGGTGCATCGTTTAATCCATAAATACATCTTTTCAGCTTCCACACTTGTGATTCTGGACACACATCAGATGGTGGTCTAAGAAATACCTCTCTCCAGCATATTACCTTGCAGAAATGCGGAGGTAAAATCAAGAGTCTCCACCAGCCATGTCATAACCGAGGCTGTTAACAATACGAGACGCATAGCCTCACGGCTGCACGTTGGAGAATCTGTTTTTAGGTTATGAGAATCTTCTTCATAACCACGTGCAACAAAACGAACCTTCATTATCTTTTTGTCCTTCACAAATTTTTCTGTTATCACTGTAGTGTCGAAGATCACGTACCAACGTGATCGGTACGAGAGCAGGAAGCAGCAGCAGCAGCGACATAGCTAGGGATATAGATAGAGAGATTACGACCGTTGATACACACATGTTGTTATAACCCTTGTTAAATAAAGATATGTTTACAACCACCACAATTGACTGTTGTTTATTACCAAACACCACAAACTGGCGACGACGATGAGATGAAATTCTACACAAAAAAAAAAAGCAAAGAAAGACATCTACAAAAAAAAAAAAGTGCAAACAACGAACTTTTCTACGGAAAAAAAACACGAAAAAAGAGGTCACACGTGCTACAAGAGAGAAAGAAAAATATACTTTTTTTCTTCCAAAGGAAAAGTACAGAAAAAAAACGAGAGATAAGTAATTCGTTTGTTATCACATTTATTGTCTTTAAATAACAATCCTTTTGTTATTCACATCTTATTGTCCTTTTAAACAACAATATGGCAAAATTCGTCACATTGGGGGGGCTAAGCCCTCCACGTGCGTTAGATACGATCGGAGATCCAGAGTCTTTACATAAAAGATGGGTAAATTGGAAAACCGATCTGGAAATTTTCATACTAGCTTCAGGTGTCATAAATTCTGAGCAAAAAAAGAGCTATCCTTTTGTTAACAGGAGGCGAGGGTCTGCGTGAAATTTGGACGAATTTCACGGACGAACAAAAAGCCGGACACGAGGCTAATAAAGAAAGAGTCGATGTATTCCGAACAGCTATAGAACTGTTTGACAAAACTTTCGCTCTAAAGGAAAATATCCCTAAAGCGCGTTCAAGATTTTGGGAGTCTGAACCAAACACGGGAGAAACCGTGAATAATTATATCACTCGCTTAAAGAGTTTGGCGAAGGTGTGCGGTTTCACTCCAGAACCGAACGAATTCGTCAGAGACAAGATCCTTCTTCACATAAAGGACGCGGAACTAAAAGCCAAATTATATGGTGAAAGCAACTTGACGTTGGATCGTCTCATCCAAATTATTGGGACGTACCACCACAAAGAGGCCCTAATTTTAGGATCTACTTGTACGTCTGATATAAATAGATTAAGCGACAGACAAAAACCTAAACCAAGCCACAATGTGTCATCTGCATGTTATAAGTGTGGGGGGAATGGACATTTTGCAAGAGATTGTGTTAGAAGCAAGCATCACAAGTGTGGAATCTGTGGGAAAAAGGGACATTTTGAAGTCTGTTGTTTCTACAAAAACAAACAAACAAAAACGCAGAATAGAAACGAACATGACAGAGCCCCAAAATACAGTCGTGGTGGACGAAAGCATTATCATAACAAAGGAATTCAACAGAGTGTAGGGGAAAGGGAAGATAACAAAACTGGTGGCGCTAATGGGTTTAATTTATTCAAAATATCAATGAGTGAAAATGTAATAAACCTCAAAGTCAGAAACACCACCATCCCTTTAGTGATAGACTCAGGAGCACAGCATAATACATTATCTGTAGAGGACTTCAAGAAAATAGAAAAAGAAGGACCCAAAATTAAGCTCCAGCCAGATTCTACTAAACTATACCCCTATGCTAGTGAAAAACCACTTCCCCTTCTAGGAAAGTGCATATTGAAGGTTGAAGTTCCTAGCACAAATCGCTACATAACAGTTCCATTTTTTGTCATACCACAGGCCCAAGCGTCACTTTTAAGTGGTAGAACTAGTAAAAGACTAGGACTTTTAAGTGTGGGCGTTAACGCCAACATCTTGAACTGCTCGGAACTGGATATATGGACAAGAATACTAAAAGAATTTCCAAAGGTTTTCAGTGGATTGGGAAAACTGAAAAACTACCAATTAAAATTCAAAATAAATCCAGAAATTATACCTGTCACTCAGCCAGTACGTCGGATACCATTCAAGCGGCGGCAATGTGTCCTAAACAAATTGCAAGAACTGGTTGATCTGGATGTAATTGAGAGGGTCAGGGAACCTTCTCAATGGGTGAATCCTTTAGTGACAGTGGAAAAAAGGCCCGAGGACAATGGAAAAAGCGATGTGAGGATATGTATCGACATGCGTAGAGCAAACGAAGCTATCGTTCGAGAACGTCATCCAGTGCCCACGATTGAGGAAACTATACAAGAAATGGCTGGAGGCAAATATTTCTCAAAAGTAGATTTGAATATGGCCTACCATCAAATAGAGTTGCATCCAGACTCCAGAGAAATCACAACATTTGCTGCACCTGATGGGCTATACCGGTATAAAAGACTTATGTTTGGGGTAAACATGGCCTCAGAAAAATTTCAGCAAATCATAAGTCAGGTTATAGCTGGCTGCCCAGGAGCATACAACATGTCAGATGACATCATAGTAGTCGGGAAAACAGAAAGTGAGCACGACACTAGACTCGCCAAAGTTTTCCAACACCTAGCCGAACAAGGACTGACCGTCAATGGAAAGAAGTGCCAGATTAAAATGACATCTATAAGATACATGGGCCACATTCTGACACAAGACGGCTTGAAGGTCTCGGACGAAAAGGTGAAGGCTGTAGTTGATGCTCCTCCACCAAAAGATGCATCACAGATGAGGAGTTTCTTGGGACTGGCCCAATTCTGTGCTAAGTTTGTGCCCCATTTTGCTAGTGTAACTGCACCACTTTGGGATCTTACAAGACTAGATTCTGATTGGAGATGGGAAGAAGAGGAACAATATTCCTTTAACAAACTAAAGAAAGGGTTAATTGAAGCGCCAGTCATGGCATACTACAGTGTTGAGTTGCCAACTAGAATCACAACTGATGCTTCTCCCGTTGGCGTGGGTGCAATCATTGAACAACAGCAGCTAAACGGATACTGGAAACCAGTATACTATGCCAGTAGGAAGCTCACACCAACAGAGTCCCGATATTCTCAATTTGAAAGAGAAGCACTGGGAGTATTCTGGGCATGCAAAAAGTTCAGTCTGTACCTCATTGGATGTGACTTTCAGATCCTGACTGATCACAAAGCGCTGGTAAAGGTACTATCACCTTCCTCGAAGCCCCCTTCAGCAAGAGTGGAGAGATGGCTGTTGTTTCTACAACAGTTCACCTACAAAGTCATCCACATTCCTGGCCGAACCAATAAGGCGGACCTGCTGAGTCGACAGCCCGTTGAAAACCCAGACAAAACTGAGGAAAAGGAAACAATGGACTACATCTACAGTATCATTAAAGATACTGTACCTCAGGCACTGACTCCCTGTGAAGTGGAAAAAGCTTCAAAGGATGATGCTATGATCTCCAAACTTTGGCAAGCTATATCCGAAAATGACTGGACCCATTTCAAAGGTACTGCATTTCATGCAATCAAAGATGAACTCTGGATAGCAAGACAGATGGTCATCCGAGGACGCAGGATCATAATCCCTGAGGCACTTCAGGGGCGGGTAGTTGTACTGGCTCATGAAGGACACCAAGGGATTGTGCGAACCAAAAATCGCCTACGGTCCAAAGTTTGGTGGCCAGAGATGGATAGAATGGCAGAAAAGCGAGTAAAAGCGTGTTACCCATGTCAAGTGGTTGGCAAAAATGCCCCTCCAGAAGAACTAGAGAGTACACCGTTGCCTGACCAACCCTGGACCTATGTAGCTGTTGACCTACTGAGTGTCTCCGAAGGGAACTACCTGCTGGCTGTTGTCGACTACTACTCAAGATGGCCAGAAGTTGCGCATATGAAAATAGCAAATGCCAAAAATGTAACGGGTGCACTAGAAATGATGTTCAATCATCATGGATATCCCAACTATCTGAGGAGTGACAACGGACAGCCATTCTCATCAAGAGAATTCAATGAGTATATGAATACTCACGGCATCACCCAGGTGAGAGGGATCCCGTATTGGCCACAGTCCAACGGCGAAGTGGAACGGTTCAACAGAACAATCCTAAAGGCAATTAAGATCGCCAAAGTCGAAGGGAAAGACTGGAGGACTGAACTAAGGAATTTTCTGTTCCAATACCGAACCACCCCTCACACAGTAACCGGAGTATCCCCAGCGAAGTTACTAATGAACCGCGAACTCCGAGGTAAGCTGCCAAGTATTGTAGGAGCGTCCACTGATTTTAGTGACGTACATGATAAGGATGCTCTACACAAACTAAAACGCAACATAGCTGCTGACCAGAGAAGAGGAGCCAGAGACCAACAGATCCAGAGAGGGGACACAGTATTGTGTAAAAATTTACACAGAACAAACAAGCTGGACGCTCGGTTCGAGTCTCAGCCCTATCAAGTTGTGGAAAAGAAGGGAAATGCTGCTCTAATACAACAACCCCAAGGCCAAGTGAGAATGAGAAACGCTGCCCATGTAAAAAAGGTACCCGGCGACATGCAGTATAGTCCTGACTACACCGACATCCCTAAAGCAGTTTACTCTCCCCCTGATACAACCCACTGGCCCCCTACTTCTACAACAGATATCGAAGACACACACCTCAACCCAATCGATGCACTTCCCATCTCCAGTCCAGACCCTAAGGAAACTGCTCAAGAACCCCTAACACCGGCCCTAACTGCCCCTAGTGGTTCAATCAGAACACCTAGAGTAAGATCCACCCCAGTGTGGCAAGAAGACTTTATAGTGACATAAATTTATAAAAAAAAGAGGGAAGATGTAGTGTCGAAGATCACGTACCAACGTGATCGGTACGAGAGCAGGAAGCAGCAGCAGCAGCAGCAGCGACATAGCTAGGGATATAGATAGAGAGATTACGACCGTTGATACACACATGTTGTTATAACCCTTGTTAAATAAAGATATGTTTACAACCACCACAATTGACTGTTGTTTATTACCAAACACCACAATCACCCACTTTGTTGATATACATTTTTGCCCTTTATCAGGCACACATTCATATACTTCATGAATTTCCATATTTTCCAATTCTCTTTTCTTTGCATCAATCACATCTTTTCCTTGTTCTTGTTCAGAAGAAAGCAAAATTGCATGTTCTTGATAACTTACTTCCTCTGTTTGAGGAAATTGTCTCCATTGATCCACATGATCCCAATTGATACATAAGGGATTTTCATTTTCGGCTTCAGGTTTTATATTTAGCCAATGGCTATACTTTCCCGTGGACTTTGGTTGTGTGTTCATAACCATCCCTTTTTTCCATTCATTACTCCCTCTCAATTAATACTCTACAACTTCGTTTCTACTCGGTTTTATACTGTAATTTTTTACTTCCCTTCTGTCGCAATTTGAATTGGTATTATGTTGTCCTTCATCTTCCTCCTCCAAGACTTCATTTATCTCATTTGAAGAATTTGTATTTTCTTCATTTCTGGGACTTCGCAATTCCCTGTCTACCTTCATCAAGTGACATGGATGCATCTTGAAAAATGCTCCTCCATGTCTGATCAATACACATTGTCCTTCTTTACCCAAAACTTTAGCCGGACCACACCATCCTTTATAGTTTTGTCTTCTATAGTAGACACGGTCACCTGTCACAAAACCTTCATCCGCATAAGTCCTTATATTGGATCTCAAAGCTCTCCGAATTCTTTCACTTGATTCAGCTTCCATGAAGCTTTTCCTTGCTGCATGTAAGGCATTTAAATTTATTCTAACCATGTCACTTGTTGTTGCAGTTTCCAGTGCAGGTAATCTATCATTCAAAACTGAGGGGGTGTTAATGTTAGACCCAAATACAAGCTCATTTGGACTATAGCAAGAATGACTCTGAAGTGCATTTTTTGCGCTGACAGCCCATGCCAAAGCTATTTCTGGCTCACATTTTTCATCATCTAATGTTGTTTTCATTGCTTTCGCAATTATTAGATTATGACGTTCCACGTTACCATTGCTGAATGGACTTTCAGCAGCTGTCGTGCATGTTTCAATATTCAGCTTTTCATTCATCTGTCGGTAGCCCTCATTATTAAACTCTCCTTCATTGTCACTTAAAAGTCGCTTAGGAGCTCCAAAATAAGATATCCACATCAAAAATATGTTGCAAATAATTTCTTCGCTCTTTTTGGTTTTAATCAGTCTGGCAGCAGAGTACCTAGTGGATGTATCAATTAGGTGCAGAATCCAGCATTGGTTATGTTGATGTTCCTTTAAATCCAAACATACAGTGTCATTAAACCTGTTACCAAGAGCCAATCCTACAACTGGTCGAGGAGGGGGTCTTCTAAACCTCTGACAAACTGAACAAGAATCACAAACATCTTTGATCTGATTCAGAAATTGCTTATCATTAAATGCCTTACTACCTTTAACCAAAGCTATTAATTTCTCTTTAGATGCATGAGCAAATTGTCTGTGCAATTTCTCAGCTTTTTTTCTTTTTTCCACTCTAGAGCATCCTTTTAAAGTCTCACAGTGCAACACTATGTTTGATGCATTTTTAACTGCCAAAAGCATATTAGTGGAAGACTATAATGTCCAGAAGTTGTGATTTGCAATTTTATATATCTGCCAAAATTCGACAGCTTTTAAAATTTAGTAGTATTCCTGCAGTTTTCATAGATTTATGACTTAATAACAGGGGTAAATCATTTTTGACGATGTCAGCCTCAATATAACCTCTGACACCTTTTATACCCCCTATTGTTACAGGAAATTAAACTGTTTTAATGGCTTTCACTTCCACTCCATCTCCAAAACAAAATGTTCTGTCAGACCTAACAGTTTCCACCAACTGCTTATCTCGGTCATTCAATGTATCAAAGAATATATTAAACCAAAGCTTTCCAGCAACTGTTTGTGAACAAGCAGAGTCCAATACTGCCATACCCAATGTCTCTTTCACAAGATTGGACATTTTTACATTAGAATCATTTATCCATTTTGCATAAGAATCTTGGTTCAATAGAATGGGTGGGGTTTTACTAAACAAAGCCATCTTTCTTTTAAATGTGTTTCAACTTTCGTTGAACAAGACAGATAACTTCTTATCACACAAAGAAGACAGCCTCTGCTACCAATGTTAATCCAGGTCACTTGTTGCCTGCAACCGTACACCCATGAACAGCCATCTTGCTCAAGCAACAACAAAAAACTAAAAGGGGGAGCTCACTCCCACTGTCCCACATCATATAAGGAGATGACTCTGCCCAAGGGGGACAACTCAAAGACACTTAAACACTTCGACTTATTAGTTTATGGCTATTTTAACTAGGATGTGTGTTGGGGTCAAATTATGTCACAGCCAAGCTTGACTGGCAGTGGATGTGAGGGACGGGGGGGGGGGTGGAGTATGAATCTGCCGTTTATTCTAGAATAAGGATGAGTAAAATCATTCCTCGAACAGAACAGTTTTGCACCACTTTTATGTCTCCTTACAAAGATTAAAATCAATGTATAATGATACTAAACCTTATGTATCGAATCCTTATTCCAATTTAGATTCTAGAAAATGTCTAAAATTTAAGACTTAAGCCTAAGGGGTTTCAAGAAGACGTTGAAATTCAGGGAACCTTGCTTAATTGATGTCTAATGATTAGGGATCAAATTTAATGCAAAACTTAAATGTTTGAATATTCAAGTAGGAATTTGTGCCCATATTATGCACCCCTTAAGACGCTTTAGAAGACTCCGAATGAACTGAAATAAGGGGAACATTTATTGATGTCTAAAGATAGTTAAAATTTCACAAACATCGGAGGTATCTGAATTTTCACAAAGGGCTTCCACCTCCTCTTTGTCCCCTTTGCATAAAACTAGATTAAACTAAATATAGCACACATTACCCACCCTTACACCTAGCAGCTGTGTTCTCAAAATTCCTAATGATCATTTAATTAGCTCAGGAGTTAATCTTGTACATGCAAATATATAGGCATCTGTATAGGATAGTTTTAGGATTATTTTTTTCCCCTTATAGAAATCAATATGGTAGCAGTTAGAATATTCCCAGAACAACTAATGGGAATAAAACGTTCACGAGGAAAAAACTTATGTCGTTATTAAAATTGATACGCGAATGCACTAATCAGGTGTCATAGCAGAAACAAGCAAAAAGACATTTTTTTTTCGGCTTATTTAATGGGGAAGGAAAGTCTTTAATGTTGTAAAACTTTTTTTTTTACGAACTAGAATTCTAGTATATATTATATATTAAATTATTTTTTTAACGCCAGTACGTAGTTAAAGCAAAATAAATTGTTTTGGACTATTAAAATAATTCCCAACGCTATTGATAATGATTACCCATTCATTTATGTATTTTTTATTATCGCTTATGTTTAAATTAATCTTTTCAAACTTATCATAAATCTATGACGTCACGCCAAAGCTATAATTATTTTGTCATGGTAATGTCTTAAGCTCTATTCATGACCTGGTGATACCAGATCAGGCTGCCCTGTGGCTCCCTGAGACGAAATTCACCTACATTGACGTTTTTTTTTTTTTTTTTTTTTTTTTTGTAAAACTTAATTATGTTCTACAAAACCAAAAACAAAAACAACAGCCCCTCTCCCTTTCTCCATCCCCTTTTTTATTTTATTTTTAGAACTTGAAGCATAAATCTTTTACTATAATGACCAGATTCGGCATTAAATAACCCAAAAAGGGTTGATATGCCGTAAAACAAAACTACCTACCTACCTCTATTCATGAGAAAGTCCAAATAGCTCAGTTGGTTTCGGTTTTCGGTCATGGCATCCACGTTATTTGTTGGGAATTTATTATTTACTATTAATACAATATTCTCCATTTCTAAAAATAGTTAAGATCTCTGATATTTCGAAATAAGACAAATTCCACAATCTATTATGTTTAAAAAAAATTGTGACTGACTGATGGAAAAAAAATCTCTATCTATATAAGACTAGTAGGGCTACCTGGCGTTGTCAGAGGCAAAAAAACTTCTATCTCTTTACCTCTCTCTATCTGTCTCTCTATCCCCTTATCCTTCTCCCCCTTCCCCCTCAGCCCATTCATTCATACATACATACATACAGACAACTCTCCATTATATAGATTACTCAAGGAATGAGTCGGCATAAGGGAATTAATTCTTCATTAAAAATCAGAGTTACTTCCCTTGAGTATAGTTATAATCAGTTTTAATTGACAGTCTTCTGGAGGTTGAAGGTTCAATCCTCAGTGCGAACGATATTAAGAATACAATTATGAATTACTTGTAACTTCTACACCGTCATGGCTGACTGAACGAGAGCAAGCTACCCCAGTGGCTAAAAATAAATAAAATGTTTCGTTAAAAATTCCGTACCGATTCCTGAGTTCGACATGCACATTCCCGAGTTTGAAAAGATGCACCTAAAGGTCGGAGGTTACATCGGCCGAAACGTGAGAATAACATCCAAATAAAACAGCATTATTATTATGTTATCTTGGTGATACCATGTGATTTACTGATCAGAAGAACAACCCTAACCCTAACAACTGTCAATCAAGGAAAGAGTCTGATGATGGATGGAAGTGAAGCCGAGTCAGTGAGGGTTGAGGACATGCGTTGCATAGAGAGAAATTATATGAGAATGATACGATGGATGTGTAATGTGGGTCTTAAAGAATGGCTGAGATGTTAGAGGAAGATTAAATCTGGACAGTATGGTAAGACGTCTGTCGAAAGAATAGACGAGAAGAAGTAGATGTAGAACAGTTGAGATAGCAGGTTCAGTTCAAGGAAAAACATGGGTTGAACTGAAGTGATAAGAATGGATTTATAAAAAAGAGGGATAAATAAAGACCTGGTCAGAGATAGATTAGTTTGTAAGTCAATTTCTAAAATGCCACCATGTAAAACGACCGTAAACCTAATATGATGATGATGGTGTCTAAATCTTATGGAAAAATGATATTATTTGCCATATTTCCAAGATAATAGTAGCGCCATTAGAATTGGTTTCTATTTGTCTTGTAAATATCATGGAATCCTGGAAGTCATGCCGCTAAAACTCTACGAGCAATTGTTTGAGTCGTCTCGGAAACTCTGCTTAACCACGATCACAATCGTTGACCAATGTCCCCAAGACAGCGCCATCTGCCAACGTCTAAGAATTGGCCTTTTAACTCATTTTTCTTTTATCGTTATTTGTCTTTTCAGCTGAAGCGATAATGTCATGTGTTGTAGAATCCCGGATTTGATACGTGGCTGGTTGTAAATTCCATTCTATGGCTTTTACTGTTTTTTTTGTTTTTTAAAATTTTATTCACGAGTTGTTCGATGCAAAATACATTCTGCTTAATTTTTTTTACGAGTTTTCACGAACATAAAAAAATTCTATGTCCATATTCTATTTTTTGTTTGGCTCTTACAGATAGCAAGAAAATCATTGTCTCCTGTTTTTCTTTACTGGTGCTACCAGATCAGGCTGTCTGAAGATATCAGCTTCCTTACCCAAAATGCACCAAACATTGATGTTTTATTGTTCTGCAAAAACCAAAATAAAAAACAATTTCCCTCTCTTTCCCCTTCTCTCTCTCCCTTCTCCCTCTCCCTTCCTTCCCCCCTTTCACTCAACCAAACACTATGAATAAATATTTGAACATAGGCACTTGAAGCATAAAAACTTTTACCAAAATGGCCGGATTAGGCATTAAATAACCCGAAAAGGGTTGACATGCCGTAAAGAACCAAACCGGTTTCTCTTTGTGAAGGACATGTATGCGACTCTTTCTTCACGGAGGGAAAGTATATTAATAGTAAGAAGAACAGATCGATTTTTGAGATTTTTTTCATTCAATCGACACATAAAAATCCTATTTCTAACTGCAGCATGAGAATATCTAAAACTAGCGGCGAAGCAGAAGAGTACCCGACTCAAAGTCAGTTGCAAATGGTGTTCGGTCAGATTTAGTTCCTGATATTAAGTTTAATATCAAACTTCATCTGTAATATAACTTCCAGCGAGAGGAGTTTTAGTTTCCCAAATTTATTAATTTATTTATTAAATTGTTAGTTGAAAGTACAGAATAGTTAAAAGCCCCCCTCCTGCCCCCCCCCCCCCCCCCCCCATGTTAAGAACGGCTTTCTAATTAATAACGTTATTATTTCAGCACGGTTCGTAAACTGCAAAAGATTATTTTAGAAAGCCATTCTTAACATGGGAAAGAAGGGGGGGTGCTCTGATCTTGTTAATGTGCGTCTTGTCGAATTCTGGAATGTTTATGCCCAACTTGAGAATCTGTACGGAATTTCGAACAGACCCCTTTATTTAATCCACGAGGGTTGATTTTTCTCATTTCGTCTCCATGACTAGGTAGAAGTCTTCAGTAATTATTAATTGTATTCTTAGTATTGCCCATACTGAGGATTGAACCTTCAACCCCCAGAAGACTGCCACTTCAAACTGATTATGACTTAGCACTTTAGCTGTTGCGCCACGGGTCCACATACGGGTGATATTAAGAATATAATTAAGAATTACTTAAAACTTCAACTCACGCATGGCTGACGTAACGAGAATAACTAACCTACGTTCGTGGATTAAATAAAGGGTTCCATTTGGAATTCTGCAAAGATTCTTGAGTTTGCCACGATGCACTTGAAGAAGGTCAGAGGTTACATGTAATTTTCCGTCCACCATATTGAATACTATTTGTGTTATCTTGAAGAGGCTGATTGGATCATCGCACTCTTTGATGACCAATTACTTGAAGTACATGTACCCTAGTCTGATGTTACCCAAATACAGGTTGGTAACTAGAAAAGCGGGAAATTTGAGTAAGAACTTCAATTCGATTTGTTCGCTTGGTATTTCGAAATAGTCGCCCGTCTGGTATTGATCAGCCTGAACGTCGCCATACTTCGCTGATCGAAAGCAAACCGGTGTCTCAACATGAATATATCATAGATATGTACATCGACATTACTGATGCTGTGAAAACATAACTTTTTTTTTATTAAGGCACATAATAAAATACTAAGTGAAAGCAGCGAAGTATAAAACTTCAAATTTCAAGTGGAAAGATCGAAACATTACTAAAATATAGAAACGAAATTGAGTTCATTGCACCGGAGGATCAGCCGTATAAAAGCCAAAACTTAAATGTTATGGATTACTGTGTTTGGAGCTTGTTATTAGCAGAAACTCAGAAAGGTTGACGCGACATAGACTCTGTTGATGATTTGAAAACGTGCTTGGCAAGAGCTTGGAATGATATCACACAGGTTTGTTTGTCTTCAATATGCCACGTGAGCTTGGATTTCTAAGTTAAGAAGCTGCTATGAAGTGCACGGGTGACATTTTGAGCATTTGTGAGTGTATTATAATATTAGTCTTTGAAAAATTTCATAAAAGTTTTTCGTTGTAAAAATAAATTACCGTTTTCTAGCGACCACTCTGCATTTACTGTGTTGAAATATGAGTGCATTTGTGTTGCAACATTTGTGTCACATTTTTTTCATAACATTTATTTATATATTAATTATTTTTTTCATAACATTTATTTATATATTATTTTTTTCATAACATTTATTTATATATTATTTTTTTCATAACATTTATTTATATATTAATTATTTTTTTCATAACATTTATTTATATATTAATTATTTTTTTCATAACATTTATTTATATATTAATTATTTTTTTCATAACATTTATTTATATATTAATTATTTTTATGTTTATGCCTATTTACTTTCCTCTCCACGAGGGAAAAGTTAGACACAAGGTCAGTTTTTTAATGTGGGTTTATATCTAGCTCTCCAAAAAGGAGCACTTCGGATTGGAACAGTTTATTTGTGCCAAATATGGTTAAATTGCAAAGAAGATTGAATTTTATTAACAATTCGATGGGTGGCATTTTGGGGTTGGTAACCCTATATATATATACAATATATATATATGTGTATATATATATATATATATATATATACGAAATTAAATTCCCAAAACAGTTTTTCATGGTAAACAACTGATGATCCCTTAAATAATGTTAGAAGCAAACTAATATAATAACTGTAAAAAATTAATTGACTTACATGGGTGATTTTTCCACTGAACGACTTGGGACTAAAAGGTTGTTTTTTTTATATAGTTTTAATAGTTGAGAAACTTCCGAGACTATATATATATATATATATATATATATGTTTTTCACGGCAAAGCGTGAGTGAAAGATTCCCTTTTACTTTATGAACCGTCCCAAGATTGATTCAACAGAGTTGTGGTCGTTTGTAAAAATAGATTTCCAATTCTCTTTGAGAACAAAAGACTGGATTCTCGATTTCTCTTGTGTACAATCTTCGCTTCGGCTGGCAAAAACATTAACCCCAAACTTTTAAGTGGCAAAGAGGGAACAAAAGTGAATTCATGTTTTCTTGGCACCCGTCCATCACCAGCACTGCTGACATGTGTCCTCAGGACAAGAAAAGGAAGAAAAAAAAAGAAGAAAGAAAACAGTTTGATTTTCTTTTTAACATCTGAGATTTTCCTCAAGGAATTTATGTTTCTAATTGTTTCTCAAGAGAATTGTTTGGAAGCAGAAGAGAAATAGTTAAACAAATATGGATACCAGTTCTTCCTCTGGAAACGAAAGTTTGGCATGAACTGACGGAGGAATTTGTGACCTAACATTTTCGGAAAGACAGGTTCCTGAAAAATGTTCAAGTAGCATTTTTGGCACTTAGTGTACAACGTAACATGTCTGCTTTTCTTATTTGGTTTCGTTTGTCTGGAGTAAAACAAGGCTGAGTTTTGCCCCCCCCCCCTCCCATCTTTAACATCTGTGTCACAGGAGCCTCGTGCTTTGATAAGCTCCCAGGACTGACTTTCATGTCAGATCTAAACTGGAAGACTTATATCCAATGGATGGCTCTGCTCTTAAGGAGAAATCGACTCTAAAACTTCTTGGTCTTTCTCTTTCATCAAATCTTTCTTGTTGTTCATACATTAGATCCATTGCTCTTTTTGCTTCTCGTAAAGTTGGTTCTTTCTATCGCTCCAAACACTTTCTCACACCCGAGGCTATTCTCTATCTCTACAAATCTACTATCAGACCATGTATGGAGTACTGTTGTCATATTTGGGCTGGTGAATCTCTGCCCCATTTGAGGGTTCTTGATAAAGTGCAGAAACTTGTCTGTAATTTGATTGGCTCTACCCTTTCTTCTTCTCTGCACCCTCTCTCTCACAGACCTGATGTTACTAGTCTCAGTCTTTTCTATAAATACTATTATGGCATGTGTTTTTTCAGAATTGTCTGATTTATTCCCTGCTTCCTTTGTTCAAGCTCGTTTGACTCGTTGGTCTAGTGGTCTCCATCAATTCGCTGTTTTGATACCTCATTGCAATACAGCTTCCTATTCCAGTAGCTTCTTTCCTAGAACTGCAGGCTTGTGGAACTTTCTTCCTGCTGACTGTTTTTCCTCCTACCTATAACCTTGGTCTTTTCCAGACTAAGGCCAATAGGCATTTCCTGTCTTTGCAATAATCATATTTCGTCCTTGTTAGCTTCTTACATCATTACTGGAGATCACATTGCTATCAACTTCTGGTGAGATCGTAGTATTTTAATCTTCATCATCTGATCCCTACTGCATGGATTTTTCTTATTTATCATATGTAGACAATGCAGACCCCCTTCATTTTCTAACCAGTGGTGTGCAGAGGATGGAGGGGTGACGAAGTGGTGGTCCTGGTCATTTAAATTGGAAGGGCGTCCAGACATATTTAAACTATCTCCCGTTCTTATTTTTCAGTACTAAGACTAATAATTGTCTTTGTTGGGTCATACAATCAAGGAGTTAGTTCCGGGCATAACCCAAGTATCACCAGACCTCTGTACACCACTGTATCTCTTAAAATGTCAGTTCTCGGCCTTTCCTTAAAATGTCAGTTCTCGGCCTTTCCTTAAAATGTCAGTCCTCTGGCCTTTCCTTAAAATGTCAGTCCTCTGGCCTTTCCTTAAAATGTCAGTCCTCTGGTCTTTCCTTAAAATGTCAGTCCTCTGGCCTTTCCTTAAAATGTCAGTCCTCTGGCCTTTCCTTAAAATGTCAGACCTCTGGCCTTTCCTTAAAATGTCAGTCCTCTGGCCTTTCCTTAAAATGTCAGTCCTCTGGCCTTTCCTTAAATTGAACCAATAAAAACTATGCACTAATATTTTAAACACTGATAAGGTTTTGTTTGTCTTTTTTTTCTGTACATCTCTCTACACGCTTGTGTCTTTTCCATCTCTTTATCAGTAAGTCTATCTTGTTTTTTCAACGAATGTTTTTTTCTTTAGTATCTCTATTCTAAACCCATTATTAAAAAAAAAAAAAAAAAAAATTAAGTAAAATTTAAGCTTTTCAATTCTTTCTTATAATACCATGGAATTTTTTGTGTTTTTGAATCTATAAAGCTAAAAGTAAAATCGATAATGTTCATTTTTTTAAAATTTAAGTTATTTTAACTGTAAATTTTTTTTTCAATTAATCCCACAATCACTAGTCTACATTATTTGTATATTCACTTGATTTTTAGAAACTATACACAATTTCTTTGTTAATTTAAATTTATATAAATGAAACTAATCTATGTATCTGATATATAAAATTATGTTGCCCGGATTTTGAAAGTTGGACCTAAATAGCATTTAAGCTGACAATTGTTTTATCAATCATATTCGAGAAGAGAAAAACGAGGGAGAGGATGAGTGGCTGGTTGGCTGACTTGCTCACTTTCTCTCTCTCTCTCTCTCTCTCTCTCTCTCACTCACTTTCTCTCTCTCTCTCTGACTCACTTTCTCTCTCTCTCTCACTTTCTCTCTCTCTCTCTGACTCACTTTCTCTCTCTCTCTCTGACTCACTTTCTCTCTCTCTCTCTGACTCACTTTCTCTCTCACTCACTTTCTCTCTCTCTCACTCACTTTCTCTCCCTCTCACTTTCTCTCCCTCTCTCTCACTCACTTTCTCTCCCTCTCTCTCTCACTCACTTTCTCTCTCTCTCTCTCCCTCTCTCTCTCACTTGTTCTCTCTCTCTCACTTTCTCTCTCTTTCTCTCTCTCTCTCTCACTTTCTCTCTCTCTCACTTTCTCTCTCTCTCCTCCATTCCTCTCCCCCCCCCCCCCCGTTAATCATGCCGTATTTTTAATTGTTTTTAGATTCAATAAATGACAAAACGATTCGCATTTGTGTTGAAATATTCCTTTCCGACCTTTAGGGGGACTGGCTTGATTTTCAACAATTAAATTTTAAGTTAAAAATAGAGCCCCCCCCCCCTACACACACACACACCATCGCTCAGGCGAATTGATTTCTTCTTTCTTTTGATTTTATGACGGTCTTATTTAAAAGATAAATAAATTTGGATAAAAAATTACCAAAATGTTAATGTTTATCTATTTATATGAATAAATGTGAAAGTTTTAGTCTGGCGTTTGCAACAAACTTATGAATCACATGTTTATTATTTAAAATTTTGGTTTTAACGATTTCAAGTAGTGAACTTTGCAAAGCGATAGCGAGCTGGCAAAGTCAGCTAGTATGCATATGTATATCATGTATGTTCTTTCAGTAGTTGAACACTCTTGCCGACAGCTGCCTATAACAGGTTTATCAGATTGTTCATAGTGGCCGAGTGGGTTAAGGCGTCGGAATTTGGATTATAACATGAATCCTGCGACCGGTATGAATAATTATATCTACACTGACGATTCTCGAAAGGATGAAACGTATACGTATGTAGATAAAAACATATTCATAATTATATATATATATATATATATATATATATATATATATATATATATATATATATATATATTACTAGCAAATATATGCGACCGGAGAGAACATATATTTGCTTGGCTGTGAGAATGATATCATAATGAAAGAACTACATAGGCTGACCCTCAAAAGAGGAGGTAATGCTTGGGAGGAATGTATCGTAACAAATGAAAATATACTACCTCTCAAAGGAGGAGGTAAAGCCTGGGAGGACCCCCCCCCCCTCTAAATAAAAGGAGGTGGTAATGCATGTTCGGATGATATTATTATAACAGAGCAAATACTACAACACCCTCGCAAAAATAGAGGAGGCAATACCTGGGACGACACCCCCATAAAAGAAGAAGGTAATGCCTGCGAGTATGGTATCATGGCAACAGAAAAGATACTACACTACCCCAATCACCCAACATAACTTAGGGTTGTTAATGTTTTTTTTATTGTTTTTTTTTATTAAAACATGGTTTAATTAAAAATGTTGATAACAGAATTTATTAAGTGAAAAGATTTTGAATAAAAAAAAACTTACAATTTAAACAGAAAATTCAATGTATTTTAAGTGTAAGACGTTTTTATTTCAGACGATGTAAATTTATATTTTTTAACTCTTTTATCTCGTAAACATTGGCTTAAAAACAATAAAAATCATTGGTGTCGTTAGAGAAAGAGGAGGGGGGAGAGGGGGTGGGGGAGTCAGAGTCAGAGAGAGAAGAGGAAGAAGAGACAGTGAGAACACCAAATTGTCTTTTTTATTGTTTTTAAACAGCCCTCTGAGAGAGAGAGAGAGAGAGAGAGAGAGAGAGAGAGAGAGAGGTCACTTCCCTCTCTTGTGCCTCATCGGTATATCTTGTTAGTTAGCTAAGACGTATTAGTTTCCTTAAAATTATCTCCCTTGATAATGATTATTTTAAGAAAAGTTTTTGGAATTTATTTTTTTCATGGAATTACTTTAATTAATTACTGTTAATATCGACAAACCTATTGCAGAATAGCAGTGAACATTAATTGATTATAGACAGTTTTAAAAACAATTATGCAAATTAGACAGATCTATGAATATCTAGATGTATTTCATCAGTACTATATATACTGTAATTTAAAGTATTGTATTATTGATTTAAACAACAGTAACTTGTTTTGATGATAATATAAGAGGATAAATGAAAAAAACTTTCGCATTTATTCATTTATTATATAGATATATATATATAATTCATTTATTATATAGATATATATATATAAATGAATATATATATATGTTATATATATATATGTTATATATATATATATATGTTATATATATATATATATAAATAAATGAAAAAAGGGTTTAATGTCATTGTCACATACATAAAATATAATAAAATGTAAACGTGTTTTCTTTTAGTTTTAATGGCTTCTGTTTGTGCAAAAAATAAATGTGTTCATTACAGTTCATTATGCTTTTAAGTGTCCACTCTACCAGCGCGTAAATGCGGTCTTATATCACTCTAAATATAACATGGTCAGTTATTACCATATATATATATATATATATATATATATATATATATATATATATATATATATATGCATGCCCACCTAAGAGTCCCCTTCCCCCAGTCATCACCAGAGCAATGATCCCTCCCGCCACACTCTTTAAGCTTTAGACTTCATTGATAACAAAAAAAAATAATGGATTCCAATGTAATGTGCATTGCTAAAAAGCACTTATCCTGAATCTTCAGTTGATATCAACATCAACCGTTTTGCATCCAAAAATAACAAAATTTGCAGTTTTCTAATTCAAACAATCATCATCATCATCATCATCATCATCGTCATCATCATCATCATTGGTTTAACGCTCGTTTTACATGCTGGCAAAGATTGGACACCTTTTAGAAATTGACTTCCAACCTAACCTATCTCTAGTTAGGGTCTTTCCTTGACCTTCTCCTTCTCACAGACCTTGGTACCTCAACTGTTCTACATCTACTAACCCCCCCAAAAACGCATCCATTCTTTCAACGTGGCCATACCATCAAAGTCTCCTGTTCTGCACATATCTCCCTATACTCTCCAGATTTAATCTTCCTCTGAGGTGATCAGATCTAAGCCTGTCCTTAAAACTCGCATTACACATTTATTTCAATGAATGGATGAGAGCTCTTGGGTTAGTAGATGTAGAACAATTGAAGTAGCAGGGTCAGTTGACAGGAGAAAGGTCAAGGAAAACATGGGAGGAAGGGATAAAAATTGATCTGAGAGAAAAGAGGGTAAATAAAGATCTGGTCAGAGGTAGGTTAGGTTGGAAGTCAATTTCTTAAAGCCATCCAACACATGCCAGCATGTAAAACGAGCTTTAAACCGAATATGCTGCTGCTGCTGCTGATGATGATGATGATGAATGTAGACCAAAAAAGAAAATATTTTAGAGTTTTTAATCTTGAATTTATATATTGCTGATGTTATTTTTGATACAACCCTCCATCCCCACCCCCACCCCACACACACACACTACCACTAAATGGCATCTATGGAATCGTTAATAAAATTAATAATCCTTTCTGCAATTTAACCATATTTGGTAAAAATAAACTTTGGTGTATTCTTCACTTGTTCATCAAGTTTCAGTTGTGAATGTTCGACAGTTTTTGTTTTATCGTAGTCTCCTTTTTTTCAACTCGCGATAGTCTAGTCCTATCCTATTTAAAAAATTTTTTAAATGCACTAGAAAAACTTATATTGGAAAGCAAATAGCATGTCAAACAATCCCCGCCGTCTGAAATGAATTCGGAAATAAATCCTCACTCTAAATAAAAAGTCAACAGTAGGTGTTTTTTTTTCTTTTAGGTCATCAGAAATGACAATTTATATGTAAAAAAAACTAACTTACTGGCGTAATTCTATGATTTTATATGCGAACAGTGATGAAGTATAATATTTTTTTCATGAAGTGTGTACACTAGTGATAAAATAAGGATGTATTTTCTTTAATTAACTGTGGAATTTCCACGGGCCCTGCTAGTTATAATATATCGATATAAGTGGGTTCGAGGATTGATGTACTAAAAGTGACCAGCAGTTGTTTTGTATTTTTTGGATGCTGGTTTTCTTGCTCTGAAACGGATGCTGTTGACATCCACTCGCAGGAGTCTGAAGAAGCAAGCGGTGAATAGAATTCTCAGAACAACGGAATGAGGAAATGGTTTATGCGAGTGTTTCAAGAAAAAAAGAACTGATCATTGAAAGATGGACATTCTCTGTGAATGCATAGATAATCCAGTCAGCCATATTTTTTTTTTCTTTTCTTTTTTTTTTTTAGTGCCAGGGAGCTAGTTATTCTCTCACTATTGTTCTCTGCCCTTTTCTCTCGTTTTTTCTCTTTCTTTCTCTCTCTTTTTCTCCCTCTCTTTCTTCTTTATTCTCTCTTTCTTTCTCCTTCCCATTCTCCCTCTTTTTATTTATCTCTCTTTATATCTCTCTCTCTCTCTTTCTCGCTCATTCCTTCTCTCTCTCTTTTTCTCACTCATTCCTTCTCTCTCTCTTTTTCTCACTCATTCCTTCTCTCTCTCTTTTTCTCACTCATTCCTTCTCTCTCTTTCTCGCTCATTCTCTCTCTCTTTTTCTCGCTCATTCTCTCTCTCTTTTTCTCGCTCATTCTCTCTCTTTTTCTCGCTCATTCTCTCTCTTTTTCTCGCTCATTCTCTCTCTTTTTCTCGCTCATTCTCTCTCTTTTTCTCGCTCATTCTCTCTCTTTTTCTCGCTCATTCTCTCTCTCTTTTTCTCGCTCATTCTCTCTCTTTTTCTCGCTCATTCTCTCTCTTTTTCTCGCTCATTCTCTCTCTTTTTCTCGCTCATTCTCTCTCTTTTTCTCGCTCATTCTCTCTCTTTTTCTCGCTCATTCTCTCTCTCTTTTTCTCGCTCATTCCCTCTCTCTCTTTCTCGCTCATTCCCTCTCTCTCTTTCTCGCTCATTCCCTCTCTCTCTTTCTCGCTCATTCCCTCTCTCTCTTTCTCGCTCATTCCCTCTCTCTCTTTCTCGCTCATTCCCTCTCTCTCTTTCTCGCTCATTCTCTCTCTCTCTTTCTCGCTCATTCTCTCTCTCTTTTTCTCGCACATTCTCTCTCTCTTTTTCTCGCACATTCTCTCTCTCTTTTTCTCGCACATTCTCTCTCTCTTTTTCTCGCACATTCTCTCTCTCTTTTTCTCGCACATTCTCTCTCTCTTTTTCTCGTACATTCTCTCTCTCTTTTTCTCGTACATTCTCTCTCTCTTTTTCTCGTACATTCTCTCTCTATTTTTCTCGTACATTCTCTCTCTCTTTTTCTCGCTCATTCTCTCTTTTTCTCGCTCATTCTCTCTCTCTCTCTCTTTCTCGCTCATTCCCTCTCTCTCTCTCTTTCTCGCTCATTCCCTCTCTCTCTCTCTTTCTCGCTCATTCCCTCTCTCTCTCTTTCTCGCTCATTCCCTCTTTCTCGCTCATTCCCTCTTTCTCGCTCATTCCCTCTCTCTCTCTCTTTCTCGCTCATTCCCTCTCTCTCTCTCTTTCTCGCTCATTCCCTCTCTCTCTCTCTTTCTCGCTCATTCCCTCTCTCTCTCTCTTTCTCGCTCATTCCCCCTCTCTCTCTCTTTCCTGCTCATTCCCTCTCTCTTTCTCGCTCATTCCCTCTCTCTCTTTCTCGCTCATTCCCTCTCTCTCTTTCTCGCTCATTCCCTCTCTCTCTTTCTCGCTCATTCCCTCTCTCTCTTTCTCGCTCATTCCCTCTCTCTCTTTCTCGCTCATTCCCTCTCTCTCTCTCTCTCACTCATTCCCTCTCTCTCTCTTTCTCGCTCATTCCCTCTCTCTCTCTGTCTCTTTCTCGCTCATTCCCTCTCTCTCTCTGTCTCTTTCTCGCTCATTCCCTCTCTCTCTCTGTCTCTTTCTCGCTCATTCCCTCTCTCTCTCTGTCTCTTTCTCGCTCATTCCCTCTCTCTCTCTTTCTCACTCATTCCCTCTCTCTGTCTCTTTCTCACTCATTCCCTCTCTCTTTCTCTGTCTCTTTCTCGCTCATTCCCTTTCTCTCTCTCTGTCTCTTTCTCGCTCATTCCCTTTCTCTCTCTCTGTCTCTTTCTCACTCATCCCTTCTCTCTCTCTGTCTCTTTCTCACTCATCCCTTCTCTCTCTCTGTCTCTTTCTCACTCATCCCTTCTCTCTCTCTGTCTCTTTCTCACTCATCCCTTCTCTCTCTCACTCTCTCTCTCTTTCTCGATCATACACTCTCTCTCTCTCTCTTTCTCGATCATTCTCTTCCTTTTTCTCTCTTTCTCGATTATTCTTTTTCTCGATTATTCTTTTTCTTTTTTTTCTTTCTCTATTTTTCCTCTTTTTTATTTTTCCCTTTCTTTCTCTTTCCTTCTCTCTCTTTCACTCTCACCCTCTCTCTTTCAGCAGACCAAATGCTAATATTAGTATCATCCCGTTCCTTTTCAATTCCAGCAATAAATTGTTAACTCAGTAAACATTTCCTCGCTAGAATTTTCATTGCAGATTTTTAGTGTTTGCAAGATAAAAAAAATGTGTTGAAAGAAATGAGTGAGAATCATAAATCTATCAAATACCACTTGCTTTATCGAAAGTTAGCATCAACATAAACCTGCTTAAACGTCACTCTGCATAATTTTGTGCAATTATAGTTTAATTTCATTAAAATATCCAATCTGACAATCTACATAGACAGGTGTACATGCATATCAAATTTCAAGTTCGTAGGTCTAATAAAATACAAGTAATTAGCGGACAGACAGACAGACAGACAAACTCATTTATCTCATATTAGTATAGATTTTTCGTTCTTTGTATTATTTGGACTACTGTTTTCATCTTAGATGTTATTCTCTCAACATTTTGGACAATGTAACATGTGTCCATGTGGATCTGTGGCACAACGGATAAAGTGGTAAGTAACAATCAATATAAAGTAAGTTTTCTGGAAGTAGAATTTGACAATATTTTCTGAGATGAGGTATTGTTGTTATTCCCATTATGTTTTTACGTGTTTCAGACAATATTTTCTGAGATGAGGTATTGTTGTTATTCCCATTATGTTTTTACGTGTTTCAGACAATATTTTCTGAGATGAGGTATTGTTGTTATTCCCATTATGTTTTTACGTGTTTCAGACAATATTTTCTGAGATGAGGTATTGTTGTTATTCCCATTATGTTTTTACGTGTTTCAGACAATATTTTCTGAGATGAGGTATTGTTGTTATTCCCATTATGTTTTTACGTGTTTCAGACAATATTTTCTGAGATGAGGTATTGTTGTTATTCCCATTATGTTTTTACGTGTTTCAGACAATATTTTCTGAGATGAGGTATTGTTGTTATTCCCATTATGTTTTTACGCGTTTCAGACAATATTTTCTGAGATGAGGTATTGTTGTTATTCCCATTATGTTTTTACGTGTTTCAGACGGTTGTCTTTATTTAATTGATGTTATTTTCACAACATTGCAACCATTGAGCTCTCACGACTTATCGTTGTAGTCCATAAAAGATAATTTATTTTTGCTGGCAATATGCATAGGTATCAAATTTCAAGTTTGTAGGTCTAATAGCATAAGAGTAGTTAGCGGACAGACATACAAACTCACATATCTCATATTAGTATAGATTTTGCATAGTCAGAAGCCAGAGAATGGACTTGCCTATTTGCATAATGGAACGTCTCAGCCTGCTTATAAACCAACTTTCTAGGCTTCTATCTCAGTTTATGTAGTTCTAGCTCAACTGGTCAGACAGCTGACTACTGACCTCAATTGCGGACGTGCATGTTTTTCAATGTTCAGTGAATTCAACGTTTTGTTTTATAAATAAAATAAATCTAAACATTTGAATTTAGATTTAGAGTCCGAACGTATTCATTGATTTAGGAGTTGAAGTCAATGAGAAATGGTAGATTGCAACAGAATTAAAAAATAAGTGCTACATAATAAAAAACAAAACAATATCAATGTTCCTATCCGTGGAACACATTACCACGGGACTGCTTCCCTGCAAACTACACTATGGTCGCCTTCCAATCCAGTGTCAACGAACACTTGTCATAAACCGTCCTCATAAGTAATCAAATTTTGTCCATTTCATTCGTTATTTTCAATCATCTCATAACATTCTTCATCATTGAACTTCGCCTTTTGGCTGAGAGCTAAGTGTAATATCTGTTCTAATACCACACTTCACCTTTTTCTGTCATCGGTCGGTGAAATAGAAATCCTTCTAAACCAAAACAATTTTAATTTGTTTGTTAATCCAGAATACTTTCTGTTGGGGAGCTAGATTTTCAATATATTAAAAATCGACCTTGTGTCTAACTCTGCCCTTGTGAGGAGGCAAGTAAATAGGGACAATTCAGCCTTCTCTTCGGGTGGCTTTTGACCTTAATAAATGATGAATCCTTAATAAAAAAAAAAATCTTTGTTATTAAGTATTGGTCGTTTTTTCTTAATTTTTAATTTTAAAGTCAGATGGTCAATTTCCTTCGGCTCCGACAAAGGTAATGACTCTGACTCCTGATAATTTTATCCTTAAAAGTTAAAATGAGATTTTTTGATTAAAATAATAGATGTCCAACCATAGTCATCTAACATATAAAGTTATTTTGTTGGATTTTCAAAGTCAGACCTAAATAACAATCCGTCTGACATATTGATACTTGATTTGGACTAGCCTATTTTTTAGGGTTTTTTTTCACTATATTACTGGCATGAATATAATGAATCGCTTCAACTTTACTGAAAATACTTATTCCGGCTAAGAATAATGTTAGAGTGGAGATATTTTCCCTTACCTAACCAGAAGTATGAGCTTATGTCCATAATCAAAAATAAAGTTTTGACATTTTCCTACCTATTCCTGCAATTAAACTATTTATTTCTTACGAGTGTTTATCACAATACTAAATAAAAGAATTTTAATTCTAACTTCTACTTACACGTGTGTTTCTATTATGTGCTACAAGGGTGCTAAGGACTGCTGCCCACACCCACTCGCAGAGCTGACTCAAGACTAAGTGCCGACAAGTTTGCAAAAATAAAAGGACTGAGCTTGGAACATTCTAGAATTGCCGACTCAACGGTCAAGTGGTTCAACTAGTCAGAGGTTTTAACCAGATCAAGTCAGGCTAGGAAAAAAATCTTCCCTTCCCATTTCTTACCTCTTTTCAAGATGTCACCCTCTCTCTATGAGTAAGCATTTTGGTATTAATTTTTGTAATGTGATAATTCCTCCCTCCCTCTCCTCCTCCCTCTAAATTAGAGGAGAAAATTCACTTTGGACTACAGCCTCAAGGGAGGGACATGTCTGATTCCAGGCTCCCGGAGAGTGAGCAAATCTTTAGGCTCTCATAGCCCAGTAAACTCAGAAACTGTTTTTTATGAACAAATCCAAACTGTCTTTCCACATCTTGAAATAATATGTATATTTATGTGAACAACTTCGATTATAAGATATTTCCTCCATTTAAAAAATGTTATATATATTAATTATTGTTTTGCCTTTGCCTTCTCTTTGAGAAAGGGTTAGTTTATTATTGCTAATCGCCTGAGCCGCCTCTTACTGGGGAATGCCGACGGGGCTGCTCGGGCAATTTTTGTCGGCCAGAGCCTGCTAATCCTAGTGTGCTGGCTTTCCACACCTGACCTTGTGAGGAGGTAAAAAATACTTTGACCTTGTGTCTAACCTCCTGGTAAATAAAATACGTACATACATTATACACACTTTTATGTACATTATACACACTTTTATGTACATTATACACACTTTTATGTACACACTCTTGTAGAACTCCTGAACTTTCTGTATTTTATGCATTTTCATTATACCAGCTCTAATTCACTCATAAATGTAAAATCCCCAACAAAGGAATGAAATGATATTTAGCATAAATGACTTTTCAAAATCTTTTGGGAACAAGCTGTGTAAAAATGCAGTAGGTTGGATTTTTTTTAGTGGTGCATGCGAATGGCAGACATTACAGTTGTTAGACACTTGGTCAAAGGAAAGGGGGGGGGGAGGCACAGAGGAATTTGAAAATGTCTTTGGTTTTATATTGGGCCACCCAGAATCTTATTTTTAGTTGATTCTGTTTTTTAAGAGGCATTTACGCTTAAAAAAAAAACAGAATCATGTTGACCCCAGAAAGTAATGTTCTTAGATTGTCTCTATGATAAGCCCACTTGAGTAGACTGTCTGGTAGTTATCTCTAATGGATATATCCAGCGGTCAGTCTCTGGGTGGTCGAATAGTGGCCAATGAGAAAGACTGAAATCCAAGATTTCCAGTCAGGGACAAAGGACCTCAAGAGAGAGGAGGGGTGAGACCTGGCCATCTGAGCATGAGAAAGACAGTTGGTTGGTCTTTCAGAGAGCAATTAGTTGAAATTGGATATTCAAGGTGGCAGTTGGTTTTCAGTGATCCTCAGGTCTGTTGTGTCGATGGGACTTAGATTTTGTGTGGCCGGGATAAGTGATCTCATTTTGCAAGTCTGCCATTCAATCTAGGAACATGAATTTCATTTGTAACTTCCAACAAATAATTCTGTTACTTGTTTATAACCTGAAGTTGCGATTCTACTTGGGATAAGAATTCTTTGTTGCAACACTGATCGAGTTGGACAGCAACTTTGGACCGGCACAACGTGTAGGATGATTGCGGACAGTGCAGTGAACACATGCATACAGGTTCACAGCTGTATTTATGTAAATCTTTGTTCTCACACACACTATTTTCGTGGACCTTCGTTCCGCACTCTGCATTTCAATTCATACTCGTTTTGTGTTATGTTGATATGTTTTTCTATTTCCTTGAAAATAAATTTGACTAAGAGTTAAATCTTATTCATTTAATACCTTCTCCACTCGTTTTCCTCGTCTCGATCCCCTTTGTGTTTCTGTAACCCCATACGCGGGGCCTCTTTTATCTAGAAATTACAACACTAGCTGGGGCCTGTCATTGGGGAACGTAACGAAGGAGTAGGTTATTTTAAGGCTAAAACGACTCTTTCTTTATCAACGTTGCCATCTTGAACCCCATGATGCATTCTCCTCGATCCCCACGGTTTCTCCATTGGTTGTGTTTCGGTGCTGGTGTGGCAATTAGAGTTGGGCGGTTTTGAAATTTTGGTTTCGGTATCGGTTTCGGTTTTTTTCCCTTAAAACCTCGGTTTACGGTTCGGTTTTTCGTTTTTTTTGAAAAAAATTTTTTTACTATGGAAGCTATTCATTCTCTTGTGTGATGATTAGTGATTATTCAACGTTTAGTTGAATTATGCCACTGTTTCGATAATTTTGTGACTGAATTATTCTCCATGATATGAATCATATAAGTTTTAAGGTGTTGACTGTTGTAATAAAAGTTCGGATTGAATATACATTCTATCTAATTCTTTAACCCATCAGAAGCTAAAATATAACTCGGAAATGCAAGAAATTAAAAAACGAAAATTTATTTAAACAAACAAAATAATTTTACAAATAAAATTAAACAAAAATGATGATGAAAATGAAATATTGTCAAAATTATTTGACAGATAAAAATTTTAATTTTTTAATAAGTGAAAATGTTTGCAAGACGTTGTCTTGTCGCGTAAAATAAACACACCATATACTTCTCGAATTGCCGGTGTTGACTGTTGGGATGTCTGTCATTTTGTGTGCTCGAAGTTCTGTCAACTGGTGCGTGTTGGGGTTAATATTTGTTTTTAAGACAGGGTAATAAAACTTTATAGACATGCGTAAAAGACTAGTAGTACACCCGAAAACCGCGCCAAAGGAAAAGGAAGGATGGTTAAAAAAAAGTAGAGATTATTAATTCACCTAAAGTCATTTTTTAAGCTTTAAGGTAATTTTAGTCATAGAATTCATGACTTGGATTAAAGTTTAATAATTAAACTTTCGAATAAATTGTCAACTCTAAATAAATACCATATTAACAATTTAGTAAAATATAAATCGTTGCATAGTCTACTTTTTGAATAAACCATTTTTGGGAGAGAAAACGGTATAGTTGAAAGATAGTTCTCTAGAAATGACAATTTATGTATGTAGTGGTTTTTCAAAAGTAAACAATGAAATGCCTAATGTTTAAAATAATTTTAAAAATCCGAATAAAGTGATACTAGCATTGGCAACTACTTTTTTTCTTTTTAAATGTTTATACTCGCTCACTACTTTTCGTTTATTTACTTTTACAAGTATTTTTTTTTAATTTCATTTTAATAACTTATTTTTTTAGATAACTCTGAAACAAACAAATAATTATTTTACAATTTTGAGTTGAATCAAATAGATTTTCGACATAATACGGAACGCGTTTGATTTTTTCTTTTTCATTTGAAAATAGTTTATGCTAAAAATACGATGTCATGTTGTCTGTCGTATTTCTCTTTTTTTCATTTGAAAATTCAAAATGTTAATGATAAACAAACTGTAAACAAAGATTTCTTCCTACAAGTTAAAATATCTCAATAATGGCATATATAGAAAGAGCTTGATGATCTAAGAAAGAATCTTTTTAAATTTTTTAAATCTGACCAAAAATAAGGAAGTTATGACTATTTTTGTGTCTCACACAATTGGATATTTCCCCCTCTTTAAGACCATATGCGTTTCGTCACATTTTTTACACTAATTTTTCAGTAAAAATGTTATATCTTTGTTAAAACACAAGATTAAGCAATGAAATTTACCATATAAGTGTATTTTTGTACAAGGAATCAGAATATGCCACTGAAAATCTCCAGAAATTAATGGTTTCCAAGTAATCTGCACTAAGTGCACATAATTATGCTGCAATACCTTAAAATACCATGAATCCATTAAAAGAAAGAAGTTAGAAAACTCAAAGTTGAATTGTAATACATTTTATGTACAAGAAACTAAAATCTAATACTAGGACTGTTTAAAAATGAATATATTGCAAGATTTCTTTAGCATTATTGTAGATTTACACCTTCTGCTAACTCACCCCCTTACCTCCCCAAAATATGAGATTCTACTTTTTTTATTTAGGCAATTACATGTTAACACCCTGAAAAACTTGGCAGAAAGAAAGAAACAAAAACAATTATTTTAGAATTTAAAGTGGGGATCAGTTTCACATAAAATAATCCCCCATTTCAAGGCCATTCTAGCGTTTTAGGACAATAATTGTTTTTTCTATGGGAGATAAATCTTGTGCGTTTTTCTTGTTTTTTTTGTTTTTTTTTCGTTTTTTTTAGACGATTATGAGGGTCTTTGTGGGAGGAGGGGGGGCTTACCACTTGAACTTTAGGTTAGTGGTAGGGCTAGGGGCAATTAAGTGTGAACACCCTGAAAACTTAGCAGAAAGAAAAAAAACAATTCATTTAGAATTTCGAGTGGGGGATTAGTTTCACATATATTTAATGTAGAATAATTCACCATTTCCGGGCCATTCTAGCGTTTTAGGGCATTAATCAATTTTTTTCTATGGCAAATAAATCCTGTGCGTTTTTTTTTTATGGGCGTCTGCTTTTAAAAAAAAATTTTTTTTTTAGATGATTATGTGTGATTTTAATGGGCTTTTTTGTAGGATTAGGGCTTCCTACTCGGACTTAGCATTAGTGATAAGGTTAAGGAAGGGGTTTTTTTTTGGATGGAGGTTGCCATTCGGACTTTGTGTTAGGGTTAAGGGAGTTTTTTAGGGGTGGCTTGCCACTCATACTTAAGGTTAATGGTACGATACGTTCAAGAAGGCATTTTTAGGAGGTGGGCTTGTTAGTCGTACCTAGAGTTAATGGTAGAGTAATTATTTATTTTATAAATTTCACTAAAAGGCAAGAATGGCCGGGAAATCGGAGATGATTTTACATTAAATTTATATGCGAAACTGATCCCCCACTCTAAATTCTAAACTATTTTTTGTTGTTTTGTTTTTTCTTTTTTTCGCCAAGACTTTAAGACGTAATCGCCTAAAAAAGTAGAATCTTAATTTTTTTTTTAAATTGGCGACTAGAAAGTCATTACTACTAGAAGTTCGAAAGTTGAGTGAAAACCAGTATTTTTTAAAGTATTTTTTATAAAAGAACCAAATAGGATTAACTTTTTAAGCACAAAAAGTATTTTTATCTTACTTTTAAAGAAGTTTATAAAGAATTTTACAAAGCTTTACAAGACGCTGCTGCTGATTGATTGTTATATCAGCAATACTAGCAGCCATTGTTGACTTTCGCTCAAAAAAAGGACAATATTTTTTAGGATAAGATCATTTAAAATTACTATTACCGAAAGACAAAACAACGTACAATTATAATTTTAATGCATAAAAAAAGATGAAAGATTAATTTACTAGTTGGGTACGAAAAATGTAAGGATATTCATTTCCTAACAAAATGATGGTATTTTGAGCTCTTAAAGTGCTTTAGTTTTTAAGATATGACTATTTTAATAGAACTACCCTTAAATATGTGATTATCCAAACAGTTTTCTGGTCGATGTGTATTGCTAAGTACATTAAATGTTTTTATCATATATTTGTTCAATCTGTCCTCTTACTAATATAACATTTTTTGGTAATATTCAATTTTATTCAAATCGGAAAATATTTTCAACCGTGTTTCCTTGTATATGGTAGCTTACTGTAGTAAAAACACAATACCGAACGGTGACGGTTTAAAAAAAAAAAAACCGATTCGGTATTCGGTATGGAGACGAAACCGAAAAAACGCGGTTTTTCGGTAAAACCGCCCATCTCTAGTGGCAATCAACGTTTGCATCTCCTCTTCTCTCCATCACTGTCTTCTTCTTCTCAATGACCACGTTTTTATTAACCGTATTAAAAAAAATGGAGCATCAGCAAATATAATTGGGGTTTTATTTGTTCTTCAAAGTGTACATATAAAACAGACCCCCCTCACCCCCACCCCACCTCGTCCCTAGGAGGACGGGGAAGCAGCTATCCAAAAACCCAACCTCACTCTCTGGTGGTTTAGACGAAAAAGACCTGATGCTCTCTACCCATTTGTTACATCTGCTGACTGTGCCCTGACGTCACAGCAAGGATACGTAGCGTTCTTCTAATCTTAAATAGAAAATTCCACTCTACCTAATTTTTAACTCGACGTGGAAATTCACCATACAAATCGGATTCTTACACACCCGTCTCTGATGTTGCTACATCTTCAGATATTTGGCATGTGGATGTAAGTCATATATTTAAAAAAAATTTTTTAATATAGTTCACCCCAAACAAGGCAGGCCGCCACTGTAGACGTAAGGAGCTACTGAGAAAAAAGGAGAAGATAGGGGGCGGTCAACCTAGACTGGGATCTGCGCAGCGAGATGTCTGTTTACATTAGTTTTAAACTTCTGCATGTCTGTACTGTCGGAGAAACAGGGGGCAGGAAGGAAGTTCCAGAGGCCAGCAGTACGAGGAAAGAAGCTATTTGAGTAGAAGGCTCTCCGACATCTGGGGACCTCCACTATGAATGAATGAGATTTAGTTGATTGTCGAGTTAGTCTAGTGAATTTTCGTTGAGGGGGCACCAGAGTAGCCAATTCATCGGAGCATAATCCATTGAAGTATTTGTAAAACAAGCACAAGGATGCCTCATTGTGGCGATGGGACAGAGGCTGGAGCTTGGTTGACAGTGAGGGACCTATTAGGTTGGCGATTCTTTTTTGGACCTTGTCAAGGAGGGAGAGACTAATAGATGATGCGCCAGCCCAGATGTGACAACAATACTCCATGCATGGGCAGATGGTGGCTTTGTAGAGATACAGGATAATGCCAGGTGTGAGGAGTTTACTAGCACGGTAGAGGGAGCCAACCTTCTTTGCGGCAGCCTTGGCAATGTCTTCAATGTATTTGTTCCAATTCATGTTACCTGTGAAGGTTAAGCCGAGGAGTTTGAATGATGAACTCTCAGGTAGGGTGTTATTTGCCATGACAATCGGTGGTTGCAAAGGTTCCTTGTAATTATTGAAGGAAAGGAGCTTTGTCTTTGCAGCATTAAAAGTTACCAACCATTTATGGCCCCAATCCACTACAGCCTGGAGGTCATTTTCTAAAGATTCAGCCATTGCCTCGGATATGATTGCGTCGGTTTTACCAACATGGTGAGAGTAAAGGGTGGTGTCATCAGCAAATAAACCAATCTCAGACTCTATGTCATCAGGCAGATCGTTTATATAGATCAGGAACAACAAGGGTCCAAGGATAGATCCCTGGGGTATACCAGCATTTATGTAATGTTGCATAGATGAGCGGCCATCGAGGACAACCTGGATTTTTCTTTTGTCTAGGAAGGATCTAATTATATTAAGTAATTGCCCAGTAACACCATATGAGCGTATTTTCAGGAGAAGTCCTTTATGCCAAACCTTGTCAAAGGCCTTGGATATATCTAGCGCTACTGCTCTAGCTTCTCCTGCCCCGTCGAGTGCATGATACATGCGCTCAGAGATGACCGTTAGGATGTCTGCAGTAGATCGTGCTTGTCTAAATCCATATATAATAATAATTTATCATGTACCCTTCTTCTAATATCAAATGTAAAATTCCACTTTACCTAATTTTTAACCCGATGTGGAAATTTACCATACTATTCTTATTCTTACGCACTCATCTCTAATATTGCTGTATTATTTGCCGTGAGTATATTTTTACAGTATATATATATACACGACTAAGAGGCCTGTCAGAAAAAAATATTTCAAATACGTGATGGGGTTGGGACCCAATCCTCTTCAAAGTAGGCCTTGTGCTTGCATACACTTAGCCCACCAATTCATCCACTGCCGGAAACACCTCTGGAAGTCGTCTTTTAGATTGGTGGTCATTTCCGCCGCGGCGTTCCGCATTATCTCTTTTTTCACACCCTCTCAACAACAGCTACACTCCAAACAGTTTTGGGCATGCCAGAACGCTGGTCACTCTCTGCTGATGTACGCCCATTTTTGAATCGGTTGAACCACTCTTTAATTTGTTTTACACCCATCGCATCTTCTCCAAACACTTGCTGAATCTAACGCAACGATTATGAATTTACTAGTATATTTACTAAAGGCTACACGATTAAATCTATTTTGTCAATCATTTATGCCAAATATTGGTCCCTGTTGTTAAAAACAAAATCATTCTTTTCAATCGATTTCATTGATTTTAATATTTAATCCTGGTCAATATTTATTTCTTGATTAGTCATAAATAAAGGATGACAGAGGAAATTTTACCCTCACAGTCAGAAATTCTCTTACTGTCACTCATAATACCGGGGATAAATTTAATAACAAATTATTTTTTTCACTATTCACCATTTTTTTTGACTATTACTCTTTCGTCTCCCTCTTTGATAAGTGGCTGATCTACATTCGATGGGAGAGAGGAAAGAAAAGAAAGGAAAGACAGTCTGGTTTATGTATTTAATAGTGCCACCATTTCGTCCTTGCCGACATCGGTCAATCGGTTAGCATGCCATTATCAGAGACAGAGGTTGTGAGTTCGAACCTCACATGGGACATAATTATTTTTACTCTGATCTGCTCTCAAAAATTACAATATTAAACAGATTGTTTAGTTTTATTTTTTTATTTTTTCTGTAATTTATGCAATTTATGGAAATTAGGACCTGGGCGATGTTGGGTAGCCCCGCTAGTAATAAATGAATTTGTATTGGTTTTAATGCGCATATGTTTTGATTCATCCACGGCCCGTGTGCCGTATCTTAGTAACGATCCAGGTGTGCTGACAACCAAGATATCGTCATTACGATCGCTTGTGAATGCAAAAGCCTCACAAGTCAACGCTCGTTTGAGAAGGTGTATCTGAAATAGAAAGGAAGCCTTAAAGTACGACTCTTGCAATTGCCTCAGGATGAAATAGAATCTCCCGAGAGCTAACACTCAAACAACTTCCCTGACGCTAAGTAACAGGCAACCAATGAAACTAAAGGATGGCATAAAAGACATTTTGTTAGATGAGTCTACAAATGTTGAAGAGAGGCTCCGTCTGTCTGGCCCTCCGTAGATTGGTCCATTTGTCTGTCATGCTCAAGTTTAAAATAACATTTTCATCACTAAATGTACAAATTGAATGGATGCATTTCATTTTTGATGCGTCCATCTATGTGTATAAGAGGCTTTGTCCGTCTGTAGGTTGGTCCAGAATCCTGAGCGATGCCGGGTAACCATGCTAGTTCTTCATATTTTCCTTGGCGTTTCTTTCACACTTTTTTATTAAAAGTTAAAAAAAAAAATGTTTTAGCTAATTTATTCATTATTTTCGTCGTTTACTGGCGCTACCAAAATCAGGCTGTTTGAAGTTATAGACTTCCTGACTCAAAATGCACCAAACAGTGATGTTTTATTGTTTTTTTCCTTTGCAAAACTCAATCATGTTCTGCAAAATCCAAAACAAAAACCAACAATTTCCCTCCCTCCTTTCATCTTCCCTCTCCCCTCTTTCTCCGCCCCTCCCTTTCACTCAACCAAACACCATGAATAAATACTTAAACATATAAAGAACTTGAAGCATAAAAACCTTCACCAAAATGACCAGATTCGGCATTAAATAACCCGAAAAGGGTTGATATGTCGTAAAACAAAACTACCTACCATTATTTTCATTGAAAGAATTCGATGAGTTCTTGGGTTAGTAGGTGTAGATCAGTTGAGTTAGCAGGTTCAGTTCACAGGGGAAGGCCACGAAAAACATGGGAGAAAATAATCAAATTGACTTGAAAGAAAGAGGAATAAAGGCCTGGTCAGAGATAGGTTAGTTTAGAAGTCAATTTCAAAAAGCCGTCCAACCCATGCCAGATATTAAACCGAATATGATGATGATAGTAAAGTTATCTTTTAACAATGTTATGGTACCTACCTAACAGACTACATGAACTCTTCCGCATCACTATAAATATCGGGAGCACATGCCCTTCGGTGTTGGAACTACCCCAGTCTAATACTGGCAGTCCGGCAAGCGTTCCACCACTTCCTTTTATATGCTGTATTTATACTTTCTTCAATATATTTTGTTTCACTTAATCCCAAGTTCGTGTGTTCTTTCCGGACCCCTTACAAGTCCACAAAAAATGAGATTTTGTGTCAAGCAATAGTCATCAGAGGAGTGTCGTTTGCCTTCTTGACAGTAAACTTATACATTCGATGAAATCTGCATAATGTTCATGAACAAATTCTGTCGACATGACAAAGGTTGTCGATAGGAAATGTAAATAACTTCTCAACGACAGATTGCAAAAAAAGTATTTGCACGATAATCCTGTCTCTGTAAATGAGTACATAGATGACTCCTTTAAAATCTTGGCTTGATACTTTTCTAGTTAAAGGTTTGTTTTCTGTTATCCCCATTTTCCTTCTTTCCTTCAGTTTGCACCATTTATTTATCCCTTATTCTCTTTTCCTTCATTTATTTCTCATTCTTTTTTGTTATCTTATTTCTCATTCTTTTCCTCCATTTATTTCTCATTTTTTTATTTCACTTATTTCTCATTTTTTTTTATTCACTTATTTCTCATTCTTTTTTATTCACTTATTTCGCAATCTTTTTTATTTATTTATTTCTCATTCTTTTTTTTTCTACTGAATTCTTTGTTCTCTTTACTCAACCTATTTCTCAGGAAAAATAATTTTCTTAGCGAGAAGCAATATGGATTTCGTCCTGTAAGGTTAAAGGCGAATGTACTAACTTTACTATTGCATAGGATCAGTTAATCTCTGGACACAAGCTTTGTTTCTAGATCAGTAGCTTTTGACATATTTAAGTCCTCTGATAGGGTTGTGCACAAAGGATTGCTTCTCAAACTTTCACGCTATGGATATTAATGATCTGTTCTCTACATGCGTCAATTTCTCGTCAAATTTCTCTTTTTCTCGTCAAATTTCTCTTTTTCTCGTCAAATTTCTCTTTTTCTCGTCAATTTTATTCTTTCTTTGTCATTACTTTCTTTCAACCTTGCCCAATATGTTTCACCATTTTTTCAGCTCTAAGCATTTCTATTTAGATCCTGAAATGTTGTTTACATGCGTTAAATGCCCATCAATTTTTATTTCTCATCAATGTTCTTTCTCATCAATGTTTTTTCTCATCAATGTTTTTTAAAATGTTTTTTCTCAACAATGTTATCTTTCTCATCATTCTTTCTCACATTTTCTTTCTTTCTCGTCATTTTTTTCTTTCTTTCTCGTCAATTTTTTCCTTTCTTTCTCGTCAATTTTTTCCTTTCTTTCTCGTCAATTTTTTCCTTTCTTTCTCGTCATTTTTTTCTTTCTTTCTCGTCATTTTTTTCTTTCTTTCTCGTCAATTTTTTCTTTCTTTCTCGTCAACTTTTTCTTTCTTTATTTTTGCTTTCTTTCTCCAGCTGTAAGCATTTCTATTCAGATCCCGCAATTTGGTTCACCCGCATTAAATGCCCTCGCCCTCCCCTCCTCCCCCAGTCGATGTCTCTCACTAATGATCTCTTCTCCACCGGCGTCAACATTGCCTGCTTATTATGCTCTGCAACCTTTTTGTCTTGTGGTTTTATTGTATTTGTAAAAGTCCATTGTGATTGCAAGAAAACCGGCGTTGGAAGAATCAACAAGAAATGTGTATATTATGAAGTTGTTGCGATTAGGGTTAGGGTAAGGGTTGTTGAGGTGATTGGCGAACATAGAGTAGACTTTAAGCAGAGATTATTTTTAGATGCGTTCTCGCATCTCTATGAGAGGCTTTCTCTGTTAGTTGATTTGTTAAGTTCAAAATAACATTTTTTTTCATAGAATTTGGTATATTCGGACTACTGTTCTCATCTTGGGTGTTTTTATCACAACGCTTTGGCCGATGTAACCTCCAGCCTTCTTCAGGTGTACTTTGTCGAACTCTGAACTCTTTCTGTCGAACTCTGGAATTTCGAACGGAACCCTTTATTAAATCCACAGGGGTAGCATGCTCTCATTCCATCTACCATGACGTCGCAATTCTTCATATCATCCGCACTGAGGATTGAACCTTCAACCTTAGAACTGAATTATACTTAGTACTATATCCACTGCGTCACGGGCCCTTGCGGACAATTCTAGTATAAATTTTGGGAGCCTTAAACCTATTCTTGTTTTTGATCTAACTACTTATCACTATAGATCACTACTTATCTTTTATTTATAATTATAGGTTCCCATAGTGTATTGAATTCTATACTAGGTCTGCTTAGTAAGTCATTGTTGCCTAACATATGTGCTGATTCTTTGAGTCATCTTACTCGCTACCGTTCTTCTCTATCCATAATTTTTACTTCATCCCATAAAGGTAGATGGTTTCCCTTTTCCTTTCATATGTGGGCAGCCATACCAGACTTTTTCGCTTTATCCACATATTATGGCTTTCCAGTGTTCTTCGAGCCTTACCTTCAGTGGACGACATGTCTCACCTTTGTATACTTTTCCACACTTATATGGAATCGCATACGAATTATCACCCCTCATCTCAAAAATTCCAAAAACAGCATTTTGTTTGGTCTGTCAAGCTTATCTTCAAAATAGCATTTCGTTTGATCTGTTAATCTTAACTGTTAAATAGCAGTTTCTTTGGTCTGTCAAGCTTAAGTTTAAAATAGCATTTTCTTTGCTCTACTATTTGAAGTAGCATTTTTTAAAGTCTGTAGCAGTTAACTTCGAAATAGCTTTTTCTTTGGTCTTTCAAGCTTAATTTTGAAATAGCATTTTCTTTGGTCTGTCAAGCTTAACATTGAAATAGCATTTTCTTTGGTCTGTAAAGCTTAGCATCATCTAAATAACATCTTTTGTCTGTAAAGCTTAACATTGAAATAGTATTTTTTTTTGTCTGTCAAGCTTACCATTGAAATAGTATTTTTTTTGGTCTACCTGTTGTTAGTACATCTCGAAAGATGAATTGCCCATCTATGTTTTGCCGTTCGTATTGTAGCGATGATGGCATTTACTCCAGTTTGCATGATAAATATACATAAATATATAAAATCTTTTTTGAGACATTAAAATCAAAACAATTTTCAATTTGTTTTATTGACAAAAAATTAACCACTCCAAAGGGTTACAAAAGAGAGTGATTTACAAATATATGTTTGTTTCGTACATTGACTCAGCGGAGACGAGAATCCTCATCTTTGTTGTTTTTGTTGCAATATTATAACGTCTGTTATTCATCAGGAACCCTCTAAAGAACGGCAGGAGTATTCAATTTTTTTTAATTCACCCCAAACAAGGCATATTACCACTGAGACGTAAGGACTACTGTGATTAGGGGACAGATTTATAGGGGGCATCCTAAGTGGGGAGTTGTACAGCTAGATGTTTGTTCACATTACATTTAAATTTCTGAATGTTGGGAAACAAGGATAGGGAGAGTAAGTTCTAATATTGCAATAAAAACAACAAAGACAATAAAATTTGTCAGAAAAAAATCCACGTATGATGATAGCAATACCTCATCTTCGAAAATCTGAACAAAAGGGAAGATTAAATGTACAGTTATCGAAATAAGGAAATAAAATGACAAAAGTAAAAATGTATGATTAAAAATAGAACCATGTGTCTATTCAGCACCCCAATCTCAGAAATAAATAAAAATGTTTACATTTCATTTTGAACCTGTTATTCAAAGTAAAAAAAAAAAATTTCTTTCTGCTAGAAATCTGAAGATTCCAGCTTCAGTAACGAAATAATACCAGCAATTATATGAAGTTTAGATCTTGTTGGATCACCGAAGTTAAGCAACGTTGAGCCGGGTCAGTACTAAATGGGTATCCAGTCCATCTGGCATAATGGTTAATGTTCACAATGGGTTGGGAAACCGGGGTTCAATCCTCGGTCGAGTCACGCCAAAGACTCAAAAAATAGTACTTGATGGCTCCTTCCTAAACACTCACCATTATAAGGTGAGGTCAAGGGTAAGTGGAGTAATCTTGGGAAAGGAGTGGCGCCCTCCCCTACACCTCAATGTAGTAGCTAATGAAAAGGTAGCCTTCAGGTCGCCCTAAACTACGGTCGACCACTTAATTATTATTTATTTTATTTTTTTTTAGATGAACTTACTGTTTTGCTCTATTGGACACTGACGAAATTGCAAGCAGCATCACTTGAACAAACAAGGATGTTACGAATTGCATTGGTCATCGGTAGAAAGCACCCAACCAAGAAATATCCCAATATGGACACTTTTCTTCTATCTCTTGCTAAGAGAGAGAAATCTTTGACTTGCTGGTCACTCATGGAGAATTTAATTAGAACTTGTGAGTGACACTATTTTATGGAATCCATTATGTGGCAAAAAATCTGGTGGAAGACCTCATTGTGGATTAAGAATTATCTCTAGTTATCTCCCTTGGACCATTTTAGAGATAAGAGTAATCTCCCTTGATTCGAGTTTGGATTATATAGGCTGAGCTGATAGGAAGTAGAACTCTTCGGTGTCTGAGATGAAAAGAGATTGTGTTTTAGATATAGACCTACAGCGATGAACTCGTAGAAGACTCTGGAGGACCTGTCAACAGCGATGTCTGACAGACATGGTGGGAGGAAACAACATTAAAATATTTAAAGAAATGTATAAACTTTATTATGTACTTATATGGTAGCTGAAAATAAGATTGTACAGAAAAAAATTACATAAATTCATCCAGATCCAGTATTTATTAAATTATAAGAAAAAAAGAAAAAACCCGATCTTATTTATCGGTAGACATTTCAGCTTACAGTTTAGCAAGGGAGATAACTTTCGGAAAAAGTCAAAATATAAGAAAAATGGCGACATATAGATAAAATCGTTTTTTTAATTTCAATTTAATAAATACTGGATGAATTTACATGATTTTTGGTGTACAGTCTTCGTTTCAGCTACCACGTAAGTACATAACAAAGTGTATACATTTCTTTAGCTATTTTTTTTTTTTTGTAATAGAGACCTAACATGTCATTGTAAAACAGCAGAAGCACCGAAATGAGTCAAGAGAAAGAAGCATTCTCAACCTGATTGATTGACTATTGGCAATTCTTTAGGACTGATTATGGTGGTTAACTGTTTTGGCTTCAAAAATAAATTTGTGTGAATCAGGATGGCGCAACTTTGTTGACCGGCTTGATTCTGGTGTTGGCATTCTTGCAGGAGGGACCACGTAATGATTGCCAACATCCCTAAGTGGAATAGACGGGATTCGAACTCGGCACACCCAGGTCTTCAATCCGTGTCGTTATCCACTTGACCACCGTCACCTCCCTTCAATAAAAGCAGCATTAAATCCAGAAGTTTGTAATGCTCTTCCTTAGTATTTGCATAAGAGAGTAAGTAACTACGATGAATGCATTTACATATTTTTATTGGCAAAAAACATAAATTGTTTTTAAGTACAAGTAATTCGCTTTGAACAAAAGCTGAATAATATTTATGTCTACTTTTTTGTGTATTATCAAAAACAAGGTTACTTAGTTAAAAAAAAAAATTTCTGTAATGTTTTTTTTAGTGTTTATTATAGTATGTTAACTTCCTAAAATAAACCCATTGCCTATTTCTGATATGTTCATGATACATTTACCGTTTTTCAAAAAGAGATCAGAATCTGACCGATTTTTTGCAAAAAAAAAAACCTCAAACTTTTTTCACATCCGGTTCTAAATTTGACTCTTGAACAAGATCAAAATAACATATCTTTTATTTATGTCCTTGTTGAAAAGTTAATCTTGATTTCTCACCAGTGTTTATCAGAAATCCACATTTACTCGTCTTCATTCAGTCCTTAGCAGAATACGGCATAATCACGTTGACACACCGGTTCTCTTTAGATCACCGAAGTTAAGCAACGTTGAACCTGGTCAGTATCAGATAGGTGACCATTTAGGAATACCAGGTACCGTATGTGGGAGGATAGCGACACCTCCCTGCAAAAAAATGTAAAAACTAACATTCCCAGACCGGAATATATATGCAACTGGAGACTGCTTGCAAATTTAATATTCCTTTGAAACTTCCTTCTTCTAAGAAAATCTTGGCAACCTATTTTTACAATTTAGAAATCAAACCACACCGACTGTGACACGATGTTTCCATACTACTAATCCATGTATGGTCCCTAAAAAGGACAGTCTAGATGGAACAAAAATAAAAATTTCCTCAGTCCAGAAAATCTCCTTCACCGATTTAAGACAGAAATGATAAAGTGTAGTATCAGAACAGATACTACACTTAGCTCTAAACCAAAAGGCCAAGGAGCTTCTTTCTGCCGGTTGGATTTTCTTTCCAATTTTTCTTAGAAGTCAATTTTCTTTACATATTTACTTCTATCTTCTTTTATATTTCTCTCGGGCAACGCCGGGTGACTGGTTCAGCTAGTATAAAATAAAAATATGCAAGTCAAGCAATAGCGATTATAATTTTTACAATAGGTGATAATAACTCTGAAACAACATGCTAATTATTTTCGCACAACAGTTTAATATTGCCTTTTACTTTTCGTAAGTTCATTCTGTTTGTTTACATTGAATAACCTGTGGAACGTGAAGACATTTTTGCTTGTATATATCTCCTAGGTTGGGTTAGGTTGGGATGCCTAAAGAAAACAGTTTAAAAAATGTAATAAAAAAAAAAACAAAAACAAATGTATAAAAATCAGGGTAATCTCCCCAAAATGCCACCAATGGAATCACTAATAAAATTCACTATCCTTTCTGCAATCCTACCATATTTGCTACAAATAAACTTCAGTTTATATCTGATTTGTCCACCAAGTTTTACCCATGAATGTGCAACAGTCTTTATTTTATCGCCATTCAAGAATATGGGGGGGGGGGCACTTTGGTAATTGCCTCATCAGTAGTAGTTGTGATTCTGAATGGGCTTCACACTCACCGGACCTTACCTCCATTTATTTTTATCTGTTAGGTTATCCCAAAGATAATCTCTATCAAAACAATCCCCAGACTATTCCTAAATTAAAGAGAGCCATCACAGCCAAAATTAGGACAGAAGAGGAGTGTATCAGTTATTTCACAATTTTGCATGTCATATCCAGGCTTTTTTTGTTCACTCCAAACAAGGCATATTGCCACTGAAGCGGAAGAGGCTACTATGATAGGGACCAGATTTATAGAAGATGAAGGGCAACCTGGGCGGAGAGTTGGGCAGCAAGATATTTGTTAACATTACATTTAAATTTCTGCATTTTGTTACTGTCGGTGAAACGGGGAGCAGGAAGGGAATTCCAAAGGCAAGCGGTCAGAGGAAAGAAGCCATTAGAGTAAAAAATTTACAGTGAAGAGGTGGAATTTTGCTGCTAGTTGGATAGGTCTAGGGTATTTACGTTGAGGTACAATAATATTGTGGGGTCTGCGTTGGTGCTGGACGTCTCTAGAATGGAAATACGTCACAAACACCTACAAGGGGTTTGGAGATAGACCCCCCCCCCACAACCAGACATATTCTGAAATTACATTAACATTAACCAGATTAACTTAGATTAGCATGTTTGAGTTTGAACAAAGGTGGTACACTAATATTATGGGGTTTACGTTCGCACAGTAAGTTTATTGGAGCACATTCCGTGGAAGTGCTCACTAAAAAAACACAGCGTGCAACACGATGGTGCTTATCACTGAACGACGATGGCACAAAGACTGTTAGACTGGTGCTACCAGATCAGTCTGTCTGAAGATACTGGCTTCCTGACCAAAAATGCACCAAACATTGATGTTATTATTTTTTTTCTTTCCCTTAGCAAAGCTCGATCATGTTCTGCAAAACCAAAAAAATTTTTCCTCTACAAAACAACCAAACGAAACACCATAAATAAATACTTGAAAATATAAAGAATTTGAAGCATAAAAACTTTTACCAAATTGACTGGATTCGGCATTAAATAACCTAAAAATGGTTGATATGCCGTAAAACAAAACAAGCAAACCAAAGACTGTTGGACATTCATGACTGAAACTTGGTGGAAAAGTCAGGCAGCGACTGAAGTTTATTTGTACCAAATATGGTTGGATTGCAGAAAGGATTGTGAATTTTATTAATGATTTCATCGATGGCATTTTTTTAGGGGGGGGGGGTCATTCTATATTAGTAAAGTTCTGTCTCAAAGAAATTACAGAAAATATCTGCCATTATAATTATAAAAGTAATTATTTTTCGACAAAATAAATTCCTCGTGTTATATTAATACTTTTTTTTTTAAAGGCGTTAAAGAAAAAGTTAGTTTTTTTCCGTTTATGAAAATGAAAAAATTGTTGGGTTTTTGTTTTACAATAATTAAAATTACTTTCGTATTTATGTTGATTATATTGTTTACTGCAAAGTTGCTGCATGCATCAATGCAATGTGGCTCAAATGGCGCACCACCACCGGCATCCTCTGCGGCCTCAAGATCAGTGACCGTCTAAAGTCTACTGGACAGTTGTGAGACCCATTGTTTTGTACGACAACGAAGCCGGAGCGAAGATTTGCCGTTATAGAAACCAAATCGTGGATTTCAGAAATTAGACTGCTCGACCACATCTGTAATGACGACATTTGAAGGCGCTACAACATCGCTCTGATCGAGGGCAAGATGAGGGATTAGCAGCTCAGATAGTTTGGACATGTGCCGAGGGCCGACACTGACACAGTTGTGAAACTCGTTTTTAAATTTGAAGTTTCTAGGAATCGACCAAGAGGAGATGGGCCGATGATGAGATGAGCAGATGCCCTGCACAATGATCTCTGTAAAATCGGCCTTCACCCGAACCAAGCTTGTGATTGTGCAAAGGGGAGACAAAAATCCATTATTGCAGACGCCGACGAAGCTCGGGGCTAACGCAAAAGAAAAAGATGTTTAATACTGAGAGTGATATAATAATATTTAACGACGAACTGTTTACAAGAATAATTTTTTTTACTTTTAAACATTTTGAACGCAATGGAAATGGGTTCGTCTATAAAATATACGTCCTGAATTTGAATCAATTCTAAAGTGCAAAATTTGAGTTTTTATCTATCTGAAAAAGTACGCATTTACATCAACTTATAACTATAATGTAGAAAATTACACCCCTTACAGTTTTATAATGTAGAAAATTACACCCCTTACATTTTTATAATGTAGAAAATTACGCCCCTTACATTTTTATAATGTAGAAAATTACACTCCTTACATTTTTATAATGTAGAAAATTACACCCCTTACATTTTTATAATGTAGAAAATTACACCCCTTACATTTTTATAATGTAGAAAATTACGCCCCTTACATTTTTATAATGTAGAAAATTACACCCCTTACATTTTTATAATGTAGAAAATTACACCCCTTACATTTTTATAATGTAGAAAATTACACCCCTTACAGAAAATTACGCCCCTTACATTTTTATAATGTAGAAAATTACACCCCTTACAGAAAATTACACCCCTTACATTTTTATAATGTAGAAAATTACACCCCTTACATTTTTATAATGTAGAAAATTACGCCCCTTACATTTTTATAATGTAGAAAATTACACTCCTTACATTTTTATAATGTAGAAAATTACACCCCTTACATTTTTATAATGTAGAAAATTACACCCCTTACATTTTTATAATGTAGAAAATTACACCCCTTACAGAAAATTACGCCCCTTACATTTTTATAATGTAGAAAATTACACCCCTTACAGAAAATTACACCCCTTACATTTTTATAATGTAGAAAATTACACCCCTTACATTTTTATAATGTAGAAAATTACGCCCCTTACATTTTTATAATGTAGAAAATTACACTCCTTACATTTTTATAATGTAGAAAATTACACCCCTTACATTTTTATAATGTAGAAAATTACACCCCTTACAGAAAATTACGCCCCTTACATTTTTATAATGTAGAAAATTACACCCCTTACAGAAAATTACACCCCTTACATTTTTATAATGTAGAAAATTACACCCCTTACATTTTTATAATGTAGAAAATTACGCCCCTTACATTTTTATAATGTAGAAAATTACACTCCTTACATTTTTATAATGTAGAAAATTACACCCCTTACATTTTTATAATGTAGAAAATTACACCCCTTACATTTTTATAATGTAGAAAATTACGCCCCTTACATTTTTATAATGTAGAAAATTACACCCCTTACATTTTTATAATGTAGAAAATTACACCCCTTACAGAAAATTACGCCCCTTACATTTTTATAATGTAGAAAATTACACCCCTTACAGAAAATTACACCCCTTACATTTTTATAATGTAGAAAATTACGCCCCTTACATTTTTATAATGTAGAAAATTACGCCCCTTACATTTTTATAATGTAGAAAATTACACCCCTTACATTTTTATAATGTAGAAAATTACGCCCCTTACATTTTTATAATGTAGAAAATTACACCCCTTACAGAAAATTACATCCCTTACATTTTTATAATGTAGAAAATTACGCCCCTTACATTTTTATAATGTAGAAAATTACACCCCTTACAGAAAATTACACCCCTTACATTTTTATAATGTAGAAAATTACGCCCCTTACATTTTTATAATGTAGAAAATTACACCCCTTACAGAAAATTACACCCCTTACATTTTTATAATGTAGAAAATTACGCCCCTTACATTTTTATAATGTAGAAAATTACGCCCCTTACATTTTTATAATGTAGAAAATTACACCCCTTATAGGAAATTACATCCCTTACATTTATATAATGTAGAAAATTACATCCGTTACATTTTTATAATGTAGAAAATTACATCCGTTACATTTTTATAATGTAGAAAATTACATCTGTTACATTTTTATAATGTAGAAAATTACATCTGTTACATTTTTATAATGTAGAAAATTACATCTGTTACATTTTTATAATGTAGAAAATTACAGTCCTTACAGAAAATTACATCCCTTACATTTTTATAATGTAGAAAATTACAGCCCTTACAGAAAATTACGTCCGTTACATTTTTATAATGTAGAAAATTACACCCCTTACATTTTTACATAGAGATTTGAAAAGAAAAGGGAGAGGGGTATTATTGTAGATTGACAGGCTTCGCTAAATCACTCCGTCCACAAAATGAGGTCCTACTTTTTGTGCAACCCTTGCTACACTGTAGACTTTTTGTGCGGGAACCCTTAGAGAAGATATTGATTGTCTCTATAGACTGAACGAGGGTCGTTTTTGTTAAATTTGTAGATTAACCCCCTCAGCAGACCACCATAAGCGCATTCAAGACAGCCATTGACAACTTTTGTTAGGATGTATATACTTGTACTTAACTTGTTTCCCCTTTATAACCCGCTTTTTTTTACATGGTATTAAGCATTTTCCATTTTTGATGCCAATAAATTTTTATTTTATTGGATGCGCCTTTTAGAAGACGTTCTGTCTCTCCGTTGGGCAGTCTGTCTATCTATCTTTACATGTGTCTTTCTTAAATTTGAAATAGTCGCTTGTTTTGAACTGTCAATCGATCAGTCACATTTAAGTTTCAAATAGCATTGTTTTGATTCCGGCTACTATTCTCACTATTGTTATTCATTTTTCGATTTATATTTCAGCCGATATGCTCTTTGGGCTTCTTAAATGCTTAATCTACAGTGATGTTTTTCTTGTATTCATGTTTAACAATTGTTTCTTGTTATTTTTTAAACTCATAAAAAGTTGTGTATAATGAAGATGGGAAAAGCATCACCATGGATGAACAATACACCTGAAGAAGACCAGAGAGCATATCGATCGGAACATAGCAAAAAATAAAATAGCAACGGTAAAGAGAATAGTCTGAATAATAACTGTGGCGGAGACTTATCTTGCCGAAGCAAGAGAAGGCAGATGGTTTGTATATGAGCTCATTTCAATTTAGTAGTCGATGCTTAACTGCCTGACCAGTTTGGTTGCAAACAAACTGATAAGAACACTAGAAAGCCGTGTTATAAGAAGGTTTGAATGTTCTATTATGCTCAGATGGATAAGTCCATTCTTTGAGTTCTGATTGGCTGCTAGTCTGTGAGTGGATAATCTATTGCGAAAATTCTTGCTTGAATTAAGCAATACTTACTCATATACTATTGGCACAATTTATACCAGTAAGTGTCAGTTTGATTCTACAGGCTTGTGGATATGGTAAACTTGCGAGGCGAACGTCAGTGAAGCTATGATGAAATGGCACAGCGTATGCGTCATCAGCCAAAACGAGGCTAACTTAAGAGCGAGATTCTAGTTTTTTACCCTAAAACTGAAGAGGGGCAAAAAGATGTGAATTTTGGTTGAGGGGCAGTTTTGTCCCTGGGACTGGTGCAGATTAGACATGTGGTTCAGAGAACGAAAGAGAAAAAGGAGAGAGAGAGAGAGAGAGATAGCTCTTGTTTGCACTGTACGCGTTGGCCACCAGCGAAAATAAATTTCAGTTTTCCAGTTATTAATTTTTTTTTTTTTTCAAATTACGAAACCAATACACATCATCGCAAAAAATGCAGACAAAAATAAAACACCCACAGTTTTCACATTTTAGTTGAATTAATTCTGGAGTCTTTATTACATGTACAATTTAAGTCTCTGCTTTACGGCATATCAACCTTTTTTAGGTTATTTAATGCCAGAGCACAATACATATCGTAAAACGATAATTTAAATACATTTAATTGAACACAAGTTGCTATTTTACCCATAGCTGGAGAGTGACATACAGTTTAATCGATGTCCATAATTTTTTTTTTTTACAATGGTGATAACATTATTAATGAAATTCTTTTGCCCAAATTTAAAATTATACTTTCTTTTTATTTTAGTGAAGATATATATATATATTTTTGTTTTTTTTAGTTAAAAAAAAAATTTGTCCCAAATTATAAAGGCTTAATAAGGTTGCTTATGATTTTTATTTTTGCAGAAGTCAAGGGAATTAATTTATTACATTATTACTTCCCTTTAATGTTAAAAAATATAACGTCTTTTAGACATTTATTTTTGCAGAAGTTATTTTGTGCTGTAGTGTTTACTTGCACCTCTTGACCAATAACATTCTTTCAAAGTTTGTGCCTTTTTGAGTTTAATTCTGGCATCTGTGATGTCCCAAAATGTTTAAAATGTGTTGTTATTTACAATAGTGCGAATATTACTTTGTCGAGAGTGGGGTGGGTGGGTGGGTGGGTAATAAGAAGACCTGACGAGAACATGTGCGACTGTGATGTTACATGTAGGGATGGGGTAACATCATCTCTTGCTGCATGAAAATCATAAAACTGGTCTCTGGAGACAAGTAACCCGCCTGCCCATGATCAGGTGAGATGGGGTGTAAGTATGTTTGTAAATCAGCCACCTCGATCCACAGCAGGAAATAGACACCCAAAACCTTCAATCCTTTTCCGTCATTTTTTTTGTGACCCGCTTCCAGCCAGCCCACCGTATCATCATCATATTCTGTTTAACGTCCATTTTACATGCTGGCATGCGTTGCACGACTTTAAGAAATAGACTTCCAAAGTAACCTATATCTGGCCAGGTCTTTATTTAAGCCTATTTCCCTCAGGTCCATACTTATCACTTTCTCTCATGTTTTCCTTGGCCTTTCCATGTGAACCAAACCTGCTACCTCAACTGTTCTACATCTACTAACCCAAGAGTTTGCATTCATTCTCTCTCCGTGGCCATGCAATCAAAATCTACTCTTCTGCACACATCTCTCGATACTGTTCAAATTTATTTTTCCTCTGAAGTCATCAGAACTAAACCTGTCTTTAAGACTCACATTACACATCCATTGTATCATTCTCATATCATTTCTCTCCATGCAATGCATGCCCTCAACCCTCACTGGTCAGGTTTCACTTTCATACATCATCACACTGCGTACACATGCCTGATAGACTCTTCCCTTGGTCAACGTAACATAAATTATAGGAATCAATAAAAAAAACTTTTAACAATTTGAATAACAAAAAAAACCCATATAATTTAATGATTGTAAGTATTATCTAAACATGACTCAACTCAACCGAATCAGTGGATGAGTAGATTTGAGACTGAACATTTTTTCGTGGGGAATCAAATCTTGGCTCAAAATGAATTAAAAAGTAATTTATCATCGCAAAAGTTAAATAATAAATAAAAAAAAAGAATGTTTTTTCATGCAATTTAGTTTTTTTTTATTTAAGCATCGCGAATAAATGAATTATGGAATATTTTGAAAACAAAGCAAAAAAACTGAAACTTAATCAACCGGCTTGCACGCCTTTGTCTATTAGTCAGACACAGAGGTACCATAGCAGAGACACTTCAGACACCCAGTGCTTGGCTGTGTTTCCTGACTAAACCAAAATGAACACTGTCCCAGCATCTCACTTTCTCTTCAGCTGGGCAACTTGTCACTTAGTTTTTAGACTGGTCAACTCTTATTCTGACAGGTTGAGGGCACAGGCTTTACAGCTTGTCTTGCTGCTGTTTCTGACTGGTAGTACAGGAACCCTAACTCTTAGGTAGCGCTAAGAGTGGCTGCTCTATTAACAGTTGTGTAATATCGGGATAACTGTAGTGCCATTTCGCGCATGGAAAAGGACCCTGCATTTATCGTCGGTGGGCTTTACCGAGGTCACAACCCCATAGATAAAAACTCGGCTAATAGTCTACTTGTGTGAACTTTGTTTTCTGACATCCCACAGACACTCACTTTGTCCAACCTACTCTATAAATTTTCTTGGCCTTTTGGCTAAGATCAAAGTGTAGTATCTGTTCCGATAGATACTGCACCCCATAGACTGGTATTGTCTTAGCCTTCGGGGCTTGATTTATGCCGGTCTATGGGTCTGTCCTGTGCACTTCTAGGAGGTCCAGGCTTCGCCTTCCCTCTTTGGGGAGGAGTAAGTTTATCGCTTACTGTCTGAGGCGCCCCTACCGGGGAATGCCGACGGGGCTGCCCAGGCAATTTTTAAATCCCACTTTCCCGACCCGACCTTGGGTGACATCTTATTTGTGGGAGTAAGATAAAAACTGGCCTTGTGCCTAACTCCTGGAGAGGAGTAAATCAATACTCTATAAATGTGGCCACTTACGTCCCAATGACGATATACCTTGTTTAGTGTCAACAAAGGTTTTTAAAAATTTTAAAATTAAGATAGGATGATTATGATGAGGTTCTGCTCATTAATAATGCCAAAAATTATGTTTGTTTTATCCCCTTCTGATTTAGCTTCTGACGTGGTTATGTAACCTAGCAGGACATTAAAAACACGGAGATCGCCTGGAAATGGTCAATTTAAAAAATAAAAATAAATAAGCACCCTGCAGACTGTGATAGTCAATGAAATGGGAATAAAATTAAAACGTTTTTATTCCTTTGTTCCCGCCAAGTAATGAATGATTAACATTTCCCAGTACGGTTGACCCGGTAATTGTGGCCCCGTGGTACAGTTGACCCAGTAATTGGGGACCCCTAGTAGAAGTGACTGATGGGGGTGAATGTAGACAAAAAATCGAGGAAATATTTTTACACCCTTAAAAAATTTTTTTTTTCTTTTCCCACCAAAATGCTAAAAATATATACAAATTTTGTACGAGTTATTTGTTCATTTACCCCTTGTCAATTTGTTCATTTACCCCTTGTCAATTTGTTCATTTACCCCTTGTCAATTTGTTCATTTATCCCTTGTCAATTTGTTCATTTATCCCTTGTCAATTTGTTCATTTACCCCTTGTCAATTTGTTCATTTACCCCCTTTGTCAATTTGTTCATTTACCCCCTTTGTCAATTTGTTCATTTACCCCCTTATCAATTTGTTCATTTTACCCCTTTGTCAATACAGTGAAAATCACTTATTAGAATCATTTTTGATAATAATAACATTTCACGAGAAAGAAACAGAAAATTTTATTCATTTAACTTAATTTATTATTAATAGCATTTTAATAAGAAATTTTAATTAATACTAACTGTACCTATCCAACGTTGCCCGGGAATGCAGTGATGTCATTTTAGTTTTTAATTTTTATTTGTTTGCACATTTTAAAAACTTATACAGAAAAAGAAATAAAATTTTAGGTACAAGTTGACCAATCCTATTATATTTTTCAATATAAAATATGTGTTATCTCCTTTGCTGATTTTAAATTTTAGGTGATTATTTAAAAATGTTTTATATTACCCATCGTCTGGGCCGGACTAAGTAATTAATAAAAAGAAAATTGTATTGAAGTATATTATTTTACATTGCCAATAACATGGTACAACAATTACAAATGAAAATTGACTAGTCGAAAGCTAAGTTCGATTTGTCAGCTGGTCTAATTTTGAAAATTTGACAAGATAACTTTATATGTTAGATGTCATTTAAGATTAAAAAGATTTTATCTGCTATTTTTTTGTGAGTTTGAGGCATGGCTAATAGTATATTTTATCTATATGCACCATAAATTTTATGAGAACTGTAATTTTCTTATATGTATTCATTAAACATTTAAAGAGAAAGAAAGAGGTACTTCTGTTGTGCCGAGGTACTTTGTTTGCACGGCCCTGAGCCAAACTTGACAAAAAGATATAGCAAGATTTTTCACAGTGTTGATATAAGGCTGAAAATTTGCGCGAGTAAAGATGTTAGTCAACTCGCACCCTTCCTGTTTCTGTGTTGAAGTGATTGACTGATGACAGAGTGCAAATAAGCCAATAGTCCCTCTGATATGACAGCCTCTGTAAGGGGATGGTGATGGTGGGGATTGCTTTGACTGACAGACAGTTTTTCTTTCTGTTTAGCAAGTTTTGCACAAGATGGCAAGTGACGCAGTCGACCCTGTCGGCTGGCTATTACTGCACTGCCCGATACACGATAAGAGGGAGCGAACAGAATTTTAAGAAATAAAATCATATTTTATTAAAAAAAAAAGAAAAGCCACTCCATTTTTCAACTGCAGAATTCAACAATTCCTGGTCCCTTATTTCAAGACAAAATCATCTCTAACACTGCAGAGGAAATGGTGATGCCAAAAATGTCTTGTGAATCTAAAACACAGCACGGGCTCAAGACAATGGACAAAGGACTGGTCAAACTGAATGTGACTTTTGTGGTCTCATAATGGTGCCTCAAATGAAGATTAAATACATGGGGTCGCCCCTCCGGCATGATAGCTTCACACTGTTGCACTTATTAGATTTATAGAGATGCTTGTATTTAATCTAAATCTATTGATAAAATAGTTCGAACAGTCCTGAATACTACTAACCCTGTTGACAAGGTCCTAATTTGAGAGTCTGGCTTCAAGTCTTAGTTGCCATTTTTGGCAGGTCTACTCTGACCCAGTGTCGGGGTACCTGCGAGGGGTCCATCTGTGGGTTCAATAGAATCTCCTTCCATATATACACATAGATTTACACCATGAATAAATAGTTGTTTATTAAAAACTTAAAGTATAAAAACCGTTTCAGAAAAATGACTGGATTTGGCACTAAATAACCAGAAAAAAGGGGGGGGGGGTTGATATGCTGTAAAATAAACATGTTTTCAAACCAACTTAGTTTTTATAACAATAGCCACTATTATTATTATTCCTGATTATAATAAGTGAATTCCACTGTAGATATGAAATCGTGTGAACTTTGACCCCAAATAATTATTTAAGTCATTCGTGGTGTCGACCAAACAGAAAATAATCATATATATATATATATATATATTTATATATATATATATATATTTCACAAAATGTATATTTATAGGTTTGAAAATAATCATATATATATATGATATTTCAAAAAAATGTATATTTATAGGTTTGAGCTTAAAAAAAAAGAAGAAAATGAACAATATCATTTTATTCTTTATTTAAAACGTAAAATTATAAATATACTTCTTGGAAATTACTATATATCTACAGGGTTACAACCCCTCCCCCATGCTACCTTCCCATTGAATCATTAATAAAATTCACAATGCTTTCTACAAAGTCTATGTCTGACTTGTCCACCAAGGTTCAGCCATGAAAGTCTAACAGTCTTTGTTTTATTGCTGTTCAATTATATGTGGGGACACTTTGGTGATCGTCTCATAAGTAGGAGGTTTGATTTTTGAATGAGATTCTCACTCACCGGACCATAACCTACCAGATTTCTGTCTGTGGTGTTATTTCAAAGATAATGTCTATCAAAGCAATTCCAGACTCTTCCTGAACTATCGGAGCCTAAATCAGAGAAGCACCAAGAGAAGAATGTGTCAGAGTTATTGACCATTTTGTACTTCGTACCCAAGTGTACTTATTATTGAACGGCGATAAAACAAAGACTGTTGGACATTAATGCCTGAATCTTGGTGGGCAAGTCAGGCATAGACTGAAGTTTATTTGTACCAAATATGATCGGATTGCACAACAGATTGTGAATGTTATTAACGATTCCATGAGTGGCATTTTTTCTTTGGGTCACGATATATATATATATATATATATATATAATAATGGTAATAATCCAGGTGAAAAATATCCACAGGGTGGTAATCCAGAGAATTTTAACTGGGTTTATAAAAAGTGCTCAATATCAAAATAGAGCTTTATATATGATAATTTTATTTACACAGACATGTACAAAATCTGCGACACTGGCATGTCGATGTTATCGATCAACAGTTACTATAAACTGAGATCTCATCAGGCAGAGTTAGAATCCGATCTTAACCTCAGATCATATTTGGAGAGAACCAAATATGATCTGAGGTTAAGATCGGATTCTAACTCTGCCTGATGAGATCTCAGTTTATAGTAACTGTTGATCGATAACATCGACATGCCAGTGTCGCAGATTTTGTACATGTCTGTGTAAATAAAATTATCATATATATATATATATATATATATATATATATAACATGAAAATCAACTTGTAAAAATCGAAACCAAGCCGAATCAATGCAACATATTTTATATACACGAAGAGCTCAATATCCTTTCGGATAAAGCTTTATAACAATAATAAATGTGGCTTACCTGAACACTTTACTGCAGTTTCACAGGATATCCAATCCTCAAAAGTGCATTTATATCATTAACATCTGTTTGAATTTTTTTTCACATTTATGAAGAAGTTAGATATATTAATACACTTCGGACGATCAAATGTCCGGTTAAACTGCATGCATTTATTATTATTGTTATATATATATATTTATATATATATATATTATTTATTTCTGTTATATATTAAATATATATTTGTTTTACCAATTTATTAAATAATTGAACAATTCATTTTATTCTCGTTTCAATCCTCAAATTTTATATATATACATATTTTTATTTATTTATTTATTTTTTTGAAAAAAAAACGTTTAAAGGTTAAAGGGCATTTAAAATTCACAAATATATATCAACGTTCAACTTCAGGAAAAAATTTAAAAAACAAACATTTTAAAACATTTTTTTCATAAGTCTTATCAAAAGCAAGACAATTTTTTTTTTTTACAGTTTAAAATTTAAAATTTATATTTAAAAAATAGTGTGCTTCTTAATTAAATTTGCTTTTAGGTAAAAGTCTAGAATAGTTAACATTCGATAACTCGTAAGCCAAAAATAAAAGAAAAAGACAAACAAGAATACGTAATTTATATCAAATGCATTAGAATTAAATTCTCTACCTAAATAGCCATGTTTTAATGTTTATAACACTTTTTATTTCACACTTTTTCTTCTATAAAATCTGTCTTCTCGGCACGTAATAGCGGCTAAGAACTGTAGGCATGTTGTGGCTGCCATTAAGTGCCGAGCAGAGAGATTTTATAGAAGAAAAAGTGTGAAATAAAAACTGTTATGAACGTTAAAGCCTAGCTACTTAGGTACAGAATTTCATTCTAATGCGTTTGATATAAATTGTGCGTTTTTAAAAAAAAATTTTTTATGAGTTATTGAGTGTTACCTATTCTAGAATTTTACCAGCTTTTAAAATATTTTTGTTACTTTAAAACTAATAAGACACTCTTTTCATGGTGGAGTGATTGTAAGAGATATTTACAATGATGCAGCTATGAAAAAGGGATCTTATCATATTTTAAAAAATTAGTCCAGTTTTTGACACGGGTATTCCAAACTTCATAAAGTCTTCGATCCTTAATGCATTTTAATAGCGAACGCATATTTTTTAGTTTATTATAATCTGTATACTATTAAAATGTTATGTTTGTTTTGGAGTTTGTCTGTTCGTGCGCAAATAGAAACACGTGATTGATAAAGGAATAGGCAGAGTGCACATGACTAGAGTGGTAGTTTTTACAATGTCAACACCCGAGTTTGAATCTCATGTAAGGATTTTTGTTTTAACTGGATAGTTTTTTTTTGTTTTTTATTAAGCAATCCTATTGATAAATATTTATTATATATATATGTATATATATGATACCTAGGCACAGACAGTGGCCGACATCCGGGCGTTTACAGTCGGCCATTAGAGACCATTTATTGGAGTGTCAATTGTGCACTAGAGGGTATTCCGATGAGGCGTTTTGTGTCTTGCACAGGGCTCGTTCAAGAAATCATCTCAAGATATTTGAAGCGGTTTCTATTAATTTGCGACAACCGTCTCTGTGCAAGCAGAAGGAGTACACCTACAGTTTAGAACTGATGGGTGTACGTTGAAATACCTACCTGATAATTTTTATTTTTTATTTTTTTTTCCAAACAGATTCCTGATTCCCTCTGTTTTACTATGTTTTTTTTTTTTTACCCTCATTCACCAATGACTTTTATGTTTCTTTTGACCATTCATTAATTTCTTTTCTTTTAACTATGCTGCTTGAGTAGGTAGGAAAAATGAAAAAAAAAAAATCCCTTTTTTTTTTTTTTTCAAACAGATCTTGATCCCCTCTATCTGTTTTTTTTTGTTTTGTTTTCATACTTTGCTTTCGTAATTAACGTCTCCCTGTTCACAGCAAATATGGTTACTTCACCAATCTTATTAAAGGATATAATTATGCTCAGAGGAAAATTATTAATAGTTTAATGTAAAATTTTACTTATCGCATAGTAACTTTACAAGTGTTACCTGTTTTTTTGTTTGCTTTTTTGTCTGTATCAAAGTGCGGCAGTACAAAACGCTATATTTGACATTCAGAAGCACAACGCATGAAAAGCACAAAGGGTCCACGAAGCACCCACACGTCAAAATAGTAATAGTTTGGTGCTTCTGTATTATTGGGGCAGATGAAATTTTCCTTTATCATTTTTAGAAAAGTCAGCTGAAAGGGGAGATAATTCAAACTTTTTTTTTGTTGTAACCATGACCCATAAGGAAAATCAAGAGAATTAGTAAGAAAAAAAAAAAAGAAAAAAAAAAAAAGAAGAGTACTGATGCAGTTTACAGCCGGGCTGAAATAATAACCTTATAATTTAGAAAGCCATTCTTAACATGAGGAGGTGGGGGTGGGGATTGATTAACTATTCTGTACTTTCACCTAACAATTTAATGAACAGAATAGTTAATACCCCCTCACCCACCTCCCCATGTTAAGAATGGCTTTCTAAATTATAACGTTATTATTTCATTTCTGAATTTTTGAGATGAGGATTGATAATTTGTATAATTTTGGTTATTCGGACTACATTTCTCATCTTGAGTGTTATCAGCACAACGTTTCGGCCACTGTAACCTCCGGCCTTCTTCATGTGTATCTCTTCGAACTCGGGAATATTTCTGTCGAACTCGGGAATCTGGACGGAATTTTGAACGGAACCTTTTATTTAATTCACGGGGGTAGCATGTTTTCATTCTGTCAGCTTCAGTACGAAGTTAAATTCAGTTCTACTGAAGGTTGAAGGTTCAATCCTTGGTGCAGGCGATACGAAGAATTACGAATTATTGAAGACTTCTCCCAGTCATGGCTGACGGAACAAGAGCATGCTACCACTGTGGGTTAAATAAAGGGTTCCGTTCGAAATTCCGTCCAGATTCCTGAGTTCGACAGAAATATTCCCGAGTTCGAAGAGATGCACCTGAAGAAGGCCGGAGGTTACAGCAGCCGAAACGTTGTGATGATAACACTCAAGATGAGAAATGTAGTACGAATAACCAAAGGTATACAAATTATTATTTCAGTCCGATCCGTAAACTGCATAAGTACCCTTTTTAAAATTTATTTTCATACTAATTCTCTGGATTTTCTCTATAGGTTATGATTACAACAACAAAAAAAATCGGTTTGAATTATCTCCCTTTTCAACAGATTCTTTTAAATTAGAAATGAAAATTTCATCTGCCCCAATAATACAGAAGCACCAATAGTTTAGTATTACTGTAGTTAACGATAGGGCAGAATCCCAATGTAATTGCGCAAATTATTTACGGTTAAATAGGCTTTTTGGCATTATTTCCAAACAACTTATTTTTACTTAAAACTAGGTTTCAATAAAAATATAAATATGTATATGAAAACCAGTAAATTATAGAAAGTTGAACTATACGCACAAAATGCTGAAAAAACATTGTCATGTTGAAAATTTTACTTGGCCCATATAAACAAATCAAGGAAGATTCGAAGGGAGATAACTCTGTTTATAATATGTTACAAATAAGATAATATCTGCCTCTAACATTTAGTAAAAAAAAAAATGTAAAACATGTTATTTGCTTCTTTTTTATTTATTTTTTTTTTTTTTTTACTACCAAAAAAAAAAAAATGTAAAACATGTTATTTGCTTCTTTTTTTTTTCTTTTTTTTTTTTACTACCAAAAAAAAAAAAAAAATGTAAAACATGTTATTTGATTCTTTTTTTTTTTTTTTTTTTTTTTCTTTTACTACCAACGTTGTGGCATATTATGAACAGTTATCTCTCTTTGTGTCTTCCTCGATTTGTTTATCTTGACCATGTTAAATTTATAACATTACTAGCAGGGCTACCCGGCGATGCCCGGGTGCAGAATCAAAAAAACAATGTTTGTATATTTAATTGGTTGGCAGATTAAGTTATCACTTTGATCACTGTTCTCTCATCACTTGCTTTTATACTCTTAAAAACTCTTATCACCTAATATTTGCAATAGTGAAGGTAGTGCACACATGAAAAAGTAGATTACAATCCCATAGCTCAACAGTAAGATTAGTATAGCTTGTTCTATGTACAGGTGGGGGGATTTTTATACATGACAATATATATATATATTTACATGACACTGGCAGGCAGTGTTCACTAAAGTGTAAAATCTAAAAAATGCTGACTCATTTCCTGTTTTGAATTATAAGTTGGCTAAGTAAAGCCTGGGTTAGTCGCCCTCCTCCTTCTTCCTAGAATTATCGTATTAGAATTTTGAATCTCCCCCCCCCCCCCACATCGCATTCTTCCAATGATGTCATTTCCGGTTGAATTTGAGGAAATAACCTGCAGGTTTTTTTTCAGGAATGACTTGCAATTTGTTTTTTAAGATAAACTACATGATATAATAGTTTTCTATTTAAATAAATACATAATTAAATTGAAATTAATCTGAAAATAGCCGAAATAATCCCCCCCCCCCCGACGAAATCTGCCTCATAGCCCCCTTCCCTTAGGACTGAATTTAGAGATTCGGGAATACGGCCATTAACTTTCTCGGTGAATTTTACATTAGAATACACTTTTAGATTTTATCTAGATTCGCTAACTTTTTTTTCTATAGGGCACACACACACACTAACACACATTCATACAGACATTGAGTTTTATATATATAGATATGTTTTTTTAGCATTTGCTTGTGTAAAATTAGATTTGTTATAACTTATTGTTTTTAAGGTATTTTTTTTAAATGAAACATGTTTGGTAATATTGCCGAAACCCAATGGCAGATTTGCTGAACCGTTTGAACTCAAACATTCAGATTTTCAGGATTGTCTTGTTTTAATGATATCTACCTCTGATTAAAAATTTTTTCACGAAGTAAGGGTAACGACTTTCTATTTTTCTTGATAATTTTATATATGGACTCGTAATGTTACAATTTAAGTAGTAAAATTTAAAAATAAATTAAATAAAAACTAATTGTTTGTTGTATTATTTATATTATTCAGACTTCTGTTCTCATCTTGGATGTTATTCTCACAACGTTTCAGCCGATGTAACCTTCAACCTTCTTCTTTAGGTGCGTCTTGTCGAACTTGGGAATCTGTACAGAATTTCAAAAAGAACCCTTTATTTAATCCACGGATATAGCTTGCTATCGTTCTATCAGCCATGATCGGGTAGAAGGCTTAAGTAATTGATAATTGTATTCTTAGTATCGCCCGCACTGAGGATTGAACCTTCAACCTCCAGAAGACTGTCACTTAGAACTGATTATTACTTAGCACTTATATCCGTTGTACCATGGATCCTTAGAACGAGAGAAAACTACCCCTGTGGATTAAATAAAGGGTTCCGTTTGAAATTCCGTACAAATTCCCAAGTTCGACAAGACACACCTGAAGAAGGTCGCCAAAATGTTGTGAGAATAACATCCAAGATGAGAACAGTAGTCCGCATAATCCAAATAATCCATCCTCATCTAAAAAACAAACTTGTTTGTTATGGTATTGCACCAAAATGCGAAGACTTTGTGACTCTTGGAGTACCCATGCCAACAATTGGACGTTTTAAACAAATAATAAGACACTTTTATTTCATGGGGAAGTGGTTTTAAAGAAGTACCATTTTTTTTTTATATATATATAATGGCGGAATGAAATAACAGCAGCCCATTCTCTATAAATGTTTGTGATTCAATTCTGCAAAGAAAAATCTTTTAAAACTGTAAATTCAAATGCATGGAAATAGGACGAGCTTCAGAACGTGAAAGAATAAAAATATTTTTTTTTCTCTGAGCTAGCAGTCCAAACTGCAAAAGTGAGGAATCTGCGGGCCCTAAGGCCACGTGTGTCCTTTTGGGTTTATTAAATGAGAACTTTACATGAATCCAAATTTTGCACGACAAACCTTTTTTTTTTTTATATATATATATCAATGTTTCTATTTCTGAAAATAATCCTCCTTGATTGACAACCACAAGACTGGCACCTTCAACAACATGTACAAACAAATATGGTTCTTCTTTACAATCACTTCCCCATGAAGAACAAACACCCTTTTTTATTTTTTAAATACTCCTATCTTTAACATGGGTTCTGCAATTTATTATAAGGTCTTAAAATCTGTGGGTATTTCGATAACAAATAAATCGTTTTTATTTTAAAACTGTACCTACCCGATGTTACACGGGAATCTTTTTATTTGAAATTTGTTTTGCTTTTAGTTTTATTATTTTAAACTTTTTTTTTTTTCCAAAATATAATTTTTTTTTTTTCAATCTAAAGTATGTAACTGTATGGACGAATACAGAGTTAAGTCCCTTTTTAAAAATATAATTCTGACCCGAACAAAGTATTTTCTGGAAGATATTAAATCTAATTAAATTTTATTCATCTTAACAACATGCTCAAACGATCCACAAGAAAAACTGGCGACCCAGAATCAAATATTGATTTTATAGGAAGAAAGCTATCGATGACAAAGAAACAATAAAGCGGCTGACTTTACTTTATGTATTAGATTCAGATGTTGCTGATTACATTAGAGCATTATGCGTTTCCAGACTGCAGCAGTACAAAAGCGGTCACTTTTTTAATGTTTAGCTGTTTTATGAACTTAATTTTCAGGGCAGCTCATTTTGAACATGATAAAATGATCATGAATACAAATCATGTTTGAAATAATTTATTTAACAATTGATTGATAGAATTTTCATTAAAAAAAATGAGTAACGTTAAACTAATTTTTTTTAAAGTAATTTTTATTTTAATAATTTACAACTTTGTGAGATAGACGAAGAAATTCAGATATCAGAAAGAGGCTTTATATTAACAGATCAATCAACAGCGTTATTCGGAAGAAGAGATTAATATTGTTTGAACATGTTTCCTTGTTACCAGACTCTAGCTATGTAAAGAAATCATATCAGGGAGATTTGATTCAAGAAATATCAAGAGGACGACCACTAAAAAAATGGGCCTACCAGATGAGGGTTGAGACTAACATGCCGCTCCTGACAGCTGAAAGACTGGCTCAAGACCATGACAAGTGGTGACATTTTGTTTTCAAGCATGTGGCAAAACTCTTTGCAGTATGCAAATAAGTAAAGTCAAATTATTTAATTTTGGAAATAAAATTGAATAATTTAATTAGAAAAAAATCTGGTAAAAAAAAAATAAAAATAGGTTCACTAAATAGCCAAATATTAAAATGGTGGTCGTTTTTTTGTGCCACTGCAGTTTAATACATATACAAACATGTAATAAGTAAAAAAAATAAAAAAAATATGAAGAGACTACAATTTTGGGGTATCTTTTACAAGGCTCAGCAGAGTAAAAACGCTAAAAAAAACAAATATACAACAAATAAAAGTAACTGTCGTCGATAAAAGTTAATTTAAAACTGTCCTGTGATATTTGTTTGTATTTTTAAACCGTTCCAACTGCTATTTATTAGAAATCAATAGTTTTCTCACACGAACTTGCAAATACAAAATGGCGCTTGCTCGTAAGAGAGTAAGCACAAGACGCCATTTTGTCTAGAAAAAAGTACGAGTTAAAAATGAACAAGAATTTTTTTTTTACATCTAATAAAAACCCATTTATAGTACGTAAAAATACAAACAAATATCATAGGTAAGTAGACAAATATCTCTTCTCGACGTAGGTTAAACTCACTTGTTGCATATTTATTTTTATAACCCCGTTCTCGTTAGTTTTTTGGACCCCGTTCGCACCTCTGCTGAGCGTCGTAACATATACCCCAATTTTGTTATCGAAATGGACAGAATTTCTAAAAGTTTATGATTATTGTAGTACTCGCGCGAAAGAAATGAACTATTTAAACAATAAGGGACTCTTTTTCATGGTGTAGTGATTTTAAAGAAGAACCAGGTATTCAAATGTTTTCCAACAAAAAGCAGTCACAAACAACGTTAGTAAAAAGTTTACAAATTTTATAATGAACAAAAAGTGTTTTTTTTTTGTTTTTTTTTTCAATTCTTGGAGGAATTGACTCATAGTTCGTAGAAGTTGGATTTGCTTGAATAAAATAATATCCATTTTCGAAGTGCGTCGATGTTCGTTGAATGCAGCCATATTAAATTACAGTTAATTTTATGCTGACTTCCAACATGAAAGAGGTTTGCCGACCTGTGGTCTAACGTTTTGCCGACCTGCGGTCTAATGTTTTGCGGCTTCTTTAAATTCTTTCAAAATATCTTTTTCTTTTTCTTTTTCTTTTTGATGATGCAAAAATGCAAGGTTTCACTCTTTGATTTTCGTTTTCGACATTTCAAATTACACACAAGTTTCAAACAAATGCCAATATGTATTATTTAGATTATTCGGACTACTGTTCTCATCTCGGATGTTATTCTCACAACGTTACGGTCGATGTAGCCTCCGACCTTCTTCAGATGCGTCTTGTCAAATTCGAGAATCTTTATGGAATTCAAACTGAACCCGTTACTTCATCCATGGGGGTCAATTGTTCTCGTTCTGTCAACCATGGCCGGGTAGAAATGTTAAGTAAGTCATTTTCTTAGTATCGCCTGTAGTGAGGATTGAACCTTCAACCTCCAGAACACTGTCATTTGGAACTGATGTGTCCATGCAATGCTAAGAATAAAATAAAAATTACTTAAGACTGCTACTTGGGCATGGCTACGAGAACGATCGACCCCCATGTATTAAATAAAGGGCCCAGTTAAAAATTCTGTATAGATTCTCGAATTTGACAAAATGCACCTAAAGAAACCCGGAAGTTACAGTGGTCCAATCGTTGTAAGAATAACGTCCTAAATGAAAGTAGTAGTCCAAAAGAATCCAAATTATCAATCCACTTTTCAAAAATTCAAAAACGTAAAATGCAAATATGAGTGAATATTTTGACATAAAGTAACCCACGGCTCAGCATGCCACAAAAAAAAAAAATTAAAAATGACCAAACGCAATGCATCATGGGAAAAATATAAATCTTTCTCAAAATATGACATTACTGAATTGTCAATAAATTCATAATGAGTTGTTTCGCTCAAGCGACATCTGGTGATCGATACTTGATATTGACGGCGGATGTTCAATATTTACGACCGTCGAATGCATATGAGTGCAGTGGGGTATCTCTTCGATGCAACCCTCGTACGTGCAAATGCTTCCCTGATGTTGTAAAAGTGGACGTACATGATGAATGTGCGGAACATATGCTGCCTGTGCCTGCAAATACCCTGCCTGGGGGGGTGTCGTCGACAGGTAAAAGCACTGGTTACCGTTAGTAAAACCTTCGCCCAGGCTTTGCCGGTGGTGTTTCATTGCTTGCTCGTGGAATGATAGGGGTACTTCGACGATAATGCTGTCTTGATCTGAGAACGGATCATCTTGGACTTGCAGCGTGGTGTCGCTCATCTCTAAGTGATCGTCGTGGAGGTTGGATGTCATACTGTCGTATCTACCTGTATCTACGGCGCCATTCCTACGTCTCATAACCGTGGGACACCTGGCAACCAAAACCATGAGAACTATTAGCGACAGTGCCAACATGGCGCCGATACTGCTACCGACGGAAACTGGTAGGTGCCAACTGGCTGTAGATGCCCCGATGCATTGTTGTGGAGTGTGTCCCTGTTGCGTATCGTTTTTGTACATCACGACACAGACTCTATAGAAAGTGTCGGCTACGAGATTTCGGATTTTGTAACTGGTCGTCATCGACGAGAGCATTCCACTGTACTGAATGTATGAGCTTGCCACTTTTTGAAAGTGGACCTGAAAGCCTGTCACTTGCGATGTGGAGTCATCTTTGATGCTCCATGTTAGCTGGATAGAGCTATCGGTTGTGGAGTCGATCTTGAATTGGTGAAGAAACTGGAGGGCAGCAGTCGTTGTGCTCCCCATTTTGTCAGAGCCCTTTGCTGTCTTCTCTTAGGGAAATCTGAAAAGAACAATAAAAACAAAAACATTAAATATAAACATTTGGTTTAATGTATCATATATATATATATATATATATATTTAGTGAAACATGGGCACTTAATAATGCAGCAATAGAAAAGCTAAAAGTGGCGCAATACAAAATACAACACATTATGCTTGGCATTAGTTTACATGAAAGAAAAAGAAACCTAGATCAGACAGTAAACTGGAGTAAATGACATCACAACTACCATACGAATGGCAAGACGTAGATGGACAGGTCACCTTTCGAGATGTACAGACAACAGGTGGACATATAGAGCGACAGAATGGACCCGAGGCAATGGAAAAGACCTAGAGGAAGGCCAAAAAACCCGGTGGAGAAATGACCTCGATAGCCAACTAGGTCCTACTTGACCACGCCTAGCCAGGGATAAAACAGGGTTGAGAGAAACCAGGGAGGGGTTCCTCTGCCAGGAGTGAAATCAAAATTTAAAAAAAAACCCTGATGATGATGATATATATATATATATATATATATGTGTATGTCTTGGAAGTTTTTCAACCATTAAAACTATATGGAAAAAAAAAAACAAAAAAAAAAACACTTTTAGTCCCAAGTCCTTCTGTTGTAAACTACTTTGCTTGTAAGTCAATTTATTTTTTGTAGTTACTATATTAGTTTGCTTCCAAGAATTTACACTAGTCTTAACACTATTTAAGGAATCATCAGTTGTTTACCATGAAAAACTGTTTCAGGAATTTAAATTTATATACATATATAGTTTAATTCAGTGTTATTGGAGAAATAACAAGGGTGCTCACTGCTCAATCACTTATGCAGGAGCATTGATATATATATATATATATATATATATATATATATATATATGCACATTATTCAGTAGACACTATGCAGTAGTTTGATCTTCCATCATTTGGTGTTACAGATGGAGAATTATTATTGAGTTTCCAGTTTTTCTGTTAACCATGAGGCACCAATGAAAGATCAAACTCATATATAGTGTCCATTGAATATATATATATATATATATATATATATATATATATATATATATATATAGGGTTTTACGCGCTCTACTACTTCTGGAGCTGCTCCCGCTCCTGCTCCAACACCCAAAATTGGAGCTGGCTCCTCTCACGCTCCTCATTTTCAAATAGGAGCCGCTCCTGCCCCAACTCCTATAAAAAAGAGCGGCTCTTTTTCAGCACTCCATAATGAAAATGTACTTTCTTTCATAAACCTTCTATTCTGCCAATGAGTGGTCGAAGGATAGGGGTGGGCGTCAAAGGATTACGTCAATATGGGTTGAGATGTCACTTTAAGTGTAAGACCGTAAGATAATATTTGACAAAATCTCGCTAATATTTTAAGAGTTATAGGAGAACATGTCGGACGAAATATAGGATTATACGTAAATTTTCGTTTCCTGATGTATAAAATAGAAATAGAAAAATCCCTGAAGTATTTTAAAACAATTTTAATTTTCATTACATTAACGACCTATTTTTTCAGGAAAGGAAAATTTGACCTGATATATTTAGATTTGTTTTTAGTAAATAAAGTTTTACTTTTAAACATTATTAGTGATTATTTTCTTTTTAAAGAAAACATTTCTTTGGGAGAGGAGAGACAGTCAGGGCAACATTAATCGTCGTTGTTTGTTTTACGAACGTAACTATATTGTATAATGTATATCATCATTTACAACAGAGAAACGCGCAAGTACTTTCAAACAAATCGATTTATCCATTTTCTTTTCAATAGTACAATTTGGAGTGAAAAAAAAAACGCAATGAGGTTTATTTTTTAAAGATTGAATAAAAAAAATATTTCTCATAAGTTGGCCAAAAAAATCAATAAATTGTCAATAAACAATTCAGAGATCCATTTAATGTCTTAAAATTTCATACAAAATATCTGGCCTAGACCTTGGGAGTTGAAAAATTAACTGGAGTAAGTTTTCCTAGGTCGGGCAAAAACATTTATTAAAATAAAAAATTTGAATAAAAAAGGTATTCGCCCAAATTTTGGATAAAACTGATTGTTGGTCTTAATTATATTTTTGGCCATGAAATAAAATTCTCATTTACTTTTTAAAGTGTTGAGAATCTAACTTTAATTCCAGGTTTTAATCGCTGGCGGCCATGTTGGTTTTTATTCTTTTTTCCTTGGACTAAAGATATTTTTTCCTTGGACTAAAGATATTTTTTTACTGCTTTAACATTTTATTACACACAAAAAACAAACTTTGAACATTCTATTTACAAAAGAAGTTTTAACGGAATTTAACGAATTTAAAAGCAAACATTAAAAGGTTAAAACATACAAGTCGTGAATTTAAGAATAACAAAATGTCACCGAAAAACGACGGGTATAAATGTGGCATAAAAGTTCAATTTGATATATGCTAAAAATAAATTAGAATTTTTTGTCAGGACAAAATGTACCATTTCACCCCAAAAATCGATTTTATCGAACATTTGGGTGAATACCGAGCGAAATGGATGAGAAAATCCAACGGCCCCTATAGTATAATTGAACCTAAAATTCTTTATTTAAAAACATGAATTAAAAGAAAAATTGGCTTATTTATTCAATCAGCAATATACATCCTTGTCATAAATACAAAAAAGTTCAAATCTATAAGAAAATAACTTCAAAGACATGTATAGACTCACTGGCGCATTTAAAGACATTTGACGCCAAATTGTCTCCTGCCTTAAGAAAACTGTCCTATCAAAAATGTAACACATAGATGTGAAAAAACCCGGAAAAGTTCAGTTTCTGTTTCCATGTGTAACTCTCGTTCTTTCTCCCTCTCTCTCTCTTCCTCTTCCTATTCCTCTCTCTCTCATATACATTTACCAGAGATATAATTTAAAAAGATAACTCAGAGTAAACTCTGAGACTTTACTTTTCCTTTATATTGCTGAATAAAAAAAACTAATGTTTAAAAAAAAAATAATCAAATAATTTTGGAGCGATAAAACTACTGCTCTTCAGTCCCAAATGGAATTGCTCCCGATCAACTCCAGTTGAATATAAAATGAGCCCTCCCTCTCCTTCGCTCCAGCAAAAAGGAGCGTGCTTAATTATTATTTGCTATCGTTTTTAATTCAATGATTGTTTTGATTTTAACATAACAAATAGTTCTGTTTCGCAATATTGTTTTATTTTCTGGAGAAATATTATTTATGTTTGAATGTTCCGTTCTCTTGATATTCCACAAGTTTTTTTTAGTTTTTTTTAGTTTTTTTTATGCCAATCTGTCCAGACAAGGCATGAAGCCACTTGATGTAAGGAGCTAAAAAAAAAAAAAACTATTTCAAGATAAAAAAAAAAAACTAGCCAACGATAAGTGTTAGATGGATAGATTTCGACCCAGAAAACAGTAATTCTTCCCCCTTTGTCAGAAACATCGCTCATGCGAGGACTAAAGGACAAAATAAGGGAAGCGAGAGTTACGAGGCTACTGAAAGTTCACGTTCTACTCTCCCCAAAAAGTTAAAAATTGCAAGTGAAAAGGCAAATTGATTTCTTCTCTATCGAAATTACCAAAATGTTAACGTTTATCTATCTATATGAATAAATGAAAAAGATTTTGTTTTTCGTGTTTACAACAACGTTATGCATAGAATGTTTATTATTATTATTATTATTATTATTTTAAATTAATGTTTTAAATATTTCAAGTAGCGAACTTTGTGAATGGAATTAACTTAATAATAATCACCCGAAACACTTTGTTTTAAGTAATTTAAAAAAAAAGTTACTAACAAATTATTTCGGATTATTTCATTAAGAAAACAGAAAACAAATTACTATTCGCCGGTCTTCGTAAGCTAGGTTAGTTTTATCAGATAAAAACCGGCCCAAAGTGATGACGTCATATTCTGTTGCTATGCTGAGTAGGAAGTAACGTTATTACCAAAAGATATTTATTTATTTTGCACCGAGAATGTACAAACCAGACATAATTGGTTAAATTGAAAAAATATATAGAGAGGCATAAAAAACAACACCTAACGTGTTTATAACAGCAAACGTTAATTTATTGCTACCTGTTTAAAAATTGTTATGCAATACGTGTGTTCGAGCTTTTTCTTGTTACTATATATACAATATTTCAAAATTGTATTATCTATCTAAATGAATAAATGTGTAAGTTTGTTTCATTTATTACTACTATATTATAATCAAAACAGCTTACTTTAATCAATATAAGATAAAATGTTGATATTTATTTACTCCTCGCGGAGTTAGGCACAAGGCCAGTTTTATCTTACTCCCACAAGTAAGATGTGACCCAAGATCGGGTCGAGAAAGTGGGGTTAGAAAAGCCAGCGCTCGAGAGGTGAGCACTCTGGCCATTTAAAAATTGCCTGGGCAGCCCCGTCGGCATTCCCCGGTAGGGGCGCCTCAGACAGTAAGCAATAAACTTATTCCTCCCCAAAGAGGGGAGGCGAAGCCTGGGAGGGTGGACCTCCTAGAACTGCACAGGACAGGCGTGCAGTATCCATCGGAACAGATACTACACTTTGATCTTAGCCAAAAGGCCAGGAAAGTCGATAAGATAAAATGTTGATATTCTGTATATATAGTGAATATAGAAGATTAAGAGAGAAACCTTTGACTGCCTAATTAGCATAACTATTTTTTAAACCGTTCATAATTAATTAATGTTTAGTATTATTATTTTAGAATTGCATTAGCTTTTGTTGGCTATCTATATGTAATAGTTTCGTCTATATTAACAGTAATTAATTAAAGTTATTTAATAAATAAATCGGAAAAATATCTAAACACCTTAAGTTTTAACTCCATGCGCTCACTGTCAACCTTACCGGCGAGGCAGAAGCGAGAAAAGAAAGGGGGATTTGGAGGGAGTGTGGTTGTCTTGGCTTGCTAACGAAGCAGAAGCGAGAAGAGAAAGGAGGAGTGAGAGGGAGAGTGCGGTTGTCTCGCTTGAACCGCAGCTACCCCCCCTCTCCCCTCCCCCCCCCCCCAAAAAAAAAAAATTACTACCTTTTTTAACTTGATGGAAAGAAAAGAAAAAAAAAACAACAATTATTTTATCATTTAAACTGGGAAAAATTTTCAAATATAAATTCAATTTTTCGGGCCGGTTTTAGGGCAGTTCAGTCAAACTTAGGGTTAGTATTAAAAACATATTAACTTCCCTAACAATCTAGACCCTAAAAGGAAGAATCTCATTCTTAAGAGGGGGGGGGGGGAATTTAGCTGAGGATGTTAATCTACAAATTTACCAAAGTTTATTAAAATTATGTAATTCTCTGAGTAAAAAAACATTTTTTAATTAACGCCCCCCCCCCCCGCTCCTCCCAATTAATTGCTGTCCGGGGGAGGGGTAGGGTTTGCTAGTATATTATAGATTTAAATTGGACTCTTCCGTTTTGATGCTAATATAGTTGTGGTAAAAGCAGCTAGTTCGGCATCAATTCTGTTGCCAGGAATCAGGCCCGTCCCATTACGTTGATTTAATCTGTTGAAGATGAGACAGTTTAATAAATAAATAATGAAATAAAAAAGACAACTCAGATTCTTACCAAGAGAATCATTAAAAACTGTCAATTACCAGCAGGTAAACATGATCGTCTTCTTCACCTGCTGTTGACCCCAAATGCCAGTCTTCTTCTTCATCCTCATTTGTTCGTATCCTAATGACACCCCCCTCTCCCACAATAAAAAAGCGCAGGAATCGTGGAAGGTTGTGGAGGGCTGTGTGTGTGTGTGTGTGTGTGTGTCATCAGTGAGCTATTATAGTTGCTTTTTTTTTTTTTTTTTTTTTTGGTCATTAAAATGTGTTATTTTTAGTGATTTTATTTTTATCCCCCCCCCCCTCTTTTTCCAGTGATCTCAAGTGATCCGAATTTGGGTTAACATGTCACGCGGAAACTGCTTCTCCTATTCCTAGACGCTTGTTGGGGGAAGATTTTTTTTTCCCGATATTAACTGAGATATTAACGATGTTAGAGGAAAGAAAGTGCTGTAGATTTATTTTTTGCGTGTCAGTTCGATAGATAGTATGGCGGGAGAGGGTTTATTTCACACACACACGCATACTCATTATTCATATAGCTCTATCCAGTAGGATATCAAGCACTTTATGCGGGATCTACTATCTCAGTTCGGTTTTGCCCAGATTTTAAGAGATCTATCCCTATTGCTTATATATATATATATATATATATATATATATATATATATATATATATATATATATATATGAAATTTACCCTTTTTTTTTTTTTTCTCAATCGTTTCCTCCAACTGAAATAAGTTTTTTCCCCTCATATCTCATTCGACTTTTAGTTTTTAATTTACCATTCTGACGTTTCCTCTCAGAGGGTCAGACGATAAGGCCTTAAGGTAATTTTAACAATTTTCCTTTTTTTTTTCCCACTCGTCTGTTTCATTGATTATAATAATGCTTCCTCTAAAATTAATCCTACGATTCTGTTGTACACGAAATTTACTTACATATATATATATATATATATATATATATATATATATATATATATATATATATTCATTTTGTACGTACATAGAAGTAATCCATTGACACGTGTTTCTGGCTACCAACCGTCATCAGCATGGCTAACTTGGACAAGGATCGAACCTTCGGTATCAATGTCTATAGTCTGGAGTTTTACCTTAGCCAGAAATATGTACGATATTTCCATAATTGTTTCATGTACGTATAAAATTAATAATAATAATTATATATATATATATATATATATATGGGAAAAAAGAAACAATGTTTCAGACAATATGTAAAAATAAAAATGGAATAAAGAATAAGCAATTCAACAACTAACAAAAATAAACTCAAAAACTCATCTTGTAAAGTTCCACCGAGATATTTCAGCCGTAGATACGACCATTTTCGATCAGTTAATAAACTTTATTTCAAAACGGAAAAGTTCTCGGCTAGATCGATTTTATACGAGATGAATCTAAATGAATACGACTCTGGCTAACTTTTACCCTTGTCTCTCTTCTTCCCCCGTCCCCTCCTCCCCTGCCTCTTCCTCTTCCCTTGTTTCGTCCCTCGACATTAACTGCCCCAATTACTACTAATCCTGTAGACTTTTGACGCTCTCAGCCTGAATTCAATCAGCAGGCGATATCTCAGCACTGATTTTTTCTCTCTTTTTTTTTTTTTTTTCGACAACAACATGTCGATTTACCCTTTCTCACGTTTGCTCTCGCTTTCTCTTCTTCTTCGTTTCGTTTTCTTCAACTGACGTTCTAAAGATACTGGTTGATTGGTATCTCTTTCTTCTTCTTCCTCTTCTTCATCTTCTTTTTCTTTCTCTTTTCATAACATTCCTCGCATTCCTTTTTCTCCTCGTTTTGTTGTTCTCTGCACGTGACATTTTCTTCCAATCGCATTCTCTGTATAAATTTGAAAACTTTTCCGTTTTGAAATAAAGTTTATTAACTGATCGAAAATGGTCGTATCTACGGCCGAAATATCTCGGTGGAACTTTACAAGATGAGTTTTTGAGTTTATTTTTGTTAGTTGTTGAATTGCTTATTCTTTATTCCATTTTTATTTTTACATATATATATATATATAATATATATATATACATATATTATGTGAACAAAAAATATGTCCTATAAATTTAAGGGCGACTAAAAATGCAATCTTCTGCATTATTCTTTATAACTTAGGAAGTGAAAAAAAAGATGACAAATCTGACAGATACTATCACCAATAAAAACAATTACATAAATACATAACTTATATATATATATATATATATATACGTGCACTAAACCTATAAGTTTCTGGTAAGCGTGGAGTTGGACGGCCAAAGTTATCTTGCCAGAGAGCGACCGCAGACGTGAGGCTCTTAAACGCTGACTCTCAGGATCAACAAAAGTGGAGATCTGCAGTGAGGATAGCCATGCGTGCAGCTAGCCAGCTGTGTGGAAGGGGGGGGGGGTCCACTGGTGTGGATATTGCCCCCAATCCTGCACGATAATCAATAGACCGATAAAGAAGAAAGAAAAATATCTATGTAAAGTTAGTGGGAGAGAACCCCAGTAGAGTGCTCGATTATTAAGAAAAAATGAAAAATAAGAGCGTAATATTTATTTATATATGTATTTACAGAAGATTAAGACAACATCGGTACCGTCGGTTTCAAGTCCAAACAAAGGGGACCTATATTTGGCCTCCTATGCTGGACTCTCTTCAGCCTCTGTTTCCAGTTTTTATGTTTAAACAGAGGCTGAAAAGAGTCCGGCATAGGAGGCCAAATATAGGTCCCCTTTGTTTGGACTTGAAACCGACGGTACCGATGTTGTCTTAATCTTCGGTAATTACATGCAGTTTCTTTCCAAGAGCTGGTTCCTCCTTGTAAGACATTCACAGCAAAAAACTCGTCTTTCTACCACAATTGCAAATAACTTTTGTTTTCTTCCTTCGTCTGCCTAACCTCAAACGAAATTTCCATGAATAGAGTTTCTTTCCAAGAACTTCCCATCTGTGGAACATATTATCATGGGGTTGTTTCCCTACAGACTAAAACAGGATCGTGTTCAAATCCAATGTCATAAACCGTCCTCAATAATAATCCAATTTCGTTCATCCCATTCACCATTTTCAATCCTCTCATAATATTCTTTGTCATTTAACAAACAATCCATTGGTCTTATTAACCCTTATCTTCGAATGGCTCTTGGCCTGGATAAGTCGTAGCTCCTTAGTAATATATATAAGTAAAGCTATTTTTAGTATCAATTTTTATTTATACAAACATTATTGGTTACATATGTGCGTACATGTTTAAGTTGTCCCCTCTATCGAGAGTCAACTTTAGAGAAAATAAAAGTTTTATTTTCTCTAAAGGTTTGAGGAAGTTAAACTCTCGATAGAAGGGACAACTGAAACATGTATGCACATATGTAACCAATAATGTTTGTATAAATAAAAATGTATACTATATATATATATATATATATATATATATATATATATATATATATATATATATATATATATATTAGTCTCGGAAGTTTCCCAACCATTAAAACTATATAAAGAAAAAAAAAACAACAAAAAAACATTTTAGTCCCAAGTCGTTCGGTGGAAAATCACTTTTGTAAGTCAATTTACTTTTAGCAGTTACTATATTAGTTTGCTTCCAAGAATTTATGCTAGTCTTAACATTATTTAAGGGATCATCAGTTGTTTACCATGAAAAACTGTTTCGGGAATTTAAAAACAATATATATATATATATATATATATATATATATATATATATATATATATATATATATATAAAAAATAAACAATAGTATGCTAAATTACATTGACTATATCTGTATTCATCACTAGAAGAATACTCATCCCAGTAGGCATGTGCGTTAAAATCACGACTGAAATTACCCTCCTTCCCTATACTTTTACATAACCTAAGTAAAGTTCAGTGATGAATCCTGTTTATTTTTTTACTTTTATGGGGTGTATGTAAATTCTTTCTTTAATCACATAGGACTTCAAATCCCCTCGCTGTATTAAACACAAAATACACAAAGTTCTGTCTCCGAATTGCATATTTCTTAGCTGTTTTAAGAGGAACGCCGCAATGTTCCCTAATGCTGTCGGACCATCTTTTTTGTGGGTGTCCTCTTGGTCTTGCGTTTGAGAAGTCTTCTCTGTAACTGGCGTTTATCATCCCACTACTCCTAGCAACATAACCAAACCATCGAAACCTCTTATGTAAATTTGATTTAATTAAATAAACAAAACTGTTAATATGATAAGAAAACCATAAAAAAAGATTATGACATGAAACTTTTACAAAATATATAAAACTAACTGCATCGTAAATTATCTTGGTTGTTACTAGGTGTGGGACGTAATGGGTGAAAATTTCAGATTCATGCGAGTAGTATTTTTTTGTGTTCATTTATACATAAATAACACTAAACAATCAAACATTTTGAAAATTTTGCAAAATTCAGAAGGTGCAGGCCAAAAAATAGCCGTTAGGGCTCAACGGGACTCAAAATCTATCATTTTCCGGTGAAAAAGTTGTTTCATGCGACATTACAGGTCCTAAAACATCCTCAAAAGCTATGAATGGATATAGATGGTTAAATCTGATATAGTACTTTAATTTAAGACAATTTTCAGACTGTGAAAGGGTTTTCATGAATGTAAAATAGCCAAAAACTAGTGGCCTGCACCTTCTGAATTTTGCAAAATTTTCAAAATGTTTGATTGTTTAGTGTTATTTATGTATAAATGAACACAAAAAAATACTACTTGCATGAATCTGAAATTTTCACCCATTACGTCCCACCCCTATTGTTACACATTTAGGGAAAGCTTTAATGTTAAAGTAAGAAGGACTCTGCACCGAGTACGTTGATTTTCATTTGTGTCTTACAACTCTGATAGCGTTCTTGCAACTCCGACTCCGACTGCTAGCGTTCTTGCAACTCCGACTGCTAGCGTTCTTGCAACTCCGACTGCTAGCGTTCTTGCAACTCCGACTGCTAGCGTTCTTGCAACTCCGACTCCTAGCGTTCTTGCAACTCCGACTCCGACTCCTAGCGTTCTTGCAACTCCGACTCCGACTCCTAGCGTTCTTGCAACTCCAACTCCGACTCCTAGCGTTCTTGCAACTCCGACTCCTAGCGTTCTTGCAACTCCGACTCCTAGCGTTCTTGCAACTCCGACTCCTAGCGTTCTTGCAACTCCGACTCCTAGCGTTCTTGCAACTCCGACTCCTAGCGTTCTTGCAACTCCGACTCCTAGCGTTCTTGAAACTCCGACTCCTAGCGTTCTTGCAACTCCGACTCCTAGCGTTCTTGCAACTCCGACTCCTAGCGTTCTTGCAACTCCGACTCCTAGCGTTCTTGCAACTCCGACTCCTAGCGTTCTTGCAACTCCGACTCCTAGCGTTCTTGCAACTCCGACTCCGACTCCTAGCGTTCTTGCAACTCCGACTCCGACTCCTAGCGTTCTTGCAACTCCGACTCCTAGCGTTCTTGCAACTCCGACTCCGACTCCTAGCGTTCTTGCAACTCCGACTCCGACTCCTAGCGTTCTTGCAACTCCGACTCCGACTCCTAGCCTTCTTGCAACTCCGACTCCGACTCCTAGCGTTTTTGCAACTCCGACTCCGACTCCTAGCGTTCTTGCAACTCCGACTCCGACTCCTAGCGTTCTTGCAACTCCGACTCCGACTCCTAGCGTTCTTGCAACTCCGACTCCGACTCCTAGCGTTCTTGCAACTCCGACTCCGACTCCTAGCGTTCTTGCAACTCCGACTCCGACTCCTAGCGTTCTTGCAACTCCGACTCCGACTCCTAGCGTTCTTGCAACTCCGACTCCGACTCCTAGCGTTCTTGCAACTCCGACTCCGACTCCTAGCGTTCTTGCAACTCCGACTCCGACTCCTAGCGTTCTTGCAACTCCGACTCCGACTCCTAGCGTTCTTGCAACTCCGACTCCGACTCCTAGCGTTCTTGCAACTCCGACTCCGACTCCTAGCGTCTTGCAACTCCGACTCCGACTCCTAGCGTTCTTGCAACTCCGACTCCGACTCCTAGCGTTCTTGCAACTCCGACTCCGACTCCTAGCGTTCTTGCAACTCCGACTCCGACTCCTAGCGTTCTTGCAACTCCGACTCCGACTCCTAGCGTTCTTGCAACTCCGACTCCGACTCCTAGCGTTCTTGCAACTCCGACTCCGACTCCTAGCGTTCTTGCAACTCCGACTCCTAGCGTTCTTGCAACTCCGACTCCTAGCGTTCTTGCAACTCCGACTCCTAGCGTTCTTGCAACTCCGACTCCTAGCGTTCTTGCAACTCCGACTCCTAGCGTTCTTGCAACTCCGACTCCTAGCGTTCTTGCAACTCCGACTCCTAGCGTTCTTGCAACTCCGACTCCTAGCGTTCTTGCAACTCCGACTCCGACTCCTAGCCTTCTTGCAACTCCGACTCCGACTCCTAGCGTTCTTGCAACTCCGACTCCTAGCGTTCTTGCAACTCCGACTCCGACTCCTAGCGTTCTTGCAACTCCGACTCCGACTCCTAGCGTTCTTGCAACTCCGACTCCGACTCCTAGCGTTCTTGCAACTCCGACTCCGACTCCTATCCTTCTTGCAACTCCGACTCCGACTCCTAGCGTTTTTGCAACTCCGACTCCGACTCTTAGCGTTCTTGCAACTCCGACTCCGACTCCTAGCGTTCTTGCAACTCCGACTCCGACTCCTAGCGTTCTTGCAACTCCGACTCCGACTCCTAGCGTTCTTGCAACTCCGACTCCGACTCCGACTCCTAGCGTTCTTGCAACTCCGACTCCGACTCCTAGCGTTCTTGCAACTCCGACTCCGACTCCTAGCGTTCTTGCAACTCCGACTCCGACTCCTAGCGTTCTTGCAACTCCGACTCCGACTCCTAGCGTTCTTGCAACTCCGACTCCGACTCCTAGCGTTCTTGCAACTCCGACTCCGACTCCTAGCGTTCTTGCAACTCCGACTCCGACTCCTAGCGTTCTTGCAACTCCGACTCCGACTCCTAGCGTTCTTGCAACTCCGACTCCGACTCCTAGCGTTCTTGCAACTCCGACTCCGACTCCTAGCGTTCTTGCAACTCCGACTCCTAGCGTTCTTGCAACTCCGACTCCTAGCGTTCTTGCAACTCCGACTCCTAGCGTTCTTGCAACTCCGACTCCTAGCGTTCTTGCAACTCCGACTCCTAGCGTTCTTGCAACTCCGACTCCTAGCGTTCTTGAAACTCCGACTCCTAGCGTTCTTGAAACTCCGACTCCTAGCGTTCTTGCAACTCCGACTCCTAGCGTTCTTGCAACTCCGACTCCTAGCGTTCTTGCAACTCCGACTCCTAGCGTTCTTGCAACTCCGACTCCTAGCGTTCTTGCAACTCCGACTCCTAGCGTTCTTGCAACTCCGACTCCGACTCCTAGCGTTCTTGCAACTCCGACTCCGACTCCTAGCGTTCTTGCAACTCCGACTCCGACTCCTAGCGTTCTTGCAACTCCGACTCCGACTCCTAGCGTTCTTGCAACTCCGACTCCGACTCCTAGCGTTCTTGCAACTCCGACTCCGACTCCTAGCCTTCTTGCAACTCCGACTCCGACTCCTAGCGTTTTTGCAACTCCGACTCCGACTCCTAGCGTTCTTGCAACTCCGACTCCGACTCCTAGCGTTCTTGCAACTCCGACTCCGACTCCTAGCGTTCTTGCAACTCCGACTCCGACTCCTAGCGTTCTTGCAACTCCGACTCTGACTCCTAGCGTTCTTGCAACTCCGACTCCGACTCCTAGCCTTCTTGCAACTCCGACTCCGACTCCTAGCGTTCTTGCAACTCCGACTCCGACTCCTAGCGTTCTTGCAACTCCGACTCCGACTCCTAGCGTTCTTGCAACTCCGACTCCGACTCCTAGCGTTCTTGCAACTCCGACTCCGACTCCTAGCGTTCTTGCAACTCCGACTCCGACTCCTAGCGTTCTTGCAACTCCGACTCCGACTCCTAGCCTTCTTGCAACTCCGACTCCGACTCCTAGCGTTCTTGCAACTCCGACTCCGACTCCTAGCGTTCTTGCAACTCTGACTCCGACTCCTAGCGTTCTTGCAACTCCGACTCCGACTCCTAGCGTTCTTGCAACTCCGACTCCGACTCCTAGCGTTCTTGCAACTCCGACTCCTGGCGTTCTTGCAACTCCGACTCCTGGCGTTCTTGCAACTCCGACTCCTAGCGTTCTTGCAACTCCGACTCCTAGCGTTCTTGCAACTCCGACTCCGACTCCTAGCGTTCTTGCAACTCCGACTCCGACTCCTAGCCTTCTTGCAACTCCGACTCCGACTCCTAGCGTTTTTGCAACTCCGACTCCGACTCCTAGCGTTCTTGCAACTCCGACTCCGACTCCTAGCGTTCTTGCAACTCCGACTCCTAGCGTTCTTGCAACTCCGACTCCTAGCGTTCTTGCAACTCCGACTCCTAGCGTTCTTGCAACTCCGACTCCTAGCGTTCTTGCAACTCCGACTCCGACTCCTAGCCTTCTTGCAACTCCGACTCCGACTCCTAGCGTTCTTGCAACTCCGACTCCTAGCGTTCTTGCAACTCCGACTCCTAGCGTTCTTGCAACTCCGACTCCGACTCCTAGCGTTCTTGCAACTCCGACTCCGACTCCTAGCGTTCTTGCAACTCCGACTCCGACTCCTAGCGTTCTTGCAACTCCGACTCCGACTCCTAGCGTTCTTGCAACTCCGACTCCGACTCCTAGCGTTCTTGCAACTCCGACTCCGACTCCGACTCCTAGCGTTCTTGCAACTCCGACTCCGACTCCTAGCGTTCTTGCAACTCCGACTCCTAGCGTTCTTGCAACTCCGACTCCTAGCGTTCTTGCAACTCCGACTCCTAGCGTTCTTGCAACTCCGACTCCTAGCGTTCTTGCAACTCCGACTCCTAGCGTTCTTGCAACTCCGACTCCTAGCGTTCTTGCAACTCTGACTCCGACTCCTAGCGTTCTTGCAACTCTGACTCCGACTCCTAGCGTTCTTGCAACTCTGACTCCGACTCCTAGCGTTCTTGCAACTCTGACTCCGACTGCTAGCGTTCTTGCAACTCCGACTCCGACTGCTAGCATTCTTGCCATTCTGACTCCTTCCAAAACCTCCGGCTCTGACTCATTAACTCTGATGTAACAATACGGAGCCTTATTTTCTTTTTATATTGCAAAAGTGAGTTCTTTTCACAACAAATAAAAACAAAAAAAAAACAAATAAAAAAAAAAGCATTGAACAGTTTGTAATTAATTACTCTTTCTGTTAAAAGAACCCTCAAATGATGTCATCAAATACAAAGTAATTATTTGCTTTCAATTTCAGCCTCAAGTTAATGATTATTTATTATTATTTTTTAATCAAAAAAGATTGCAGAATCTTTTAAAAGCAAACTTAGAACGTTATTAATTATGTATATATATATATATATATATATATATATATATATATATATATATATATATAATGGAAATTGAAAAATAAAACGAAAGAATATTATTTATGTATTCATCAACATTTCATCTTTATTGTAAGACTTCCTCAGGATAATTATTTTGAAGAAAACATAACAGGAACAGAATGTTTTGGCCGCTTGTTCAACATGATTATAGTTGAATTTTTTTCTGCCAAAAACGACCGTAGTTTTGAACCAGCAGCCAAAACATTCTGTACCTGTTATGTTTTCTTCAAAATAATTATTCTGAGGAGAGGAAGTCTTACAATAAAAACGAAACGTTGATGAATACATAAATAATATTCTTTGGTTTTACTTTTTCAATTTCCATTACATCGGAACATTTTCTCCCTTTCCTGATCATATATATATATATATATATATATATATAAGTTAGTTCATATTATATCCCAATAACCATGGTTTTATTTTATTATTTTTATTTTTTCACATTTCCAAAAAATATAAAATTTCTGTGAGATATATTTTTTACGGTCCGTTTCATTTGTCTTGTGCCAAAAAACATTTTTAATAAAATTTTTAAATATGAAGGAGTTTGTAATAGCTCAATAGTGTAGAAGTAGAGCTCCAATAAAATTGTAATATCCTGTAAATCTTAACAAATGTAGGGAACAAATTTTTATAAATTCATTAAAAATGCTTTATTTTATGCTTTATTTACATACGATTGTTTCTGCCTGCTTCAATCACATGCGTCTTCATGATATACAGAATATTCAAAATGTACAAAATTTAAATAAAATTGATGTTTCGTATATTTTGACTATTCCGTATGTCATGAAGATATATGTGATTGAAGTAGGCAGAAACAATTGTATGCAAATAAATACTGTCTTTTTGATGAATTTATGAAAAATTTGTTCCTTACATTTGCAGAGGTTTACATGATATTACAATTTTTTCTACATATATATGAATAAATGTTTGAAGGTACAAAGTTTATAAAAAAAAACACAAACGAGGGGAGGTTAAAAGCGTTAAATCTCTTTAGGGAACTTTGATCCCCGCCTCTCATTTATTTTTAATCCCACGCTGTGCCCTTTTAATCATTTTTTTAACGACGATTTAATTAAATTTATTTATTTTAATCGCCTATCGGTATTTCCTTGGCACTTCAATTCCCCTTGTGCTCTTTATTTTCGTTGATATTATTGTTTCATTCAAACTATCGGTTTCTCCTGACGAGACGATAGTCGAAAGTGCTCGCTAGAGTTTTCCGTCAATTGTTTTCAAAAGTGTGTGTATATATATATATATATATATATATATATAGTCGTGGAAGTTTTTCAACCATTAAAACTATATGAAAAAAACAAACACTTTAGTCCCAAGTCCTTCGGTGGAAAATTACTTGTAAGTCAATTTACTTTTTACAGTCACTATATTAGTTTGTTTCCAGACGTAATGTGTGCAATATAATTTTAATTACAGACGTGATGTGTGCAATACGAATTTAGTTACAGACAGACGTGATGTGTGCAATATGATTTTAGTTACAGACAGACGTGATGTGTGCAATATGATTTTAGTTACAGACAAACGTGATGTGTACAATATGATTTTAGTTACAGACAGACGTGATGTGTGCAATATGATTTTCGTTACAGACAGACGTGATGTGTGCAATATAATTTTCGTTACAGACAGACGTGATGTGTGCAATATGATTTTCGTTACAGACAGACGTGATGTTTGCAATATGATTTTAGTTACAGACGTGATGTTGTGCATGCAATATAATTTTAGTTACAGACAGACGTCAAATGTACGTTTTATACTGACTTACAGATACCCTTTGTGTACTTTTTTATATTCTGTTTATTTTTTAAAAATTAGACCTTTATATTTTCACTATCAAATTAGATTAACAACATTTTTTTTTATAGTAGACGATCCGTGACCATTAGGGTCAACGTTGGTACATCGTATACTATGTTCAATTTAAGTTTCTAAACCCAGGCAGAGATGTGTGACCTTGCTAGTCCTATCTGAATTGAACAGTTTTTTTTCTTTGTGTTTGGCATATACACATGATGGGAAGGAAAATTGAACCGAGTGCATTTTCTGCAACCCAATTATGCCAATGGTTGAAAAGAACGGGTTAACGATGACACGGTATCTGACGTCAATCGAAGGCCACGCCCTTCCGAACGTAAACAAAACATGTTTTCAAACTGACTGGCTCTCAGTATATCATTTCTCCTATTAAAAATCCAAAACAATTTGTTGTTACACACACACACACACACACACACACACACACACACACACACACACACACATATATATATATATATATATATATATATATATATATCAAATGGACAAAATACATAATTTTTTAAAAGTGCTCAATATATATTAGAGCTTTTTATATTAGAATAAACATAGTTTGAGTATATGACAATTATTTCATAACCTCTTCGATTTCTCTTCAGGGATATATATATATATATATATATATATATGTTAGTATAAATTTTTTTATATTTATACATTGGGCATTATTTTATAAGCACTATACACACACACATATATGCATAAATTTATTTATACAAACATTGAGCACTATTTTATAAGCACTATATATATATATAAAGTACATAAGTGATGACAATAAAAATTGGATAAAATGCAATATTTATTAAACCATCAGTTGCTCAAACAAGGGTTATATAAAAATGTACTTATTTCATCCTTGTTATTGATGATTTAATAAATATTGTATTTCATCACATTTTTTTTATTTTCATCACGTATCTACTTATAATATTGCTCTATCCAGTATATCGAGCATTGACTAAGATGGAATATAAGTAAAAGATATAATTTTCTCACTGTACATGATATATATATATATATATATATATATATATATATATATATATATATATAAAAACATTGGATATGATATAAAATTGAATAAAAATATTATATATAACAGCTCTAGCCTCAGTGTAGCTGGGCCGATATATTTCGGTCGATGGTTGCGACCATATTCGTTTTTCCACATTTCCTTAACCAATTTCACACAAACACAGAAGGGGAGAGATTCAAAATTAGATCAAATAAAAAAAGTCTCTTTGAGTTAACCACAAAGGTCAATCATCAACTTGTAAACATTCGTAGCTTAATATTCAGTGAGATAGAGCTGAGTATATATGTATTTTGATGATTTTAATCAATTTCGAATCATATTCCAAATAAAGAGTATGCACAAATGTATTTAAGTTGTTTACTGCTGTTTCAAGGCAATGTTTATTTTAAGTTATACAATGAAAGATAACATTTTTTAAAACATCACATCTCATCAGAGTAGAATTTTTGTAAGTACCCAAAAAAGCAACCCAACAACCAAAAGTTTAATTTGACCAAAAACAAAGCAAAAATCACAAGATCTCTACAAAGCCACCATCCGCCTATGCACGGATTATTGTTGTCACATCTGGGCTGGTGCACTGTCCACTAGTCTCTCCCTCTGAGACAGGATCCCAAAAAGAGTCCCTTACTATCTATCAGGCTCCAGCCCCTGTCTCATCACTGCAATGTTGCATCCTTGTGCTTGTTTTACAAGTACGTCAATAGAATGTGCTCCGATGAACTTGCTGCTCTAGTGCCCCTTCGGACGTAAATACACTCAAACAACCCGACAATCAGCTAAATCCCATCCATTTACTGTGGAGGTCTCCAGATGCTGGAGAACCTTCGACTTCAATAGCTTCTTTCCTCGAGCTGCCGACCTTTGGAACTCCCTCCCTGCTCCCTGTTTTCCCGGCTGTACTGACATGCAGAAAGTTTAGGATGACTCCCAAGACTTTCATTCTCAGTAGCCCCTTACGTCTACAGTGGCAACTTGCCTTGTTTGGGGTTAACTAAGTTAAAAAAAAAAAAAATACATCAGCAAGTTGTTAAATTCATTCCACATCACAATGCATATTTACTTAACGAGATTGAGATAGAGAGAGAAAGAAAACAGATTCTATTATGATATCACAATGTATTCTGAAATCCTTTGACTGTGTGAAAATTACTTTCTGTGATTATATATTTAACTCGCTGTCCCTATCTGACGTTTCTCTTTAGTTTGTTTATTTGCAATTTGTTTTGCTTTCCTATTACCGGTTTTCGTTTCCAAAATATTATTTTTGTTCCAATCAAAGGGAAGTAACTCTGTATGAACGAATACAGAATAACATATATTTTTTTTAAAGATTGTGTCTATTAGAAAATAATTCCGACCTGGATAAAGTATTTTCTGGAAGGAATTAAATCGAATAGAATTTTCTTTTTCTAAACTGCAACGATCCAAAAGGAAAACTGATGCACCAGAATCGAATATCGATTTTGTCAGAATAAACCTATCGATGACTTCATATATTAGATAATACTAGCAATTGTATACTTTTGCTAATATAGACGAACACATACTACACTGCACTCTCAAAGGAGGAGGTGATGCTTGGGATGATGGTATCATGACAGCAGAATAGATACTACACTATCACCTTCTAAAAAAAAAAGTAACCCCTGAGAGGATGGTATCATGATCAGAGAACAGATACTACATTACCCCCTCTTCCCAAAAAAGGAGGAGGTAATGGCTGGGGGGATGGAATCATGACAGCAGAACGAATAGTACCCCCACCCCCAATAAAATGTCATCCCTGGGAGGATGATATCGTGACCACAAAACGAATACTACACTCCCCCATCAAAAAGGAAGATGTAATGCCTGGGAGGAAGGTATCATGAAAACAAAGCCGATACTACACTACCACCCCCAAATTAAGCAATGAAGGATAATAATAGTATAGTTTCGGCTTCAGACAGACGCATACCAAATCTAAATTATTAGATAATATATATAACAAATACTGACCCAACGGGTCATGGGTGATCGAGTGTTAGATAAAACGTCAAGTATGACGGACCGACCAACTGAAGGACGGAGCCTCTTATATAGATGCATAGACGCATCTATGAACTGAAAGTGTTTTATTAATTGAGACAATATTTTCCTCGCCAATTATGAGTAGACTTTCTGAAATTTCCACTTAGTGATGAAAGGAAGAATATAATAATATTATAATGAGAATCCAAAGAATGGATAAAAGTTACTTAAGACTGAGAAAATAAAGAGAGAGAAGAATTTAAACGATTGATTCTGCGACTGACAATTTTGGTTTCTCTGTCGGAAAAAAAAGTTTTACTCAATTTAGTAAAAACGAAAAATGAAATAATGTTTAAAAGCTACAAATTACATTAATCTGAATGAAAAGAAAATAGTTTATTTTTCATTTTTTAGTTATATTTTTATTTACTTGCTTTTCTGAAAAACTGAATACATTTTAAACAGACACGAATCATTATTCTATATGAATGTTTGTTTTCTTCATTTTTTCATCCAATGCAAACACACATATATATATATATATATATAAAGGAATAAATGCGAAAAAAAATTTCCATCTATTCTACCTATATTCTCATCAAAACATGTGCTTATTTCATTCTATGATACTACATAATATTTTGAAATGTCATATATAGTAGACTTCAAATTCCTACAAACAGTTTTAGGTCTTCTTAATTTGCATATTTATTTTATAAAGAGCTCCTAATAAATTAATATTTTATAATATACAGTTAGAATTTTGCATTGTCCTATTTTTTTTATATATATACGCAATATTTTCGTCGGTAGAGAAATGTCTGATGTCGCCAGGATGCTGAGAACAGATACTACACTTTGATCTTAGCCAAAAGGCCAAGGGCCATAAAAATAATGTTTTTTTTATGGTCAGACATTTTAAAATGCATGAAAAAAAAAATGATTTAATCTATTATTGTATTATCTTTTAATGGGGGTGGGTAGTGTAGTATCTGTTCTGTTGTCATTAGACCATCCTCCCAGGTATTAACTTCCCCCTTTTTGTATATTTATGGCAATTAAACTACACAGAGAAGCCCAACGATTGGCTAAGAGAATAACAAAAAATCTGATTGGTTAACTAGCTAGACGAAACACCACGTGTATATATAAAAACACCCGGCAACACAAATCCCATTCCCTATGGGGATGAAACGCGGAAGCCTCTGTGTAGCTTAATAGCCATAAATATATTCTCATAGCGTACTATAATATATATATATATATATATATATATATATATATTTCTATTTAAATTTTTTATATTCAAATATAAATTTCATAACATGAAGCAATTGTATTAGTGTAAGGCTAGAGCTATGTTGTATACAATATTTTTTTATGTAATTTTGTACCATATTCAAGGTATATATATATATATATATATATATATATATATATACATATACCTTGGATATGGTATAAAATTAAATAAAAAATATTGTATATACATACATATATATATATATATATTTTTAAATTTAATTTTATACCATATCCAAGGTGTATATATATATATACACAATATTTTTTATTTAATTTAATACCATATCTTATGTTATGAAAGACAGATTCACATCATTTACACTGTAAGCTGAAATAATTGTATGATGAATAAAAAAAAACAATTATTGCGAAATGATGTGAATCTGTCCTTCATAACATTGGATATCGTATTAAATTAAATAAAAAATATATATATATATATATATATATTGTGTGTATTTAGGTAGCATTTTCTCATTTATGCAAACATTGTTAAAAATAACAGAATTCATTTGTCTAATTATATCTTTTTGTATTTTTTCAATTTTTCTGATGGTCTTTTTTGTATTAAAATCAAAAAAATAATAAATGTTCCATAGGTTTCACGAACGTTTTCGATTCTTCGTCGAATCATCCTCAGGTGTCAAATGCTAATGAACAAAAAAGCTGGAGAAAGTGAATTTTAAAAAGACAGTGGAGAAACACGCAGAGAAAGTGTTTTGCATTGTTCCAGGAAAATCGTCGACGATTTAAATTCAGCAACACTGTATGGCATCACAGAACAAAATCGCATTACATTAAGCATTTTAAAATGTTACCACTGGTTTCATATGTGATGTTGTTAATTTTAGGTTGTTGTGTTTTTATGTAGATAGCTAATTAAACTTAATAATATCACATGTTTTAATACTATCGAAATTTAAATACTTTCGAAAATTGGAATTATAGTGTCCAGAGGACAGGATGAGGATATATTGATCAGCTTTATTATTAATAATAATGTGTTTATTACCTAGTTTAAAATCATCATAAGTATACATGTATACAGATAAACTATTGCATTATACTTATGTGTTTACTGAATGAGCCGCGGATGATGAAATTTACCTTTTAAAACATTTTCTTTTGTTTATTATTTTAAACGTAAATTTCATAAATACACCATTAATTTTTTTCTTTCTAATTTCCTTTTTGCCATAGAAAAATACTTACTTTCTTTTTAAAAAACGGCCATGTATTTGATTTGTAAAATAATATATTGCCGAATGAGACAAACAAACAGTTTTCAACGACAAAAAAATAACTTTCAACCTTCTTTATCAAAAATGGTTATAATAAATAATTTATGGACGTAAAAGTTCTGTTTGTAAAAATAAGTTTTACATGTTCTTGTACTAGTATTAATAATAGTAACTTTCTTTACACTTGTGAACAGACTAGGTAATAAACCTAGTCTGTTCACATGTAAAGAAAATAATTTTTAGTGAAAAATCTTCAGCTGAGCAATGCCGTTTATGTCTGAGTGAAAAACTAGAAATCTTAAAGATCAATGATGTAAAAAAAATTATTAAACTGAAGAAGCGAGATAGTTATAAATTGTAGGTATAGAACAAATTTCATCTGGGATAGTTACTTAGGCTCAAATAAATAAATTATTTTATATATGTCAAATACATGGTTTAAAAAGGTTCTTTTGACTCCGCCAATACAGAAAGTATCAGCTGCTCGAAACTTCAGAATACCACAACTAGCACGAGCACAAAAATTTTAGACGTCGGAGTACTAGAGAAAACAATTAAATTAAATGATTGTGTCCTGACCCGAAAAATAAAAAAATATTAAGCTAAATTTCATGGAAAATTAGCTCAGAATACCTTTAACCCTGTTTTCGTATGTGAACTTAAAGTTACAGCAATAGGTAAATATCAAAAAGGACAAAACGATCCACACAAAAATATCATCATTAGGGATCTTGATCACTCCTGGAGGAGGAACCCCTCCCTGGTTTCCTTCTACTTTGCTTTCTCTCTGGCTAAATTGGGAGCTGCACAGCGAGATGTCTGTTTACATTTGTTTTAAATTTCTGCATGTCAGTACCGTCAGGAAAACAGGGAGCAGGGAGGGAGTTCCAGAGTCCATCAGCACGAGGAAAGAAGTTTTTGGAGTAGAAAGCTCTTCGGCATCTGGGGACCTCCACAGTGAATTGATGGGATTTGGCAGATTGTCTGGTTGGTCTAGTGAATTAATGTTGTGGCACACCAGAGCAGCAAGTTCATCGGAGCACAATCCATTGAAGTACTTGTAAAACAGGCACAAGGATGCAACATTGCGGCGATGAGACAGTGTGGGACCTATTAAGTTGGCGACTCTTTTTTTAACCTTGTCTAAGAGGGAGAGACTAGTGGATGATGCATCAGCCCAGATGCGGCAACAATACTCCATGCATGGGCAGATGGTGGATTTGTAGAGATATAGGATAACGTCAGGTGTGAGAAGCTTACTAGCACGATAGAGGGAGCCCACCTTCTTTGCAGCAGCCCTGGCAATGTCTTCAATGTATTTATTCCAATTCATGTTATCTGTGAAAGTTAGGCCGAGGGGTTTGAATGATGAACTCTCAGGTAGGGTGTTATTTACCATGACAATCGGAGGTTGAAGAGGTTTCTTGTAGTTATTGGAGGAAAGTAGCTTTGTCTTTGCGGCATTAAAAGTTACCATCCATTTTTGACCCGAATCCACTATAGACTGGAGGTCATTTTCTAAGGATTCAGCCATTGCCTCAGATATGTGAGCGTCGGTTTTGCCCACATGACGAGAGTAGTGTGGTGTCGTCAGCAAATATTCCTATCTCAGTCTCAATGACATCAGGGAGGTCATTTATGAAAATCAGGAACGGTAGAGGTCCAAGGATGGATCCCTGGGGTACACCAGCATTTATGTCATGTTGCTTAGTTGAACGGCCATCGAGGACAACCTGGATCTTTCTTTTTGTTAGGTACGATTTAATTATATTAAATATTTTTCATATATTTGTTGAACATAACCATGGTTTTTCTAGCGTGCATTTTAAGATCAATTATATGTCTAGCATTGTGAATGTCGTTAAGAATCCCTTCTAATTCTTGAGGTGTAGAATAATAGAAACATAGGAATAGTAGAAACTATAAATTATGCTTATAGGGAAAATACCAAATTATAAAGTTCAAAAACTTTATTAAATTATTTTTATATTATTCAATCATTATTATATATACTAGCAAGAATAATAAACTAACGCACTAAAAAATGGAAGAAAAATAAGCATAATGTGTTCCATTTTGTGCTGTGCCATCCTTAGCTTTTTTATCGCTGCATTATTAAGTCCCCATGTTTCGCTACCATATGTCATAACAGGCATGATGTATTCATTGAACACCTTCTGCTTAATGTTTATAGTGAACTTTCTACTCTACATGATGTTGTCTACTTTTGAGAAGACTGTCCATCCAAGTGCAATTCGTTGTTTTATTTCAGGTATCATGTCAGCATCACTTCTCACCATCTTCCCTCGGTAGATGTAGTTGTCAACTTCTTCGACATTTTCACCTTTCACTGTGACTGGGGCTTTTGTGGCATATTTGTTGAACATGACCTTGGTTTTTCTAGCGTGCATTTTAAGATCAATTATATGGCTAGCATTGTGAATGTCGTTAAAAATCCCTTCTAATTCTTGAGGTGTAGAATAATAGAAACATAGGAATAGTAGAAACTATAAATTATGCTTATAGGGAAAATACCAAATTATAAAGTTCAAAAACTTTATTAAACTATTTTTATATTATTCAATCATTATTATATATACTAGCAAGAATAATAAACTAACGCACATCTATGATAGTGATGATGTCGTTTACTCCAGTTTGCTGTCTGATCCAAGTGTTTCTTTTTCTATCACGTAGACTGATGCCGAGCATAATCCGTTCGATTTTGTATTGTGCCAACTTTTCTGTTGCTGCATTATTAAGTGCCCGTGTTTCGCTACCATATGTCATAACAGACATGATGTATTTTATTGAACACTTTCCGTTTAATGTTCATAGTGGACTTTCTACTCTTTATAATGTGTTCTTGGTCTTTTGGCTAAGATCAAAGTGTAGTATCTGCTCCGATGGATACTGCACCCCATAGACTGGTATTGTCTTGGCCTTCGGGGCTTGATTTACGCCAGTCTATGGGTCTGTCCTGTGCAGTTCTAGGAGGTCCATCCTCCCAGGCTTCGCCTCCCCTCTTTGGGGAGGAGTAAGTTTATTGCTTACTACCTGAAGCGCCCCTACTGGGGAATGATGACGGGGCTGCCCAGGCAATTTTTAAACCCCACTTTCCCGACCCGACCTTGGGTCACATCTTACTTGTGGGAGTAAGATAAAAACTGGCCTTGTGCCTAACTCCTGGAGAGGAGTAAATCAATACTCTTTATAAGGAACTGTCCAAAAATATATAAAGTTTTATTAACAACAGGTAGCGGCTTTGAAAAATACCTCAAAATAAGGAGTACAATGAGAAGCTGTCTTTTCTATTTGATGGCCTTATGTGCTGAGGTTAGTAGTAATTCTGAGTTTCAGGCTAGTTGGAATGGGCAACAGACAAATGTGCTGCATGGAAAGTTTATTTTTAGACACACTTGTTGGTTTCCTTTTCCATAGAAGTCACAAGTTTTTAGTACTTTTTGTTATGTGTCCCGCCGGCGATAGCCACCGTGAGTTTTAGTCATGTGCTTACTTATGGCAAGTTTGAGAGAAACTGACGGACTGATTTTTGGAGATGAGGGATTTGGTTTAAATATGAATTGAATCGGCTCCCAGTGCTAACTGCAAAATATTGTAACGTTTCTTTTTGAAAATTCAAATATAGAATATTTGCATTCGACACCAAATAAGCAAGATTCCACGTATTTCAGGTTCTTCGTAAGACCCCTTAAGCTTAAGACTTAAGTTTTAGACATTTTCGAGAATCTAAATCATGTAATATATTTTGATCAAAATTGGAATAAGAATTCTAGACATAAGGTTTAGTATCATTATACCACTTAAATTTTTGTAAAGGGATATAAAGTGCTGCAATACTGCTCTGTTCGAGGAATTAATTTTATCTGCCCTTGGACAGGTATTCTAATATATATATATATATATATAATTTCACTGTTATATACTTGAATCACTCTTTTGTATTCGTAGATTTTTCTAACGGTAAGTCGGTTCATGCAGATGCTATGTCTGCGATATGTTGGATTTAATTAGTATCCCTGGGAATTTAAACTGTATTTTCTTACATTTGTTTAAAATGGCTCAGAGCTTCTTTAGACTATATATATATATATATATATATATATATATATATATATATATGAGAAAGGAAGGAAGGATGAAGGTAATCCTACGTAATGGGAAATGAAAAAGGAAAAACCAAAAAGGATGTTTTTTTTTATATATATATTCATCAACGTTTCGTCTTTATTTGTAAGACTTCCTTTTAAAATTATCATCCTGAGGAAGTCTTACAAATAAAGACGAAACGTTGATGAATATAAAAAAAAAATCCTTTTTGGTTTTTCCTTTTTCATTTCCTATATATATATACAGGGTCGGGCAGCTAAATTGGTACTTTTTTTATTTTTACAAAATTCATAATTTAAAGGATTAAATATGGAAAAATATCATTTTAACATTTATTTATTTAATTATTACAGTCTATTGAACAAAATTATTCAATATGAGCACTTTTTGCATCAATTATTTTGGAGATTCTTTGACGAAACCGTGAACAGCTCCTCTTTATTTTATTGGGATCGAGATTGCGAAATGCTCCTTCAATGAGTTTATATTTGGGTGTGGATTGACATTAGTCTGTCCCTCAACGACGCCGAATAGATAATAGTCGCAAACATTTAGATCTGGAGAACTGCTGGGCCAAATATCCTTCGGAACAACCAAGGTAAGATTATCCTTCATGAAATCTTGGACTTTCTTTGATCCATGCGCTGGTGCCGAGTCTTGGATGAGCATGACTTTCGTAGGGTCGTAGTTTCTACGGATCCAAGGCAATAAAACATTATTAAGAATGTTCAAATACTCCGCTGTGTTGATTTTAAGACCCGCTTCGATGAAATGAGGAGGCATCACCTTTCCATCACTTGCCACGGCTGCAAAAACCATCACAGAAGCAGGATTTTTGCTCTGCATCACAGGAGGAACTTCCGAAGGGTCACAGGCAATAACTCGAGTGTTCTGGCGATTTGGAACCTCATCCACGATGAACTTTTTCTCATCAACAAAAATGCGCACATTTCCTCCTTTGTGTTTCAGATGATTGATAAGTTTGAGGCATCTTTCGACTCTGATAGCTTTTGAACGGGCAATGAGGAGATTACGGCGTCTCCTAACGTAGGACTTCATCCCAAGGTCTTCGTTGATTGCTCTGCTGATAGTTCTGTGACTCACATTGCGCTTTTTTGACAGGTTCGACATCGACTGATTTGGGTCTGCCTTTATCGGCCCTTTTAGTCCCACCAGGAAAGTTTTTGTGCGCTTTCGATCACTATGAGTACTGTGCCGACTTCTCTCAACCTTACACTCGGCATCAAAATAAGCCACAACCCAATAGACAGTCATTTTTGCATAGCCATTGCTCTTAACAATGTCCGAAGGAGAACTTCCGGCGCGTCTCATTTCGCATATAGTTATTCTTCGTGCTAATTCCGTTATATTAAAACAAATTTGAGTAAATATAATTATGCTATCTTGCAATAAAGTGTTTAAGGATCCTTAGTAAAAAAAACCGTAATCATATGATCAAAAATAAAAAAGATATTAGCATTTTAAATTAGTTCCAATTTATCTGCCCGACCCTGTATATATATATAGCGATCAGAAAGAGACTACTTTTGGATTTTGTCGTCTTATATTTTATAACTGGCTTTGCAAACTCACTTTTACCTGATTTAAACAATTTATCCCAAACTTTATGGATGACTCAACGTATATTTTTATTTCTAGCATCCATAAAAAATGTGGAACATCTTTTATGCCCCATTCTGTATATCGAATCTATATTATAGATGATTACTATTTTTAGTAAATGTATTTGAATGTGCATGTTAATTGTTCAAGGAGGAACTTAGGCAATATTCCACTATATCAACTGATCACTCACACCATTGAAATACAATCTGCCAGACTCACTGACATGACTAGTAGGCCAGTGGCGCCCTAAACCTTTGTTATGCTTGGATAGATTGGATTTCTGTTAAGAGGGATTAGAGTTTGCAACTTGAACACTCAAGATTCAGGGTTGAATTTGACAGCTTGATGCTATGAAAACAACTGAACGTTTTTGTACTTTTTAAAAAAAAAAATGAATTTACAACAAGCATCAAGCTGTTTGAATTAGTCGGTTAGTTTGTGTGGGAGTGGAAATGTTTTGACAGCAGGTTAAGGTACCAAGAAATAAGTAGACACGTGACTTACAAAGGTCACCTAGCTTTGTGTGTGTATGTATGAGAGAGAGAGAGAGAGATAGATCATCGTTTTCAGATTTCATCAAGGATCTCCACGAGCTTGTATTCCTAGACTAGTGAGGATATTCTAAAATGTGTACGTAGAATCAAATTGATGCTTACCAGCAACATTGGGTGGGGAGGGATAGGGGTCGTGTGTAATCATCTATGTCTATTCTCTAAACTAGTTCGTCACCACAATACCACATTCACTCTATGGAAAATCCTACTTAACATTATCCCTGAGTTTTAGACGGTTTTTATTTACAAAAATTATATATGTACAATTTCATCGGTTGGGGGTTACGGTTACTAAAAAACAACTAGTAATTTCTGAAAAAAGAAAATTAAACAAAAAAAATGCTAAGTGATGGTTAGTAAGACCCTCCCAAATTGTAGAAGAGTAGAAAGTGACTAACTTGGGTTTACTTTCGGCGGACTTGTAACTATCGCTTCCTTTATTTTGTCCTGTAGTCCTCACATTCCATGACCGATGTTTCTGACAAAGGGGGAAGAATTGCTGTTTTCTGGGTCGGAATCTATCCATCTAACAGTTATCATTGACTAGTTTTTGACGTTGAAGTAGTATTTTTTTAGCTCCTTACATCAAGTGGTTTCATGCCTTGTCTGGAGCGATTTCCATAAAAAAGAAAAAAAAACAATTTGTATTATTTTAGACTACTGTTCTCATCTTGAGTGTTATTGTCACAACTTGGCATAGTTCATTCTATAAGGAAGGGGATGTCCATACTTTCTCTGCAACATCTCCCCTTTAAGATTTATTCCCCACTTAAAATTACTAGAAATTGGACAGTAAATGATCTACATTTTCGGCGCTTCTTCGTTATTTTCAACCACAAGTTTTCTAGCCCGGTAAAGGGAGCCTACCTTCTTTGCAGCAGACTTGGCAGTATCTTCTATGTATTTGTTCCAATTCATGTTCCCTGAGAACTTCAAACATTGAACTGTCGCAGTGGATATAGTACTAAGTACAATTCAGTTCTAAGTGACAGTCATCTGAAGGTTGAAGGTTCAATCCTTGGTGCGGACGATACGAAGAATTGCGAATTACTGAAGACTTCTCCCAATCACGGCTTTCATCAAAGGAGTATAATGAGAGAAAGCGTTGTTTCTGAATTTTTAAGATGAGGATTGATAATTGGTATAATTTTGATTATTCCGACTACTGTTCTCATCTTGAGTCTTATCCTCACAACGTTTCGGCCACTGTAACCTCCGGCCTTCTTCTGGTGTATCTTTCCAAACTCAGGAATATTTCTGTTGAACTCGGGAATCTTGACAGAATTTCGAACGAAACCCTTTATTTAGTCCATGGGGGTAGCATGCTCTTGTTCCGTCAGCCATGATTGGGAGAAATCTTCAGTAATTCTGCAATTCTTTGTATCGTCCGCACCGAGGATTGATCCTTCAACCTTCAGATGATTGTCACTTAGAACTGAATTTTACTTAATACTAATACTATATCCACTGTGCCACGTGTCCTTTCCGCAAGGTTACGTCTGAAATATCATCCGGATTCTCGAGTTTGAGAGAAATATTCCCGAGTTTGAAGAGATACACCTGAAGAAGGCAAGAGGTTATAGCGGCCGAGACGTTGTGATGATAATACTCAAGATGAGAACAGTAGTCCGAATAATCGAAATTATACAATGAGAAAGCGTTGTCATCAGAAATGGACTGTTACATTTAAGTCGACCAAAATTTTCTCGTCCCTTTAGCCTCTTTCACACAGAAGAGATGTTGCTAGTCTCTCTTTTCTGTATCGCTATGTACATGGTAGGTGCTTGACTGGGCTCCAACACCTGGAATCCCCTCCCCCTGTAAAACATGCACAGCAAGAACTTGTCTATCTACAGCCACAGAAAGGAACTTTACTTTCTCTTTCTCTCTCCTTTCCAAAAACTAAACGAAACTTCAATGAGAAAAGTTTATTTTCTAGAACATTCAGCCTGTGGAACAAGATTCCAGGAGTCTGCTTCCCAACCGACTACATCATAGTCGTTTTCAAGTCTAATGTGAACAAATACTTGAGCCAATCAATTCTCCTTAAATAGTGTTCTACCCATTCCACCCATTGTTTCCGATCTTCTTGTGGACGCGATCATAATCGACAATCTATTTAACCCTTATTTTAGAGTGGCCCCGAGCCTTGATAAGTGGTGACCCTTTAGTAAAAAAAACTATAATAAACTTTTCAAACCACCAATTGTCATGGCCGATAGCACCCTTCCCGACAGTTCGATGTTTGAAGTCCTCGGCCTGACATTCTCAGGCAATATAAAGAGGAATAAATACATAGATGTTCCCAAGTCTTCTGCAAAGAAGGCGGGATCCCTCTACCGGTCTAGAAAACTTCTCACACCTGCTAGTATCCTATATCTCTATAAAATCACCATTCGTCCATGCATTGAGTATTGCTGCCACATCTGGGTTGATGTGTCAACCACTAACTTTTTCGTCTTGTACAGGGTGCTAAAAAGAATTTTTAACATAATAGGTCCCGCACTGTCTGCCAAGCTTCAGTCTCTGTTGCATCACCGTGCTTGTTTTACAAGTATTTCCACCTAATGTGCTCTGATGAACTTACTGTACTTTTACTTCCCTCGATATAAATACCCCCGACCCACCTGACTAGCAGCAAAATCCCACCTCTTCTCTGTAAAGGTTCCTATATGCCAGAATATTTTCTACTCTAATAGCTATTTTACTTGGACCGCTTGCCTTTGGAATTTCCTCCCTGCTATCTGTTTCCCTGACTGTACCAACGTGCAGAAATTTAAATGTAATGTGAACAAACATCTTGCTGCCCAAATCCCCACCTAAGTTAGTTGCATCTTATCAATCTAGCCCCTATCACAGTAACTACTTACATTTTAATGACAATAAGTTTAAAGTGAACAAAAGTAAAAAACAAATGTGTGTGTCCTAACCCCAACCCTCTTTTCTTGGCTCACCACACGAGCAGAATTAGACACAAGGTCAGTTTTTAATGTGGGAGAAAAATCCCTTGAGTGAGGTTGTCATGTTTATTCGTAGTGGAATAGTAACCAATATTTTAAAACAGTCTATGGCGATACTGAATGGGATACAGATAAATCTGTGCAGTCATAAAAATGCATGATTTCCTCTGCAGCGCAACAGATAAAAATGCCTCGTCATTCTTGTAAATTGTTAATTTCTCTTTTCCATTAAATGCTCTCCTTTTTAAAATTTCATTTTAAGATGAATCAGATTTTACCTTGTTCCCTAACCTCACACTTAATCACACCCCATTCCTAGCACAACCTTCAACTGAGCTAACCAAACTCCCAACAGCACCATTGTAATCTGACTGTTTTTTTTTTTTTCTCAAGAAGATGAGTCAGTCATCTGAATATATCCTCTGACACACCTTTTGATCCTTGTTTTTTTTAATATAAATTACGAACCCTAGAAACTCCCTTTTCGTTTTTTGTAAATAGCATGTTTCTTTCCTTTCTTTTCTTTTAATCCTAACAAGCAGACGACATCTTTTGAAAAGTAAAATTCAACCTCAAGAATAAAAGATCTATATTATTAGTTCCAAGATGAAGAATTGGGATCGGTTTATGTTCTTCTTGGAATGGAATAGCAAGAATGAGAAAAAGAGAAATTAATTCCATATCAGAAAAATGAAGAAAGATCAGTTTCCATAGAAAAAACGATTAAACATCATATAGCTCTATTATCTCTGTTTATAAAAAGTCAGGTATGTGCATATGTACAAGATTCACTCCTAAACTAATTAACCGATCATTATGAATTTTGGAACACAGATGCTAGGCATAAGGGTGGATAATGCGGGCTATATTTGATTTACATAATACTAAATTAAACTAAATATAAACATATTTGGATCCTTTACGCCTAGCAGCTGTGTTAAAAAATTCATAATGATCAGTTAATTAGTTTAGGAATGAATATTGTACATACAAATATATAAACATGTAAACCTACCTAACTTTATATAAATAGAGATGTTTGTTGAACACTTAAGAACAATATATCACATTTTATCGATTTCAAAATTTATTTGTTGCGATACTAAAAATTCAATTATGAATTACTTGACTTCTGCCCGATCATAGCTGACTGCCCCATAGCAAGCTACTCCCATGGATCAAATAAAAGGTGCCATTCAAAATTCATACAGATTCCCGAGTTCGACGAGACGCACCTGAAAAAGGTCAGAGGTTACATTGGCAGAAACGTTGTGAGAATAACATCAAAGATGCCAACAGTAGTTTGAATAATCCAAAGAATAGAAAAATATTCTGTATTACTTTTATTATGTCTTCACGTAGTTGTGTGCAACACCAATATAATTTCAATTGAAAAAAGATCCCATGTATCTATTTTTAGAACGTTTTATTAATGAATATAAGTATCGTATTTGAGTACGCCTATCAACCAGATAAAAGAGTTCCATCCAGTCAAGTAATCTCTGCGCATGAAATCCTTTAAGTGAATGAGATGTTGCACTTGATCGGCCACTTTAGTATGAAGTGAATCAGTGTAAACCGAAAAAGGAAAAATAAATCAATAAATTATTGGATACTAAAAGACCCGCAGCTTTTTGGTCAGTTTTCCCATCTCTGAGACAGATTATCTTCACTACAAGTTGACCAACGACCACCGCCAAGCAGTTTGATTCATAATTTAACTGTCTTCAACATGCCTAAAGACATCTATCTCTCTATCATCTATATACAGGGTGTCTCAAAAAAATGTACTCACTCGTAGAATGACGAGAAAACTTTTATTTATGAACATAGAGTGAAATGAAATAGCATCGAATACATGAGACAGATGTAATTGAAGAATCATGTTCGCAAATGTTCAAACTGATGACCATTATTGTTCAACCAAAGCTGATAACGCGCACCAAGGGATTCGCAAACGTCGCGAAACATGTCATTAGGAATATTTTTTTGAGACACCCTGTATATATATATATATATATATATATATATGTTAAGGGCGACTAATAATGCAATTTTCTGCATCATAATCACTTAGGAAGTGAGACAATCGAAATAATAGTAAGCAAAAAAAAAAAAAACAACAAACGCTGCAATCACCAATAAAATAATTACATAAAAATACATTAAATATTTAGGTGATAAAAATCGTACATATTTATAGACAGGGCGTCTTGGTCCAATAGTAAAAACACTGAACTATAGACATCGATATCGAAGGTTCGATCCTTGTCTAAGTTAGCCATGCTGATGACAGCTGTGAACCAGAAACACGTATCCATGGATTACTTTTATGTACGTATAAAATTAATATATATATATAGTGTGTCTGTGTGTGTGAAAATTGAAAAAGGAAAATCCAAAAATATTATGTATTCATTAACGTTTCGTCTTTATTTCAAGATATCCTCAGGAAGAAGAACAAACACAAGTGCAAAATGTTTGAAACAATAGTTCACACCCGCCACCACCTATTGTTTCAAACATTTTGTACTTGTGTTTGTTTTTCTTCAGACGATCATCCTGAGGAAGTCTTATAATAAAGATGAAACGTTGATGAATACATAAATAATATTTTTTGGTTTTCCTTTTTCAATTTCCATTACGTCGGAACACTTTTTCAATTCTTTATCATATATATATATATATATATATATATATATATATATATATATAGTATGTATATTTAGACAGCATATTTTTGCGCTTGATAAGACTTTTTTCTTTTTTTTCAATTTTCCGAATAATCCATTTAGTGTTTCGGTCAAATTGGTATATGTAAGTTCCGTGGGTTTCTTGTTCCATTTTCTTTACTTTACAAAAAAAAACCTAACAATAAAGACATATTTGTAAAGACACCAAGACTAACACCACCTGAAGATGATTTGATGAATTAAATCGAAAATGCAAAGAAAATGGAAAGAATAAAAAAAGTCTCATCAAGCAAAAACACTCTGTGTTATTTAATAATGTTTGCCTATATATATATATATATATATATATATATATATATATATATATATACTAATGATAATAGAATTAACGATAAGCGAAATATCGTAGAGTGATCTATCTCGATAAAATAAAGCTCAATACGTTGAGTAGAGCAATCACTTTTAAAGAAAGAAAGATGAAGATAAAAAATTGTACAAAATTACATAAAGTTACATGAATTAATACAAATTTTATTACATCGAAAGTTCAGATGCAAGGAGTTACATTAATCCTAAACTGAACTTTCGATGTAATAAAATTTGTATTAATTTATGTAACTTTATGTAATTTTGTACAATTTTTTATCTTCATCTTTCTTTCTTTAAAATTATATATATATACAGGGTGGGCCAAAATAAGGGTCCTATCTTTAAATTTGAATAACTTGAATTTGAATAACTTCCACAAAATAAAAGTTAAACTCACCAAACTTTATGTGTGTGTAGACTGACCCTTCCGAGATTTTTTGAAATAAACAAAACAAATTTTAGCCGAAAAACACTTCTTAAAACTTACAAAAACTAAAGTATTGTTTTTTACACTGTTTTGAGTTTTTTAAGCAAAAATAATGTTTTCTAAATGAGGGTACGTTCCTTAGGGCTAATACGGCTCATGCTTGCTTCGGAAGGGGTCCTTTACTTATTCTAAAAAGAAATAAAAAAAAAATCAATAAATAAAAAAGTTATGAATTTTAAAAAATAGGACCCTTATTTTTGCCCACCCTGTATATATATATATATTAGTAATCCAGGTTAAGTAAACATCCACAGTATAAAAATCCAAAGAATTTCAACCGCGCTTATATCAATAGGAAATAGACAGGATGGGGAAGCAAAATTTACAATGAACGTTAAGTTTTTTTTTCCAGCAGACACGAAGACAATTGTTTTGAAACCTAGTATATAATGATGTCATAATCATATCTAACACTATGATCCTTACAGTTTCAGAAACTTTTGCCCATATGAGTAATCCGGAAAGCTAACGTCAAAGAGTGTGTGATTTGCTGAATGCACTTGTCACACTAAAGGAGATTTCAAGAAAAGTTAGAGTGTCCATAAAGATGTTTATAATGTAAAGAAAAGAATGACTGTGAAAAACTATTACAAGGAAGTCTGGAAGTGGAGGAATCAGCAAAAAAACGTACCAAAGCTTTTATTAAAGCTCTCAAAGCCAAAATCCTAAAGGATACAACCAAATCCATGAGAAAAATGGCAATTGAACTTGAGGTAGACAACAAGACCATTAGAAATGCAGTAAAATATGATTTGAAGTTAAAATCTTACACAAGAACACTAAAACACTTGTTGACAACAGCTATGAAGGAAAAGAGATTGGAAAGGTGCAATAAAATTATTACATGGTTCAAAAAAAGTTCTCCATTGTAACAATCTTTTCAGATGAAAAGATTTTCATTCTTGATGCTGTTCTGAACCTCGACAGCTGAGATTATGAGGACATTCAGAACAAAACATCCTGCTCAAGTTATGGCTTTTGGTGTTGTGGTTCCGATGGAATAAAAATGCCTATAAAATTCTACAAAGCTGATGAAAAGATCAATGTTAATATAATACAAGAAAAAATCCCCCATTCTAATGATCTTTTTAAATGAAAAGAGCTTCACTGCCGATGCTGTTCTGAACTGCAGAAATTACAGATTTATCGCAAAATCGACAGCTAAGGTTAAGGAGACATTCAGAACAAAATATCCTGCTCAAGTTATGGCTTTTGATGTTGTGGCTTCCGATGGAAAGAAAATGTCTATATAATTCTACAAAGCTGATGAAAAGATCAATGTCCTATATCTCCACCATCCGCCCATGCATGGAGTATTGTTGTCACATTTGGGCTGGTGCACCATCCACTAGTCTCTTCCCTATCCCTTTTAGACATGGTTAAAAAAAGTGTCGCTAATCTAATAGGTCCCTCACTATCCAACAAGCTCCAGCCCCTGTCCCATCGCCGCAATGTTGCATCCTGGTGCCTGTTTTACAAGTACTTCAATGAAATGTGCTCTGATGAACTTGCTGCTCTGGTGCCTCCTCGACGTAAATACACCACTCGACCAACTCGACAATCAGTTAAATTCCATGCATTCACTGTGGAGGTCCTCAGATGCCAGAGAGCCTTCTACTCAAATATGCAGAAATTTAAAACTAATATGAACAAGCATTTCACTGTGTAGCTCCCAATTTAGGATGACCCCATAAACTTTTGCCCTAATTTTTAGTAGCACCTTACATCTACTGTGCCAACCTGCCTTGTTTGGGGTGAACTAAGTCAAAACGCCCTTTTCAAATGAATTCAGCTTTCCACAATAGAATCCCCCATCTTTTTTATATACTACCTATGTATATACAATATAAGTCGCAAGGTTACTTAATTTGCATATTGGTTTTTAAAAAGTTAATTTTATTAATTAACTATATATATATATATATATATTTATATATATTAGTACTTCATGTATCCACATAAAATATTATAAGGAGATGTAATTTTTTATGTATCAGTTTTCAGTATTTACTTCAACAGTGCTCGATACGTAAGTAGAGCTAGGTAGTAAGCAATGAAAATATATATGGCAATCAAGCTACACAGAGGCTCCCGCGACTCATCCCCGGGGGGAATCTTCAGACAGCCTGAAGATTCCCCCGGGGATGAAACGCGGGAGCCTCTGTGTAGCTAGATTGCCATATATATTTTCATTGCTTACTATATATATATATATATATGTGTGTGTGTATGTTTATATATTTGTATGTACACGATTTACTCAAAAACTAATTGACTGATCACTATGAATTTTGAAACACTGCTGCGTAAGGGTGGGTAATGTAGGCTATATTTAGGTTAATCTAGTTTTATGTAATAGAGGCAAAAAGAGGGTTGGAGCTCTTGGTAAAAATTGAGATAGAATTTTAACAATAGATATTGGACATAAATTAATATTCTTCAAATTTCAGTTCATTTTAGAGGGATTTTAGAGGGCATAATATGGGCACTTCAAAATCAAATTGATAGTTACCAATACAATAGTTGATAGGAAAATTCTTGCTTGAATTAAGCAATATTCACATAATAGACTATCCACTAGCTGCCAATCAGAACTCAAAGATTAGACTTGCCCATCTGAGCATAATGGAAAATCCCAGTCTTCTTATAGACCGGCTTTCTAGTGTTCTTGGCAGTTTTATATGTTTGTTTCTTAACTGGTCAGACAGTTGTGCTGTGAACAGGATCCATGAATCCTGAAGATTTGGAACACTACCTTATCAAGGCAAGGATTTCTGCCAGGTCAGCCGAAACCTATGCTGTCACATATGCAAGTGAGAAGCTTTTACACCACTTTTATGTCCCCTTTACATAGATTAAAATCAGGATATAATGATACTAAACTTTATGCCTAGAATCCTTATTGTAATTTTGACCAGAATCTATTAAATGATTTTTATTCTAGAAAATGTCTAAGATTTAAGGCTTATGTATAAGGGGTCTTCAGAAGAAATTGAAATTTAGAGAATCTTGCTTAATTGGTGTCTCATGGCTATGGATTAGATTTTTATTGAATTTAGATATTGTGCCCATATGACCCCTAAAAGCTCTTTTAAAATACTCAAAAGAAACTTAAATATGGGGAATATTTATTAATTGATGTCTATTACTTATTGTTAAAATTTCACAAAAATCGGAGATATCTGAATTTTCATGAAGGGCTTCCATCTCTGTTTTACTCTCTTTGCTTAAAATTAAATTGAACTAAATATAGCCCACATATGAACCATTTACACCTCGCGGATGTGTTCCAACATTAATAATAATTGGTTAATTAGTTTTGGAGTGAATCTGTACATACAAATCTATAAACATATACACGTATCTAACATTATATAGATAGGGATATGCCATCAACAAATTATATATATATATATATATGTATATATATATATATATAGTAATCCAGGTAAAGTAGACATCCACATGATAAAAATCAACAGAATTTCAACTGGGCTTATAATAAAGTGCTCAATAGTAAATAGACTATTTATATAATTATTTTTATTCATACAGACATGTACAAAAAGCCACTACACTGGCAAGTCGATGTTATCGATCAATAGTTATTAGAAACTAAGATCTTATCTAAAATATATATGATAAAAAATGAAAATAATATTCCACCGTAATGGAAAATGAAAAAATGAAAAATCAAAATTATTTATGTATCCATCAACATTTCGTCTTTATTTCAAGACTTCCTCAGAATGATTGGTCTGAAGTAATAAGTCTTGAAATAAAGACGAAATGTTGATGAATACATGAATAATTTTGGTTTTCCTTTTTTTCATTTTCCATATATATATATATATGTTTAAGTATAAGCATTTTAACTGCTGAGCGCTTGCTCACATTTATTTTTCAGACTTTGGTACTTGTTGCTGTGTTTTTCTTTTTCTTCAATCTCCCGTCCTGATAAAACCTTCTAATAAAGGTGAAACGTAGATGGATATTTAATTAATATTTTGGTTTTCCTTATTTCATTTTCCATTACGTCGGAACATTTTTCCATTCTTTATCATATATATATATATATATATATATATATATATATATATATATAAGTAATCCAACAAAAGATATAAGCGTCAACTAATATCTTATAATTAGTGAAAACATCCGGATAAAAACTGAAGCTCAATATACTGGATAGAGCATTAATATTATAATATAAAATGAAATAATAAAATAAGGTGTCAATCAAATTTTATTAAAATTCAAAGTTCAAGCAAAGTATCTTAACGTCCTTAGCTCATGAGTTTTCAAAGATAAATCTTCTCCTCAGAGGACCATTACCATATTATAATTATAATATATATATATATTTATATATATATATATATATTACTATTTCATGTATCCACATAAAATTTTATAAGGAGATATAATTTTTTATGTGTCAATTTTCAGTATTTACTTCAACAGTGCTCGATACTTAAGTAGAGCTAGGTAGTAAACTATGAAAACATATACTTCCCCGTAACCAATTCCCTGCATAAAATATTCAATAGAAATAACCTAAAACTATCTTACAGCTGCATTATATTAACACAACAAAGAAACAGGATATAGACCAATCTATAGAAAACAGAACAATAGGACAGGATATAGGAAGTAACACCAACCAGACCTTTGATCGTGGGAAGCCCAACGATTGGCTGAGAGAGCAACAAAGAATCTGATTGGTTAACTAACTAACCGTGTATATAAAAACACCTGGCAAAATTAACTCCATGCACTTTATCCTGAAGATCCCCCGGGGATAACACGCGGGAGCCTCTGTGTAGCTTAATTGCCATAAATATATGTTCATAGCTTACTATATATATATATATATATATATATATATATACGTTTGAGTATATACACAAATTAAACAGGTTTAAAATGACTGAAGATAAGAATTATAGATAAAGACAATTTTATTTTTATTTTACTTTGATTCGACGGAGAAATTTTTTTGTTGGAATAGATATACCATAATTTGGAAGAAATTACTCAGACTTAAATGTAATTAACCGAAAATTCCTGGAATCTCACATGCCAAAAGTTACCCTGTAGAGATTGTAATAACGGGGGATTGATATAATAAACAAGGAATTGCATTATTTCCGTTTGTGGTGAATTGGGTGTGGAGAGAAGGTGGAAATCTTTGGCATTAGTTTTCGTTTTTTTATTTTAATTTTTATTATTACATAAGCACAACTAACTTCAGACCATAATCTATTCATTCTTGGAAGAGGACTCGGTTTCTAGGATTTTGAGATAATATCTTGTTACCATTTTTTGCATTCGATGGTGGGGCCCCAATTTGGGAGTATTGGGGAGCGTAGAGTCACCCACTAGTCAGGTCAATTCTTATCCAGAGTTGTTGTACCTGTCAGTTGTATAATAAGATTAAGTCAGGATTATTAAGACAGTTACCATTATCGGCAATATTAAGGAAGGAGGCATCAAAATTTTCGAAACATAATAACAAATCTTTTTTAATCAAAAATTCTGATTCTAATACTCTTGCTTATAGTCAAAAAGTATGCATAATTCTTCAGATGAAATATGTTATTAAATTTAGGAGTTCAGCTGTTTGACCAGTTGAGCTCAAACTAAATAAACTGAAATAGAAGCCTAGAAAGTTTATTTACAAGAAGGCTGGGATGTTCCATTATGATTAAATTGGCAAGTCCATTCTCTAGGTTATGATTGGTTGCTAGTCTACGAGTAGACATTCTTTTATATAAATATTGCTTGATTCAAGCAAGAATTTACCTATCAACTATTTAAAACACTTAATACCGGTAAGCGCCAATTTTATTCTACATGCATATCAAGAAAATGTTGCTTTATCATGGTAAACAACTATTTGGTAAATAGTTGACACTCCATCTTTACTTGATCAAACACTACTTGGTATAAATGTTGACATGACTTAATGGAGATCCGAAATTAGTTGCATAATTAATGTCAATTTCAAAATGAACATCAGCTTTTTTTTTTATTTGAACAAATTGAGTTAGCAGTTCAAGACATCAAACTCCATCTCATGGCTTCTGATTGGCTACTAGTCCATGAGTGGATAATATGTACTATATAAATACTAGCGAGACCCGTGAAAATTCCACAGTTGTATCCTTTATCTGTTGTATATTGCTGTCTTACTTAAAGATATTTCCATTTTATATACTCATTATTGGCTTTTTGGCTAAGATCAAAGTGTAGTATCTGTTCCGATGGATACTACACACAATAAACTGGTATCGTCTTGGCCTTCGGGGCTTTATTTACGCCGGTCTATGGGTCTGTCCTGTGCAGTTCTAGGAGGTCGACCCTCCCAGGCTTCGTCTCCCCTCTTGGCGGAGGAGTAAGTTTATTGCTTACTGCCTGAGGCGCCCCTACCGGGGAATGCCGACGGGGCTGCCCAGGCAATTTTTAAACCCCACTTTCCCGACCCGACCTTGGGTCACATCTTACTTGTGGGAGTAAGATAACAACTGGCCTTGTGCCTAACTCCTGGAGAGGAGTAAATCAATACTCACTATATTATTGTACTCAAACTGAAACATTCTTATCTAAGTACTCTGAATAATGTAGTTTCAGAAAATGTCTGATTATGGGAGTCTATCTCCTTGTAGGAGTTTCTGACATATTACCATTTTCGAGGATCTGACACGAACACAGACCCCATAATATTATTGTACCATCTTTGGACAGAGCAGATACTACACTTTGATCCCAGCCCGAAGGCCAAGAAGTGTATTTTAGTTTGAGTTTCATGTTCAACACAACAGCAACATCAGATGAAATTACTTTCTTTGCATTGCATTTTCGGCGATTGAGCGATCCCATCTTATAAAATATGGGTGGTAGGTGATAACGTACATACAAACATGAAATTGCCTTAGCGTATTATTATTATTATTATATAGATTGCTTCATTCAAACAAGAATTTTTCTATCAAATATTTGGAGCTATTATGGTCGTCATCAACTGATCCCCTGTCCATATCTTTAGCGGCCTATCACGTGGCTTTGGACATCAACGTCGATGGCCCAAAGCCACGTGGTAGGCCACTTAAGACATGAAGGGGTTTAGTTAATGACGACCTGATCCTGGTGGGCGGCACAACTGAAATCGAAACAGACAGGAAAACTTGAAAGTCATTCACAAAACGTCTAACCTCAAGCTTGACACAAGAAGACGAAAAATGAAAATAATAATATGATAATAATAATGTCGGTAAGATTCAATTTGATGTGAGACCACTTCCGGTAGTATACAGGTAACGTTGCATCATGGGTAACATTTCAAAGATATTCAGAACTTCTATTAAAAGGGTTGACATGCCATAAAAAGAAACAATGAACAACACGAACAATATGAAAGACTTCTTTTGAAAAAAAAAACATGAAGTAGATGCTATAATATTTTTTCTAAAAGCAGTCGATGTATATGGAAAGATTAAGATCTGACAGATAGAAATATTACAAATATAAGGTTTCGTAGTATTATAGCTTAATTTTAATCTTTGTAAACTTTGTAAAAGTGGTGGAAAAATTGTTCTGTTCGGGGAATTTAATTTCACCCGTACTGAGACAGGTATTCTTCTAGTTTATATATATATATATATATATATATATATATATATATATATATATATATATATATATATATATATATATATATATATATGTCTTGGAAGTTTCTCAACCATTAAAACTATATTAAAAAAAAAAACTTAAGTCCAAAGTCGTTCAGTGGAAAATCACTCATGTAAGTCAATTTAACTTTTACAGTTATTATATTAGTTTGCTTCTAACATTATTTAAGGGATCATCAGTTGTTTACCATGAAAAACTTTTTCGGGAATTTAATATATATATATATATATATATATATATATTTGAAAACTGTTACATATTTCAGAAACGTACTGCGATTTCATCCAGATGGGCTGACTTTTTACATTTAAAAAAAAAATCTTTATGCTCAGTGGACTTTCCGGGATGCACCGTTTTTTTTTAATCGATATAACACCATTTCTCATTGTGGTTTTATCTCATTCAGAACGCCCACGATTCCACTGGGCTTCTGGATTTCTTTTTTACATGTAAAAAGTCAGCCCATCTAAATGAAACCGTGGTGCGTTTTCTGAAATATGTAATATATAGTTTTCAAATAAATTATATTAGTTCTCACTCATCTGCGATAGAGAACTTTATTGATTTCTTTTCAATATAATCTGACACACTATATATATATATATATATATATATATATATATATATATATATATATATATAGTAAAATAATAACTGAATCGTGTCTACATTTGGTTATGGGGGAGATGGTATTTTGATCAGTACCACTGGAGATCCATGAATTTAATAGCTGTTCTGTTTTTAAATCTTCAAAACAGTTACTGATGATCCCCTTTTTCTATTTCACAATTTAACTTAAGGTCCCCTGTTTATGTTTTACTACCGATATAGTTGAGTCCCCTTTTGTATTTATGAACTTTGCAGCAGGAAGTCAGCAATATGTGGATTTAGTATCCCTTGGAATTTAAATTAGATTTGTCTTGTTTCGTTTATAAATGACTAAAAGTTTCTTTATATTATATGTCCCCCCCCCCCACCCCCACTATAAATCTAGCTCCAATTACAGTAACCCCTTATGTTTCAGTGACAATGTGCCTTTTTTGGCGGTGGATAAAAGTTTAAAAAAAAAAAAAAAATTTTTTTTTAAGTAAACAGGAAAGGGTACTCTTAAACTGCATGCATTGAATCTGAAAATGTCGAGGCTTTTTTAACTATTAACTTTGTTTCAATGTTTATAGCCGTTCTGTTTTTTTTTTTTTTTTGTGCTGCATCTTGGGAAATGTTTTAAGATTTTTTTTTTTTTGTATATGTCTGAAATTTTTCTTTCTATCCAAAAATTTTTTTTTCTATCCAAAAATTTTTTTTTCTATCCAAATAAATGTTTGCCGTGTTTATAAACACGGCAAACATTTTTTTAGGAAGAATTAAGGTCATCTCCCTAGGGGTCTGGTAGGCTCAGCCGGAAGTAAGAGTGTCTTGTTATATTAGGCTGTTTTTGTTTTCGTGTTGTTCTAAGTCTCCATCAATAAAATTTTGTTTGCAGTGATAATATACAGAGAATATATATATAGAAAAGAGGGTAGTGCAGTTCCAACGAGAGAAAAGTATATATGTAAAGAGGTAAGGCTACGAACATTTGTAAAAAGTTTTTTTCAACATTTATTTATTATTTTATCATTTTATAACGCGTTTCGAGCGTGGTGCACTCTCATCAGATATGTAAATCCATATATGTATAATCGGGTTTCGAATCTTGGGTTTGAATGTGTCCTACTTAATAGCTCAAAGGAGGGCGAAATTAGAGTCTAAAACTTCCAGTCTATGGCTGTCGTGATTTGCGATGGCTGCATTGTTTTTCTGATTGTGGAAATATAATTCGCTCACTGGACCCTTTAATAAGAAATAATATAAGCCGTTTCAGCTAAGCTATAAATGCAAGTTCTTTTCTGTTGAACACTGTTATGACAGCTAACTATGGTTGTTCGCCTGCTTGATGTAAATATGGGTTTATTTCTCTATACGTCGTGTAACGATAGAAATTGGCCTGATTGGTTCGGAATTTGAATTTTAACGTGACTCTTGATCCGCGTTTCGTATCGTGCAACTGGTTTGAACAGTTGTCTCTACACTGATGATTCTGCAAGGATGAAACGTATACGTATGTAAATAATAATTATATTAATGAATAAATATTATTTTTTACCTACAGGCACTAGTGTTTCTTGCGTTCGCAGTCATCAGTGTAGGAGAGATGATAATTACTGTTGGTCGAAGGATATATATATATATATATATATATATATATATATATATATATATATATTATTAAAAATAACCGACAATTTTTGTCTGGCTATTTTAATGTTGATCCCTTCAATTTTCCGGATTAAAATCTTAATCTCGGAAGGAAATTGGCTGATGAAACTGCCATAGTGTACATGTTGGTCCAGAGTACTTTCTGACCCGTCTGGGTCCATCGTCAGTAAAATAATGCTTATAATACCTAATAAACATAGTTAAATTTTCCCGCCATAATTAATTATAAATCTCACTCCAGGTCTTTACCTGTTTGTCATTATTCCACTGACGATGGACCCAGACGAGTCAGAAAGTACTCTGGACCAACATGTACACTATGGCAGTTTCATCAGCCAATTTCCTTCCGAGATTAAGATTTTAATCCGGAAAATTGAAGGGATCATTATTAAAATAGCCAGACAAAAATTGTCGGTTATTTTTAATAATACGTGTCTTAAAGAAAAAATGCTGCCTCGATACACATATATATATATATATATATTATATTGTGTGTATTTAGGCAGCATATTTTCATTTAGGCAAACATTATTTATTTAATAATGTTTGCCACAGAGTGTTTTTGCTTCATAAGACTTTTCAATTTTCCGAATGGTCCATTTAGGGTTTCAGTCAAATTGCTGTATCTAAGTTCCGTGGGTTTCTTGTTCCATTTTCTTTCCTTTTTCGCGAGTACTTTCGATTTGATTCTTCTAAGTTGTAAATTACTGGTCGTTATAAGAATTTAAAAAAAAACTCAACAGTAAAGACATATTTTTTAAGAAATCAAGACTAACACTGCTTGAAGATGATTTGACGAATCAAATCGAAAAAGGAAAGAAAATGGAACAAGAAACCTACGGAACTTACATACAGCAATTTGACTGAAACACTAAATGGACCATTCGGAAAATTGAAAAAATAAAAATAAGTCTTATCAAGCAAACACACTCTGTTATTTAATAATGTTTGCCTATATATATATATATATATATATATATATATATATATATATATATATATAGTCTTGGAAGTTTCTCAACCATTAAAACTATATACGGAAAAAAAACCCCAAAATAAAACAAAACATTTTAGTCCCAAGTCGTTCAGTAAAAAATCACTCATGTAAGTCAATTTATTTTTTGTAGTTACTATATTAGTTTGCTTCCAAGAATTTACACTAGTCTTAACATTATTTAAGAGATCATCAGTTGTTTACCATGAAAAACTGTTTCGGGAATTTATATATATATATATATATATATATATTAGTAAAATATTCCACTTTTGTTTGAAGCATTGCTGGGAATTGTAGTAAACATGTTAAGAAGGCTAGGGGCAATGCAGAGTGCCGGATTGATTATAAACTGGAAAGAACAAAAATAATAAATCGAAATGGGACTCACTATTTATTTTTTTTTTTTTAAAGAATGTAAGATTTTAAAGAAAAATAAATAGTAAGTCGCCCCCCCCCCCATTTATTATTTTTGTTCTTTCCAGCTTATAATCAATCCGGCACTCTGCATTTAACATTTTTACTATATATATATATATATATATATATATATATATATATATATATATGGTGAAAAAAATATTAGATAATTTACAAATTTATCAAATCATCAAGTGTTCAAGCAAGGAATATAATAAACTGACCTTTAATCCATGGATTTTCAAAGAATTGTCCTTCTCAAAAGGGAAAAACCATTAGAATTATAAATTATTGGTAAGTATTAGATTGAAAATTTGGCACAAAGAATTTTTTTAAATATGCAGAAAGCAGAAATAGTACAGGGAATATTTTAAAAATGGGTAATTGCTTGACCTTATATCGCAAATGTTATTTTTTGATTTTTTTTTCAAAGCAGTAATTGTAAACAAAACTATATTTGAAATTATTTCTACCCAAGAAACTTTACGCTAAATATATCTCCACATGGGCAATGCCAGGTAAATACCGTTAGTATATGTCGCTCACTATCCAGGTTTATCGTCTAAGTTCCCTTTGACAAGAAGTTTGACGTTTTTATTTATACAAACACTTTTTGCTACATATATGCATACATGTTACACTGCGACTTTATTCTCAGTCTAGCTTCCTCAGGCCACAAAAAGAAATACACGAAAAAAGAGTTTTTTGTTGTGGCCTGAGGAAGCTGGACTTTGAATAAAGTCGCAGCTGAAACATGTATGCACATATGTAGCCCAAAATGTTTGTATAAATAAATATTTATACTAAAATACAGCTGTACTTGTAATTTAGCACTATCTTATAAATATTGTAGCGTCATTGGATTAACATCTATGAACCAACAACCGCACAAACACTACAGTGTATGTATATATATATATATAGAACGCCATCACGCTCTCATGTACATTTCAACTTTACAGACGCTTTTTCAAGTTATAAACTACTTGCCGTTGTAATTAAAAAATGAGCACAACAGTAAAGTCATAATTTGTAAAGATACTAAAACTAATACCGCCTGAAGATGATTTGACTATTCAAATCGAAAGTACTTGCAAAAAAGAAAAAAGAATGGAACAAGAAACCCATGGATCATATTTACATCAATTTGACCGAAACATTAGATGGACAATTCGGAAAATTGTAAAAAAAAAAAAAAAAAAGTCGCTTCAAACAAAACCACTCTGTGTTATTTAACAATGTTTGCCCAAATGAAAATATGCTGCCTAAATACACACACAATATATATATATATATATATATATATATATATATATATATATATATATATATATATATTAGATTTCTTGAATGTGAGATGGTATATATAATTATTTCCACAATCAGACAACGCCGCAACCCACAACCTATGAAAAGAAACAAACCAGAAGTCCTAGACTCGAGTTTCGCCCTCCTTTGGGCTCATCAGTAGAACACATCCGAACTGTTTCTTTTCATAGGTTGTGGGTTGCGGCGTTGTCTGATTGTGGAAATAATTATATATATATATATATATATATATATAAATAAATAAATTTCTAGTGGTACAAAATTTTATTAAGGCAAGGAATATAGACGTTTTGGGACATTTTTTTTTTTTTTTGGTTGGAATGAAATTGAAAAGTGTAAAAACGTGAGAAAAAAACATCAATGCATAAATCTACTAAGCCGGCTTTCGTCTACACTCATCAGAGTAAATACGTGGAAATAATTCATGCACCAAGGTTAAAAACTTAAAATAGTGAAATAAAAACCAGTGACAAGTTTAGGGGGAAAGAAATGTGACACTAGTGACAGGTTTTCTGTTATAAGTAGATCACATTCGTTATTCCACCTTAAAGTCCTGGAAGCAATATATATTATGTCATTAAAACCCTTCTTTTGTAAACAAAAGGAGTGGCTTCTAGGACTTACCGTGATCCACTTGTGACACCCCCCCCCCCATTTTTTATTTTTAAAATTTATTCATCATTTTTTTTCCCTTAAACTTGTAACTGGTTTTCGTTTCACTATTTTAAGTTTTTAATCGTAGTGCATGAATTATTCCACGTGTTTACTCTGATGAGTGTGGACGAAAGCCGGCTTAATAGATTGATGTATTGATTTTTTTCTATTTGTTTTCACACTTTTCAATTTCATTCCAACCCCCCAAAAAATAAACGTATATATATATATATATATATATATGGGAAAGGAAAGGATGAAGGTAATCCGACGTAATGGGAAATGAAAAAGGAAAAACCAAAAAGGATGTATTTTTTATGTATTCATCAACGTTTCGCCTTTATTTGTAAGACTTCTTCAGGATGATAATATTAAGAAAAATGTCATGCAAGTACGTGAACATATTGGGTTTACATGATGGGTGGATGGGAGGAAAATAGTAGCCCCTACTGGAAGCAGTACGACCAACGTCCAGGTTTGGTGATGTCAGTCGCGTGGAATGAAATGAATGTTGATGGTTCTGAGTGAAAAAAGTGGAAAGGTGGGGGTGAGCAGGGATAATGTGGATGGTTGTAAGTGAAAAAGTGGAGGGGTGGGGGTGAGCGGGAATAATGTGGATGGCAGTGAGTGAAGAAGTCAACATTTTTTCATTCTACACGACTGACTTCACCAAGCCCGGACACTGTTCCTACTGCTTCCAGTAGGGGCTACTATTTTCCTCCCATCCACCCATCATGTAAACCCAATATGTTCACGTACTTGCATGACATTTTTCTTAATATTATCATCCTGAAGAAGTCTTACAAATAAAGGCGAAACGTTGATGAACACATAAAAAAACATCCTTTTTGATTTTTCCTTTTCATTTCCCATATATATATATATATATATTGTAGTGTTTGTATGGTTGCTGCTCTGTTTGTGGAAAGAGAGTTAGGCGCAATTCAATTTTTTGTGCTACTTTTAAGCATTGGGTACACAAGAAGTGGAATTAAAGGTAGGTTGAGAGATGATAACCAGTTTGTGTGCACTGATGAGGGTAGAAAGTGCGAAATGACATCGTCTGTAGGTGAAAAACACTTTAATATTCAAAAATATTTATAGTTAAAAGCCCCTTTAAGATGTAAGTCTTAAAAGTAGAGCCCTGTTTGAAGTTAAAAAGATTGTTGTCATTTCTGCAATAAGCAAGTTCTGCTTGAGCGTCGAACACTGTAGATGACAAGACGCTTGCCCCGCCTCCCGGATCAGTGTACCTTAATTTCAATTACTGTCTGTGGTGATTTCTTGCGGCCGTGTAGTTCTGAGCATTTGCTTCATGATTCTAGGCTGAATCTACGAACTGTGTTCGAGCCCATGCGACCACCTGCAACCGCCACTCCTGCACTGATGAGGGCAGAAAGCTCGAAACAACGTTTTCTGTAGGTGAAAAACACTTTAATATTAAAAAATATTTATAGTATATATTTATATATGTATTATATACATTTTTTTAAGTATGCACAAAGGTTTATATATTAGCTCTTAATTTAACATGACATAATTCTAGTTTATTAAAAAAATAACATCTTATTCATGACAAACAATTGTTTGTAAATTTTTTTGAATGAACTAGGATTATATCATATATATATATATATATATATATATATATATATATATATATATATATATATTAAGTATAGCCATTTTTAAAAGACTGAAAATATTTCCATTTTAACTGTGTTTATTTTTAGACAAACCAAAATAAAATTTCCGCGGATATTAATATTAAATAAAACGAAATTCTCTAGTAAACAGAATTAAAGTGAGTAAAATTAATTTCTTATTTATGGATTCAATGCAACAAAAATAGTTTTGACTCCAAGAAACTATTCTAAGACGAATAGAAATTATTGATTCCTCGTTTTAAATAATTTACTGTTAGATTTTTTTCTCTAGATGTTCAAAATAATTCTTCTGAAAATAGAAATCCAGAAAAAAATGTTTGATTTGATGAACAGATACTATACTTTCATCTTAGCCAAAAGACCGAGAAGCGATAATGTAGCAAAACTCAGATGATGTGTTGGAACTCGTTCTATTCTAGATTTCTGGGAAGGACACAAAACTGCATCCAGCGGTGAGGCCCCAATTTGAGAGATTTGGTCGAATGCTATTATACTGTAATTAAAATAATGGGCACTTTTGAAGGAATATTCGAAACATGCAAACTGAAAATGGGATTAAGGGTGTTCTGCTTACCTACCCAGTTTGCTCTGAAGTTGCTGGAAAGAAGCAAAGTACATTTTGCTTCAGATACAACCACTGAAAAGACATTTAAATTGGCAGACGACGATTCTCAGTAGATTTTTAGTAACAGCAATTATGGCACTTTCCTTAACCAGTTCTAACCTTCGAAAGAATGCATGCTGTGGTTATGTTTAAATTTGGAAGATTTGGGGAGTAAAAAACTTGACAAAAGTGATTATCAGGGTGTTGTAGTGTTGGAAAGCCCTCCGAAAGAAGAAAGTTCCCCTGCTCAGTTTGTGGAAAGAGAATCTGGTGCAATTCAAGTTTTTTGTGCTACTTATAAGCATTGGGTAGACAAGAAGTGAAATTAAAGCTAGGTCGAGAGATGATAACCAGTTTGTGTGCAAGAAATGTAAGACAATGAAGATGGATGAGAACTCAGATGTGAAGAAAGTATATTTTTATCGTGAAGCTATTGAGGTTGTCGAGAAGTTTTGTTACCTTGCTGATACCGTTGGAATATTGGTAGAGCAGGTGCTAGTCTGATAACAAGAGTGAGGAATGGATTGGTATGTTCAGGGAACTTCTGCCATTACTAATGTCGACCAAGGGAAGAGTCTATCAAGCATGTGTGTGCAGTGTGATTTATTATAGAATCAAATAACACGTTGCGGCATAAAGGCCTCAACTGGCATCTATCTGATAGAAAATCTCTCGTTTGAATGAAGGAACACTTATACATTAGAATGTCTATTTATGAATTTCAGCCAATCAGAACTCAGAGAATGGACTTACCCTTCTGGGGATAATGGAACATTCTAGCCTTAATCAAGGGAGGCGTGAGAGCGCTCTATCCCTTAATAGACTTTACGAATGGCCTATGCTAGAAATCTCATTTCTTTGATCAATCATAACTCAAAAACCAATAAACCAAATTAGTTAAAACTTTGCACAAAATTTTTATTTGATAGGTTCTATAAGTGTGTAGAATTTCAGCATCATTAGTCAAGGCAACCCAGAGATCCAGAAAGTTCAATCATGATATCATATTTGTGTGTACGTACACACGTACGTACATATGTGCCACCCTGTATCTCATCAACTATTTGATGGATTCAGCTGATTTTTGGCAGAGATAGAGGTTCTAGGGTCTAGTTGATGGCATTTTAATTTCAGTTTACCATATACCTTAGTTTTCCAGAAAATTCCAGAAAACCTTAAAAATGACCAATATTCATACACTTTATTCTATATCTTATCGACCATTTGATGGATTCAGCTGATTTTTTTCAAAGATAGAGGTTCTGGGCTCTAGTTGATGGGTTTCTAATATCAGTTTACCAATATACCGTAGTTTCTGAGAAATTTTCAACACACCTTAAAAAATGACTAGTCCACATACACTTTCTTCTATATCATCAGCTATTTGATTAATTCAGCTGTGTTATGGCACAGATAGAGGTTGTATTTTGTTTTCCTTTGTACACTGAATATTTTATTGTTTACTATTGTGAATAACTTTATTATATTTCTCCCTGCTCCAAAAATGTTTGATTGATTTATTTATTTCATTCAAATTAAATATTTTTGCATTGTGTCCTTGTCAATTTTCAAACACACTGACTGTAAAATGATTAAATCACCATTTATTGTTTGCAATGAATACATGGTAAAGTTTTTAAAATATTTCTAGTTTGAATTGTATCATGAGTAAATATACACTCATCATAATTTAAAAAAAAATATTTACCTCTGAATATTGGAAGAAACATTGATTAGTCAAACTACCAACTATATCAGTTATGAGAAGGCATTGTATTGAGGCATAGCCTTTACAAAAGTAGTGACATTCCATGAAAAATGGCAGTATACTGAAATCATATGCTCTTAATAGGGTTAAGATGAAAATTCATATACACTAAATGTACAAAAGCAAGGAAATTCCCAAATTTTTACACTTTTATTGTCATTAAGGGTATGCGAGCACAACAGGGCTATGTATTTTACTGGTAGGAATTTTTCTTCAGCGCACCTCACACACTTCATCCACTCATGCATAGAGATTTATACTGTAGTGATGTGATAATGAAATGGTTTGGTTGATATGTAGTCATACCCTTAATGACAATAAAAGTGTAAGAATTTGGGAATTTCCCTGCTTTTGTACATTTAGTGTATATGAATTTTCATCTTAACCGTATTATGGGCATATGATTTCAGTATACTGGCATTTTTCATGGAATATAAATTGGCGTTTTAGTGTGCTTGGCACTTTACTTATTTCGTTAGTCAACCGGTCACACAGTTGAGCTCTAAGTACCGAATTCTATAAATTGAAGTGAAACCGTGCCTGTAAGGGTTGAAGACATGCGTTGCATGGAGAGAAATTATATGAGAATTATATGATTGATGTGTAATGTGAGTCTTAAAGATAGGCTTAGTTCTGGCCCCTGAGGAAGATTAATTCTAGACGGTATAAGATGTGAGCAGAACAGGAGATTTCGATGGTATGACCATGTTGAAAGAATGGATGAGAGTTCTTGGGTTAGTAGATGTAGAACAGTTGAGGTAGCAGGTTCAGTTAACAGAGGAAGGCCGAGGAAAAATGGGAGGAAGTTATAATGGTAGACTTAAGAGGAATAGAGATAAATAAAGACCTGTCCAGAGATAGTTTAGTTTGGAAGTTAATTTCTTAAATCTATCCAATAATATATATATATATATATATATATATATATATATATATATATATATATATATATTCACTACATATTACTAATATATATATATATATATATATATATATATATATATATATATATATATATAGAGAGAGAGAGAGAGAGAGAGAGAGAGAGAGAGAGAAGGGGGTTGTGTAGCATCAGTGCAGTTCCAACAAGAGAAAAAAGTATATTTAAAGAATTGTGGTTACCAACGCTAGTAAAAAAATTTTTTCAATAATTATTTATCTTATTATCTTATCATTTTAACATTTTACGTTTTTTTTATTACTAATATATATATATATATATATATCTATATATATATATATATCTATATATATATATATATATATATATATATCTATATCTATATATATATATATATATATATATATATTCACTACATATTACTAATATATATATATATATATTCACTACATATTACTAATATATATATATATATATATTAATTATGACAATATATGTAATAGCATATACTATCAGTGCCTTTTAATTAGAAGTCTCTTTAAAAGATTCAGCTCAGTGATTGTCAATCAGTAACAACAGAACATATATGTCAGGTTCATTTTATATTCCAATAACCATGTTTTTATATTTTTTATTTTTTCACATTTCCAAAAAACAACATTTCTGTGAGATGTAATTTTTACGGTCCGTTTATTTTGCCGTGAGCCAAACAACATTTTTATGTCAATATCGTCTCTGCAACACTAAAAAATAATGAGAAAAATCCACAAAGAATAAAAAGTTCTTGGATTGTAATGTTTTGAAAAATACCTACACTATACAATGGGTCATTTTTAGCGACAACAAATAAAAAAAAAATAAAAAAAAGTAAATAAAAACTCACATGTGGGGAAAACTCACAAGTACACCATTTTGAATTTTTCAGTTCAGAGCTAGCACATCCTAAAAGTTGTTCGGAAATTTATAAATTTTTAATCCAGTAATATTCCTTAAAATAGTTAATAAATTCTATCATTTATTTATAAAAATTCAAATTCACTTAAGGGTAATTTTTTACTTGCCTAAAGTTACATCAATTTTCTTGGAATATAAAATGAACCTGACATATATATGATGTCCTTATCTATTATTTATAATTAATGGTTCCCATATTGTATTAAATTCGGTACTAGGTCTTCTTAGTAGGTCATTGTCGCCCAACATATGCGCTGCTTCCTTGAGTCGCCCTTCTCTCCACTGTTTTTCTCTGTCTATCATTGTGGAAAGTAAGACAACTCAAAGAAGCAGACCTAGTATAGAATTTAATACAAATTATCAATCCTAATCTCCAAAATTCAGAAACAACTATTTTTATATTTTTCAATTAAAAATACGAGTAATTCACTTTTTATTTTTCAGTCATAATTTAAAACTCTTTCCATATTACCAGTTATCCGGATCGGGACTACATTAATTTTTAAATAAACTGTACTGAAGTATGTTATTATAGTGCCAATAACATAGTATAACACTAACCAATAAAATTTGCTAGTCAGTATCGAAGTTTGTTATGTCAGCTTAAATATTATTTAGGTCTAACATTTTAGCAGATAACTTATATATATATATATATATATATATATATATATATATATATATTGAAAAGAGACGAAAGATTGAAAAGAGACGAAACGTATACGTCCATAGATAAAAAATAAACAATAACAAATATTTATATTTGAAGCTCCTCGTTAAAAAGTAGAGCACTGTAAAATGGTAGTAGTAACACAGCGTAGCGTCACTTGCTTTATATGCATCGTTCCTTCGCTTATAGAAGTTTGAATGCCTGTACGCTTCACCGCCGTTAATGTGTTAAAATTATCATTGTTTATAAGCTGTTCAGAACTGGCCTAGCGGTTAGCGACGTTGGACTGGGGTTGAAAAATACTTGTAATCCAGGGTTTCGAATCGTGTGACCGGTGGTGAATAGTCGTACTTCTATGCTGATGAGTCTCGATTGAAAAGAGACGAAACGTATACGTCCATAGATAAAAAAAATAAACAATAACAAATATTTATATATATATATATATATATATATATATATATATATGGCACTTGACAATGTTTACATTGAGATATCACTTACATTCAGTCAGTGTCGTATGATAGCGCAGGGGTAGAGGCACCGACTGTCAGCTCGACGGTTGAGTTTCAATCCCGGTTTGAGGCACTAGCTGGTCTAGCCGCAATGAAGAGCTGTGATACAGCAAAACAGTTTGTATGTGGATGATATATATATATATATATATATATATATATATATATATATAAGCATAAAATGAATAGAGAATTGTACTGTTAGTCAAAGCCTGAGAAAAATTGGTGGATATATATATATATATATATATATATATATCTACCAATTTTTCTCAAAGTCTTTGACTAACAGTACAATTCTCTATTCATTTTATGCTTATTTTCTGAGTCAAACCTAGTTATCCCCCCTGCATTTGCAATGACGACTGCATAAGCGCCCGTTAACTCTATGCCTGACTTGTCCACCAAGTTTCAATCATGAATGTCCAACAGTCTTTGTTTTATCAGCATTCAATGATAAGCACATGTGAATGTAGTAGTAAGTGCTCAACTGTCTGACCAGTAGAGTTACAAACAAATAAGCTAAAAGTTCAGTTTATATGTTCAGATTGGCTGCTAGTCCATGAGTGGATAATATAAGACGGTTTCTACCCCAGAAACAACATGTCCCGACTGATGAAAAATCCCGGTCCACCAAAGAAGGCAGTTTTTAAATAAAATACTTTCATGTATCAGTATGTTCTGTTCTTGTTCACAAAATAAAAAAATTCTTCTCGACTGAGCTCTTTTTATTTTTGTCCCAATCCAAAGTGCTCGATTTTAGAGGAGCTGGATTTCCTTCCACATAAAAAAGACACGACCTTGTGTCTTACTATAACCTTTGTGGTAAATAACTTGATACTCTGTTCTACTCTTGAGCGAGCAGCATAGTGGACCGACCAGCAGGGAAATCATCCATAATTAGTTGGGTAGGTGTGTCTCTCTGAAAAGCTTTGATATCAGACTCTTGGGAAACAATGGCGCCAGATTGCCCTGTACGGTGAAACTGCAATTAGCAAGAGGCCCCTCCCCCCCATTTCTTTAGAACAGAAAACGATTGCAAAAGCATAAAGAAAACGTAAGCTTTGTAATTCAAGAATAGGCCCCTTTGTTGTTCATGCTAATGAGCCACATGGTGCGAGGCCTGGCCTGCGACAAAGCCTTCCAAGCTTGCATTGTACTGATTGGCCACAAATGGACATGCACCATATATTGACTTCTTCTACAACTTTATCTTCTTCGATAACAAATGAACAATTACAACATGTGTGCATACAACTGTATTACATCATCTGCAATATATATATATATATATATATATATATATATATATATATAATATACCAATATTAATTTAAGTAAATAATATTAAATTATTTTTACCTACACACACCAGCATTTCAAGCTTTCGCCTTCATCAGTGTAGGGATGATAATCTCAGATGGTCGCACGGTTCAAACCTCTGCCACAGAAACAACCTAGACTCCTGAGATTATATATATATATATATATATATATATATACACTGTCAAGTTATATTGAAAAGAAATCAATAAAGTGCTCGATCACAGAAAGGTGAGAGCTAATACAAATAATTTATTTGAAAACTGCTACATATATATATATATATATTATATATATATAGTATAAATTTTTATGTATACAGACATTATTGGTTCTATATGTGCATACATGTTTCGGTTGTATTCTTTACAGAGTCAACCTCTTCAGACCAAACAAAAAACAGGAAGTGAAATGGGATTTGGAAAACAACCTTATTAAGTATATATATATATATATATATATATATATTTTTTTTTTGGGGGGGGGGGGGGGGTCATCCAGATGGGTTGACTTTTTAAATTTTTTAAAAGTCTATACCTAAAGGGAAATCGTCAGCATACTGAAATGAGATAAAAAAAAAAAAACACAATGAGAAATGGCGTTTTAGACTCTTTAAAAATGTAAAAAGTCAACCCATCTGGATGAAACAGCGGTACGATTCTGAAATATGTAACATAATTTTCTAAATAAATTATTGCCCTCAGCCTTCTTAACATATTACTATATATATATATATATATATATATATATATATATATATATATATATATATAAATTATTTGTATTAGTTCACTCTTATGTGATCGAGCACTTTATGGATTTCTTTTCAATATAACTTGACACACTATATATATATATATATATATATATATATATATATATATGAAATTACCAAAAAAATTCATGCTTATCTCTATATATGTGAATAAATGAGAAACATTTTGTTTCGGGTTTACAACAACTTATGAATGAAATTTTATTATTGGAAATTGTTAAATTACTGTTGCAAGTATTTAAAGTAGCAAACTTTGCGAAACGATAGCGAGTTGACAAAAACAAATAGTATATATATATATATACACACACACTTAATAGGTGCATTCCAATGACCACAAGAAAAATAATCCAAAATTCATAATTTTCATATTCACTTCAATTTCCTTTATTATCATATTTCAGCGGATACCTGTATTTCTTAATTCTTGCGACAAACAAAACACTTTTATTTATTTACTTTTTATCCTTTATCTTATTTTTTTCAAAATTAAAACATTTTCTTACGTGCGTTTCACAGCAAGGGAAAATATAGACTTCAGTCCAACTTTATTAAGGAAAACGCTTGCAACCGCCACTCCTGCACTGATGAGAGTAAAAAACCCGAGACGATATCGTCTGTAGGTATAAAAACACTTTAATATTTAAAAAAATTTACAGTTAATGCCCTTTTAAGATTTAGCAGTCTTAATAGTAGAGCACTCTTTGGAGTTACGAGATTGCTGTCACCAGCGATTATGCAAAGTTCCGCTCGAGCGTCGAACACTTTCGACAGCAACACGCTTGCCCTGCCTCTTGGGTAAGTGTACGTTTACTTCAATTACTGTCTGTGGCGATTTCTCGTTAGCCTCGTCATTCTAGTTTGAATCTACGAACTGTGTTCGATCCCATGTGACTGCTTGCAACTGCCACTCCTGCACTGATGTGGGTAAATAAAACCTAAACGATATCGTCTGTAGGTATAAAAACACTTTAATGTTTAAAGATATTTACAGTATATATATATATATATATATATATGTATATATATATATAATTAGAAAATCCCAAATCTCTCTCTCATTCACCCTTTCCTCGAGTTGCTTTTGGCCTTTCTAAGTGGTCACTCGTTAATGAAAAATATTGCAAAGACCATTAAAGCAAGAAAGAGTGCTCTGACCACATGTAACCGCAGTACTCCACTTTAAGACATATCTGATTTTTTTTTTAACATATCAAGCTGTATTGAAAAGAAAAAGAAGCATGTCAGACTGACCGACAAAACGAAACGCTTCCGATAGAGAAGCGAGAAAACGCATCTAAAAAAGAATAGCGTAAACCCAATTACTTCAAAATCATAAAGATCACATGACGGCTCGACTTGTCATCTTCATCTCATGAGCTCAAAGGTAAACGTGATGGATGATTATCTAATCTGTCCAAAAGTTCTTGGAATTTCTGCATTTGCTCAATTCTACAGGTTGTCATTCTCCAAAATTAGAAGCCTTAGAAATTTCCCAATAAAACCTGACTCTTATTTCTGTTGGCAAAAAAAATCTAGAAATAAATTTGACTCCGGAATGTTATAAAAGAGATGGGACACGTGACGGGTAATTTATGCGCATGTCTTTTTGTAATGTGTGTGTTTATGTAATGTGTGTTTGTTTACCTGCTCTCCAGGAGGTTAGACACTAAAGAATCAAATTAAGCTCCAATGTCCTATATCCTATAGGCAAATATTGCTGTAATGAAGCAGTATTTATATATAGAATTAGCCAATCAGAATTCATATAATGGACTTGCCCAACTTGGCATAGTGGAGCAGTCCAGCTTCCATATAAACTGGCTTTTTGGTCACTTGAGTTTTTACTTGCTGCTCAACTGGTCGTACAGTTGAGCCCTAAGTATCAAATTCCATAGAAAGTGTTTCTGTGGAATGAACTGGATTCGAACCCGGTACACCCAGGTCCTCAGTTTGTGTCGTTAACTACTTAGCCACTGTGCATCCCCAATGAAAGTTCTGTTTCTGTATAAGTTATGTGTTTGTGTGTAATATATGTGTGCGTTTGTGATGTGTGTGTTTGTACATGTAATTCATGACCTATCAACGAGAATGCTCATATATACTTACGCTAAAATGCTGTTTCAAACCTAAGCATGACAGACCGATAAAAATTCGCTTATAAACCTAAGCATGACAGACTAAAGAAAAATGCTCTGTCAAACCTAATCAACAAAAATCCTCTTCCAAACTTAAGCACGATCAGCAAACGAAGATACTCTTTCAAATCAAAGCATGACCAATCAGCTAAAATGTTCTAAGCATGACCAACTAAAAAAAGCACTTCTAAACCTACACATGACCGACCAACAAAAATCCTCTTCTTAACCTACACATGATTGGCCAACGAAAATGCTCTTTCAAACCTAAGCATGATAGACCAAAAAAAAAGCATTTCCAAACCTTAGCATGACTGACCAAAAAATGCTCTTACAAACCTTAGCATGACCGACCAAAAAATGTTCTTTCAAACCTAAACGTGACCAACCAACAAAAATGCTTTTTCAAACCTAAGCATGACCGACCAAAAAATGCTCTTACAAACCTAAGCATGACCGACCAAAAAATGTTCTTTCAAACCTAAACGTGACCAACCAACAAAAATGCTTTTTCAAACCTTAGCATGACCGACCAAAAAATGCTCTTACAAACCTAAGCATGACCGACCAAAAAATGTTCTTTCAAACCTAAACGTGACACACCAACAAAAATGCTTTTTCAAACCTAAGCATGACCCACTAACGAAAATGTTTTTCCAAATTGAAGATCGACCGACAAAGCCTCTCATAAAGTATTTAAAATTTGGAGGAAAGAAAACCTATTTGTTCTTCGTAACCGCAGACACATTGCAAGAATTTTATGTTAAAGAATTTGAAGAATGTTTTGGATTGCTCTCTAGTTTTTTTTCTCTAAATTTTATCGTCTGATTTCAAGTGCTTCCATAGAATCTTATTTTCTAATATTCCACAGAAAAAGAGAATAAAAACAAAAAGCAAAAAAAAAAAAAAATCAGTATCTGTTGGGATTTATTTTCTCTGCAAGATATTTTTAGATCTCTTCATCTGCAAGAGTTCCAATGGAAGCAATTCAATTAATAATCCTCTGAATAATCTAAATGAGAGATTGTCTTCAATTAGTTGAGAATTATTTTCTGATTGTTTCTTCAAAAATAATAATATTTCAAGGCCCGTTTTTCTTCAGATTTCACATTTTGGTTTATGTCAAATGGTTTTCTCAATTAGGGAACAAATTCCTCATAAAACGGAAACCCCAAGTCATACCATGTGGATTCATACAAATAGACGTTAAGAATACGAGGTCTATCTAAAAGGTATCCGACCATAGGTCAGAAAAAATATTTCAAATGCGTAACGGGGTTGGGACCCTAATCCCCTTCAAAGTAGACCCCTTGTGCTTGCACACACTTAGGCCATCGATCCATCCACTGCCGGAAACACCTCTGGAAGTCTTCTTTTTGAATGGTGTTTGTCTCCGCCGTCGCGTTCCGCATTATCTCTTTTTTCGAACCCTCTCAACAACAGCTGCACTCCAAACAGTTTGGGGCCTGCCAAAAACGCTGGTCATTCTCCGCTGATGTGTGGCCATTTTTGAATCGGTTGAACCACTCCTTAATTTGTGTTACACCCATCGCATCTTCTCCAAACACCTGCTGAATCTAACGCAACGGCGGAGATGAACACCATTTTAAAAGAAGACTTCCAGAGGTGCTTCCAGCAGTGGATGGATCGGTGGGTGAAGTGTGTGCAAGCACAAGGGGCCTACTTTAAAGTGGATTAGTGTCCCAACCCCGTCACGTTGAAATATTTTTTCTAGTCTAAGGTCGGATACATTTTAGACAGGCCTCGTATATGTTATTCTTTCCTTGGTCTACTGATTTGTCAAACATGTGAAGAATTCCTTCTTTTTTTTTTTTTTTTTTTTTTTTTCAGATTTATTTGTAAGTGGGAATTTACTGTTGATATATGGTGCAAAAATCACTGGTCTTATCACCCTAACCATAACCATAACCCCAACCCCAACACTCTTTCGTGAACACATCTGACACTTTATCATTCTTTCTGTTTTTTTATTTTAATCAAACTTCCTAAATAAAAATCAAGGATAGTAGAAAGTGACTAACTTGGGTTTACTTTCGGCAGCCTCGTAACTCTCGCCTCCTTTACTTTGTCCTTTAGTCCTCACATTTCATGAACAATGTTTCTGATAAAGGGGGAAGAATTGCTGCTTTCTGGGTCAGAATCTATTCATCTAACACTTATCGTTGGCTAGTTTTTGACCTTGAAGTAGTAGTATTTTTGTTCTTAGCTCCTTACACCAAGTGGCTTCATGCCTTGTCTGGAGCGATTTCCATTAAAAAAAAAATTAAAATTAAAAAATAAAGCTTGTATCAACCAGAAAAAACTGGACACTTTTCTAAGCCCTATTTTAACATAGTTTTCGATTGTTTGGAGTATGTGGGGATCTGAAGTCTTGCTTTGTTTAAAAGGGGTCATTGAGGTGGCATGCCCCCCACCTCACTGACATTTGTCTGACCTCAAAAGTTCACAGAATCTCTCAATTACACATGACGTGGTCTTCAGGTAGGGGTATGGTTGTTATTGTCTATCTGGTTTCAGGAGGTCATTCTCCCAGGCATTACCTCTTCTGTAGGAGACGATGATGGTCAACATTCCTCCTCCCTCATCTTTTAGGAGGGAAAGATTAATTTGTTGCTGATCACCTTATGGGTCAGTTCCATGGTTATTTTTGTACCAGTTGAGAACACCCCCTTTTTGGGGAAGCTGAATTCCCCACGATAAACCAATCTTATATCACATTTTCACTTTGGTGGAATGTCGGATCAATATCAGAATTCTACGATAAGATTGAAACCATGACTGACGGAACGAGGACAAACTACCTCTTTGGATTAAATAAAGGGTTCAGTTCGAAATTCCGTATATGTTCTCGAGACTGGCGTATAAGATTCCCAAGTTTGAAAAGATGCACCTGAAGAAGGTCGGAGGTTACATCGGTCGAAACGTTGTGAAAATAACAACCAAGATGAGAATAGTAGTCCGAATAATACAAATTATCCAATCCTCATCTAAAGAATTCCAAAACATTCATGATTTCATTACCGGCTTTCATATTTTGACCTCATTTTTTTAATAAACATTTATTATTAAGAAATAAAATTTGAATTATAGCCATTTCTCCATCTTTATAAAGTTAGGTATGTTTTTATGTATTTGTATGTACATGATTCACTCCTAAACTAATTAATCGATCATTATGATTTTAAAACACAGCTGCTAGGCATAAGTAGTCCAAATGTGGGCTATATTCATTTTAATTTTATTTTATGCAAAGGGGGGTAAAAAAGACTTGGAAGCCCTTTGTGAATATTCTGATTCTTGGGAAATGTTAACAATAAGTATTAGACATCATTTAATAGATATTCCTCAAATTTCAGTTTCTTAGGAGTATTTTAAAGGGATTTTAGGGGGTATAATATGGGCACAAACTTCAATTTGAAAATTCAAGTATATCAGATTTTCATTGAATTTGATTCATAGTCAATAGACGCCAATGAAGCCAGATTCCCTGAATTTACATCGATTCTTAAGCCTTAAATTTTAAGACATTTTCTAGAATCAAAATCATGTAATGAATTTTGATCAAAATTGGAATAAGGATTCTAGACAAGGTTTAGTATCATTATATGTTGATTTTAATCTTCGTAGCTGGGCATAAAAGTGGTGCAAAACTATTCTGTTTGGGGAATTAATTTTACCCGGATTTTGACGGGTATTCTTCTAGTTGAATTATATTTGTTTATTTCCTGCGAATTAATTGATTTTAATCACTTCTCATTTTTCTTGACGCAAAAAAAAACCCCAACAAATTATGGTTTTATTTTTTATTGTTTTCTTAATTGCTGAGAAAACTATTTTCAAAATTGTTGATTTCCAAGTATCACGGAGGAAATGGAAATTAATGTGAAATTTAATTATTTTGGAGTAATATTTTATTTCTGTCCATTGACTTTGGTCAGGGGGGTGGGAAAAAGTCATCAATTAATTTATATCCCGGCACGAAACTACTTTGCTATGCAAGCAGATGTACACACATAGAGAAAGGTCCTAGAACTGACTTTCATTCCAGACCCGAAATGGAAGACTTATATCAAATCTGTTGCTAAGGTCACTGGAAAAATGGTTGGATCATTCTACTGCTCCAGATACAATCCTCTTCCTGTATAAGAGCCAGGTACATCCTCGGATAGAGTACTGCTGCCACATCTGGTGAGGTGCCACACAAAGCACGCTTTCTTATCTTTGTTATATATTGTTTTACAATTGTTATATATTGTTTTACAATTGTTATATATTGTTTTACAAATACTTCAATGGAGTGTGCTCGGATGAACTAGCTGCTCGAGTGCCCCCTCGACGCAAATACACTAAAACAACCCGACAATCAACTAGGTCCCATCCATTCACTGTGGAGGTCCTCAGCTTCTTTCCTTGTGCTGCCGGCCTCTGCAACTCCCTCCCTGCTCCATGTTTCCTCGACTGTACTGAAATGCAGAGGTTTAAAACTAATGTAAACAGACATCTCGCTGCACAGCTCCCAACTTAGGCTGACACCCAAAACCTACTCCCTAATTCTCAGCAGCCCCTTACGTCTACAGTGGCGGCATGCCTTGTTTGGGGTGAAATATCTTAAATAAAAAAATAAAAAAATAAATATTAAGGATATCGCAGCTAGTACTCAGTTGTAGATTTAACTTCACAGACGAAATGTTAGCACATAGGCAGGATGTAAGGTCAAATTGGGGCCAGGTGGCTGGCCTTGGGGGAACCATTGTTTTCGATGGGAACTATAGCTAGAAAAAATGACGTCAAATGAGATAGGAACGTGAGCATAAAGCTAGTAGTCTGATTTGAGAACCTGATGCAATCAGACGTGAACAAAATTACTTAACAATGTTAAATGAAAAGTAAGGCGTGGGGCCCCAAATTTGCAGCCACAATCTCTCTTATCCCGGTTACTAGCAAGATGTAGGCGATATTAACAGCCTAAATAAAAATCGATCGATCTTAACATTGATTACCTTTGGTTGTATTTGCTTGGGGCCGACTTTGATTCCAAAGTGAGATGTCCCCAGTCCAGTAGGACTGCAATTGGTAAACGTTTAAGGCTACAAGGTATGGTCTTATTTTGTACAGAATTATCTTACTTGTTGTGACATGCAGAATGTCGAACCTCTTCCACCCTGGATCGGGGGGGGGGGCGGTATGATGTTACACATTTGACAGAGTACAACAGAGGACTTACATCAGATCTGTTGCAAAGGTCGCTGGAAAAATGGTTGGATCATTCTACTGCTCCAGAAAGTATCTCACTCCCACCACAATCCTCTACCTGTATGAGAACCAGATATGTCCTAAGATGGAGTACACTTGACACATCCAGGGAGGTGCTATCCGGAGCGTTCTTTCCTGACTTGACAGAGTACAAAATCGACTTCGAAATCTGGTGGGAAATATCCACTTCTCTTCCGCACAACCTTTTTTGCTTGGAAGAGACTTTGCTAGTCTTTCTCTACTCTATCGTTATTTTCATGGTAGATGCTCAACTGAGCTCAGATCTCTGGTCCCTTGCCCCTGTAAAACATTCACAGCAAAAACTCATCTAGCTGCAACCATTGTAAATAATTTTCCTTTCTTCCTCTGTGTACCTGGAGCTAAATGGAACTTCCATGAGCAGAGTTTCTTTCCAAGAACTACTCATCTGTGGAACACGATACCACGGGGCTGCTCCTCAGCTGATTACAATATGTTCATTTTCAAGTCCAATTAACAAATTCTTGTTAAGCCGTTCTCTTAAATAATCAAATTCTGCCTAGTTTCAACCATCGTCTCTAATCCTCAAGGTGTTTGTCTCACTGTCCACCTGACAAACTCATTGACCCTTATCCTCGGGTGGCCTTTGGGCCTTGATAAACGGTGACTCATTAGAATAAAAATAAAATGACTGGCTAGCTGAGGATATGTCCTTGGCATCATTCTGGAAAGGAGGATCTGCCTCACTGATCTGCGGGCATTTCTTTTATCGGAATGAGCTGTGGTTCAGTTTGGTTTGGTCTGAGGAGGTACACCCTCCCAGGTATTACCTTTTCCTTCAGGAGGAGTTTGGTTTATTGGCGATCGTCTGTAGAACCCTTACAGGTGAATGCCAACAGTGCTGTTCTCGGCTGTATTTGTACCTAACTAGAGTGCCACATCGGGGGGGTGGAGTGGGGGGGGGGTAGAAGGCTGGTTTTCTTCATCTTCCGACCTTGTGTCACATCTTCCTCCTGTTGCTTCTCATCTCTATTTAGTTCTGCTTCAACTGGTTATGATGTAAGCCGGTTTGCATATGCTCTTGGCAACATTCTGGCAACCTAGAGGCTGCCTCGCTGGTGAGCAGACCTTTCTTTTTTTAAGATTTAGGTGTGGTTTCATTTCGGTTCGGTTCGGTCTGAGGAGTTGCACCCTCCCAGGCATTACCTCTTCCTTCAGGAGGGTGGCTGCTTTATTGCTGATCGTCTTTTGCGCCCCTACCGGGGAATGTCAACGGTTCGGTTCTTGCCTATTTTGATACCTGACCATAATCCCCCCCCCCTCAGGGGAGCTGGTTTTCCCCACCTTTTGCGCTTGTGCTAGATCTTGCTGTCGTGAGTAGCAGGTAAATCCAAACAGATATATTGTGTTTCAGCATTAGATAGCCGAAGAAAAGGTTGATATGCCATAAAATAGACAAAACTAATCAATGAATAACAATAATACGCTAAGGCATTTCATGTTTGTACATACGTTATCACCTTTCTCACACATTTTAAAAAATGAGATCGTCCGATCAGCAAAGATGGTGATTGGTGATTAATCTGATGTTGCTAAGGTAAAAAATTCCGACTTTACCCATTTTAAAATGAATTGTTCCAAAATCAAATTATATCGCCCCATCGACTAAAAAAATACAATTTTAAATAAATACATTTCAAAAAGTGACATTCCTATTATTTATTTGAAGAATATTTAGCTGACAATTATTTTTTCGGTAAGAAGACAGAATATCTTAAAAAGAATTTAATCATTACAGTTTTAAATAAATAAACATATTAATTTTATTTATTTGAAGAATATTTATCCAACATTGACAATTATTTTTAGGGAAGAAAAAAAAAAAAAAGAGTAATTTTTTCTTAATAGTATTGACCCTGACAGACATCTATTATTTCAAAAGGAATCATATTATTAACAGTAAATTATACAGATTTATGTAGAAAGCACCGCAGAATTTCCACAGGTTCCCGCTAGTTAGTCAATGAATAATTCACCATAGATATTGTGTTTCGGTATTAAGAAACTGAAAAAGGGTCGATATGCCATAAAACAGAAACTGAACCGAAAATCAAGGGTGGCGGATAAACAGAGGTAATCTTGAAAATTGTCTCTCACTTGAAAGAATATTTGACGCTAATGCATCTACGATTTGTGATACGCACAAATAAATCGTGGATCGTTTGGAAATGCGTTCAAAATCATTTGGGGAAGATGAGCCGAAGGGAAATCCTCTTGATTTGTGGACAAGTTTTGATGTTGAAATTAAATTTGAAAGCAATATTTTGGAAGAGTATTTTTTTTATTTATTCATTTTTTTTTATGGAAATCGCTCCAGACGAGGCATGAAGCCACTTGGTGTAATGAGCTAAAGAGAAAAAAGAAAATACTATTTCAAGGTAAAAAACTAGCCAGTGTTAGATGGATAGATTCTGATTCAGAATACAGCAATTCTTCTCCCTTTGTCAGAAACATCGCTCATTGAATATGAGGACTAAGAGACAAAATAGTTGGTGGTCATTAATCGATGTTTCCAAGACCTTAGGAAAAAGCACTAAATTCTAATGTAATCGCTGTGTTCTTTCTTAGTCTGCAGATCAGAAGGTGTTGCCACAGAACTGACGAAATCGAAATCAAGAAATTTATTTTATTATATATATATATATATATATATATATATATATATATATTTTTATACTTTAAAAAAAAAATTTTTTTTTTATTTTACTTATATTTTTTCATTTATTTATTTTCCAACGAATGTTAAGTCTGCAATATCTTGGATTTAGTTAGTTTGTTTGGGAATTTAAACTGCATTTTACATTTTTTTTTTTTTTTTTTTAATGACTCAAAGCTCTCATTTATTTATTTATTTATATATATATATATATATATATATATATATATATATATATATATAAATAAATAAATAAATGAGAGAGAGAGATTACAATTTATTGCATGTAAAATTTGTACATCTCTTTTTGCACACTCTGCTTTATAGTTACAACGAACTCCCCTAAACTCCAAGCTGGGGGGAGCAAAAGCGGAACGTCTACTCACGTTGATCGTCAAGTCTGTTCTCTAATGTTGTGTACGTATTCAATTGTTTTTGTGTACATTCCTCAATCTGAATACTTCAAAATAAAAACAATCAAATATTTACATTTTACTCTCCAACTGGAAATCATCAAAACAATCGTAGTCGTATTCCAAACGTGACGGCTACCCGCACCCTTGACCTACATTACGTATTTTAATACGCATTCACTATCCTTTTTTAATCACCCCGAGGTAATCTCGTTACGAAACGTCCTCCTCATTTGTGACAATATACCTGGTGCTACCAGATCAGGCTGTCTGAAGATACCGGCTTCCTGGCCCAAAATGCTCAAACATTGAGGTTTTAGTGTTCTTTTTTTTTCTCTTTGCAAGACTCAATCATGTTCTGCAAAGCCAACCCCCTTCCCCCTCTCCCTCCCTTCCCCCTCTCCCTCCCTTCCCCCTCTCCCTCCCTTCCCAAAAACTTTTACCAAAATGACCGGATTTGGCATTAAATAACCCGAAGAGGGTTGATATGCCGTAAAACAAAACAACCAAACGACCTTACTTAGATGCGTCTGGATTCGGTTCTCAATCGAGATCGCCTGAATCCACGTCTAAAAAAAAAAAACACAAACAAAATGCAAAAAGAGAGAAAAAAAATCATTAAATTCAAATTTATTGATTGTTCATGTTTTATGTTATGTTATTTTTTTTTTACATTCAGGTCATTCAAACATTAGCTTAAATGTGTTGCTCAAATTAAGTAAATGTTCACTTTGTTTATCTTCAAACCAGACATTAATTATTTTTGTTAGAATATTTCAGAATTTATCTTATTGTGCGAGGTTTATGCTTGTTGCTCTCTCTCCTTCTTTCTCTCTCTCCTTCTTTCTCTCTCTCCTTCTTTCTCTCTCTCCTTCTTTCTCTCTCTCCTTCTTTCTGTCTCTCCTTCTTTCTCTCTCTCCTTCTCTCTCTCTCTCCTTCTTTCTCTCTCTCTCTTTCTCTCTCTCTTTCTCTGTCTCTGTCTGTACCTTTAGGCTATGTCTCTGCGTTCTCTTTTTCTCACTCTCTCTGTTATTGCTTGTACGCTCTCACTTTCTATTTCTGTGTCTCTACTCTCTCTTTCTCACTGCCTATGCATCTCCGCTCTCTGTATTTTTACGCTGTCTCCCTTCCTGTCTGTCTCTTCGCTCTCTTTCTTTCTCCCTGTGTCTCTACACTGTCTTCCTCTCTCCTTGTCTGTGTGTCAACGCCCAGACTCTCCCTGTCTGTGTCTCTCTGTTCTCTTTCTCCCTCCTTGTCTATGTCTATACGCTCTCTCTCTCTCTCTCTCTCTCTCTGTCTCTCTCTCTCCGTGTCTTTACACTCTCTTTCTCCCCTCTTGTTTGTGCATACGCCATCTCCCTTCTGTTCACTAACCTAAAAACCAAGGAATATATTTTTTTTTTAAAGCCCCAACCCTTTTGATGTGTACACGAAATAATTAAAAAGAAACATCAACCAAAAAAATGAGAATAGTTTTGATCCTCTCAGACCTCCACTTTCATCCCCTTCCCTCAATTCTCCCCCCCCCCCCCCGTCCAATTTCACCAGACGATCATCAATTTTTGACGCTGTCATGTTGCATCTCAAACTCAATCTGTTTCCGAGTGTTTCTACACTTAACAGATCTCTTTTTTTTCTTCTTTTCGATCATCTTTCGCGGGAGAGGGGGGGGGGGAATTCTGACTGCCAATCACTGACCCTTTCTCTTTTGCACACTGTCCAGCATCTCTTTGAAAATCAGCGCACCAATATCAAATTGGAGTGCATATTTTTAAAAGCGTTCTCGCCGCAGCGAATTCGATTATTCATCGTTGAAAAGAAATTCAGGCATTTATAACGACAGCTAACAGAACTAAAAGGGGGTAAAAAAAACAAATAGGCAACAAATAAAAGTTATCAAAGGCAAGATAAGTTACTTTTCTACTAATTTGGATAAGTTTATTTGTGTTTTAACTTATTTTAAAGAGTTTTTTTTTTGTTCAAAACAAACCTGGTGTTCACCTGTTCAGTTAGAACCGAACAAAAATGGCTGAAATTACAGACTTTCGATAATCGCTAAAAAACGAAAATTAAGCAAAATACTTGTAGAACATGACATTTTCCCACGATTGGTGACATTTATTGGATGTGTTTCTAACACTATTTTGTTTATTTTTCGATTTTTCACCAATTATCAAGGATCCCCGTGCTGGGCTCATGAACAGACATTTTTTCCCGTTTTAACTGAACAGGTGGACACCAGGTTTGTTTTGAACAAAAAAAAACACGCTTTAAAATAAGTTAAAACCCAAATAAATTTATCCAAGTTAGTAGAAGAATACTTTATCTTACCTTGTGTAACATTTGTTTGTGCCCATTTGTTTTTTTGTTTTTTTTTACCCTTTTTTCGTTCTGTTAGCTGTCGTTATGAATACCCAGAAATTCTTATGACTTGCCTTCTTTTACAAGTCCGTAGAGTTATGAGATTGCTACTAATACCCGTTGACAAACTTATAAATAAATAAATGAGAATGTTAGGCTCATTTCTCGCACTAACGGTGAGGTTAAACCACCTGGTTTCAAATTAATTCAAGTTTACACAATAACAGCATCCTATCTTAAAAAACAAACAAACTTATGTTGCCCCCCCCCAAAAAAAATAACAAAACAAAAAAAACAATGCATATTGTAACTTTAACGTAAGGGGGTCAGATTTATAGGGGTCAACCTGGGTGAGGAGTTGGGCAGCAAGACATTTGTTCACATTACATTTAAATTTCTGCATGATGGTACGGTCAAGGAAACAGGAGCAGGAAGGGAATTCCAAAGGCAAGCAGTCCTAGGAAAGAAGCTATTAGAGTAGAAAATCTTCCGGTATCTAGGGACCTCTACAGTGAAGGGGTGAGATTTTGCTGCTCGTTGGGTGGATCGGGCGTATTTTCGTAGTGTGCAGTAAGTTCATTGGATCATATTCTGTAGAATTACTTGTAAAACAAGCACAGAGATGCAATATTGCAGTGATGGGACAGGGGTTGGAGCTTGGTAGACAGTGCAGGACCTATTAGGTTAGAAACTCTTTTTTGCACCTGTCAAAGAGGGAGAGAAAAGTTGTTGGTGCAGCGTCCCAGATGTGTAAAGAATACTCCATTAGAATACGGGTGTGATCCTATCATTGGTCGGGGGTAGGGGGTGACTTGGTGTGTCTGTGCCATGGGGACATCTCTGGAAGGGTTCTTATCGTCCTGGCACAGCACTACTAGCTCCCGCCCGGGTGTTATACGATAGTTACATGCCCTGGTTCGAATAGCGGCAATACCATTGCTTATACGTTTAAACCAACGTTGTCAAAGATCCTTCAACACAATGGCCTTGTGCCGTCCAAATCGCTAATATCGTCGTTGTACGATTGTTGGTTTGTTTGGGTTTTTGGCGTCATTAATTCTCTCCACAGGATTAAATAGTTGGTCTGGGGAACCATTGGCTGAAATTTGAATCTGTAATACAGAAGCAAACAACCATTTTTTTTTAATAAAAATATAGAATTATTTTTATATTCCGAAAAAAAAAAAAAAAAAAAAGAAAAAGAATAACAATAACTCTTGAAAAACTTTTAACTTTTAAATAAAAATATAGAATTTATTTTTATATGATCCGAAAAAAAAAAGAAAAATAACAATAACTCTTGAAAAATCGAGCTGGGTTGCAATGTGACTGCTGTGTGAGAAAGAAAGTTACCAACTACTGAATTCTCCTTCTTCTCTTTCTTGTCACAGTGGAGAGAGAGAGAGAACGTACACAAGAGAAGGAAAGAAAGAAAGAAAGAATATAAAAATATATTAAAAAATTGCCTGGGCAGCCCCGTCGGCATTACCCGATTATGGTGCCTCAGGCAGTAAGCAATAAACTTACTCCACCCCAAAGAGGGGAGGCAAGGCCTGGGAGGGTGAACCTCCTAGGACTACCCAGGACTCAACTCCTTAGTTCGACAGATAAAAGGCCACCGAAATGGCCCAGTACCTGCCGGACTGACTGTCGGGAACGAATCCTCAACAGGTGTTACACAGTCCGAAGACTGGGGTTGTTCTACAACAACTGAGAAGCCTAATGCTTCCAGTATTTATTGAAAATGGACGAGTCCAAATGTTCGTTATAGGTATGGCACCATAACATAAACCCACACGTAATCTCCTAAAAAAAATTAGAAGGTCCCTCTCACTAAAGGTTTTATTTGATTATTTGTACTAAATACAATAAAAATAAAAATTTTCAATTATAAAAACTAAATTTGATTTTCTTATGTGTCAATAAATAATGAAAAAAATATTGAAAACAAATCAATAATCCCCCCCCCCCCAAAAAAAATACAAAACAAAAAAAAACATCCTATCTAAAATATTATAGGTAATGTTTTTTGGATAGATATACACCGCTTGTCAATGTACGATTTCAAAAGCGGAAGCCATCATTAAGTAGACTTTTACAATTTAACCGGATCCCCTAAAGTTAATGTTAACCTGTATTTTTTTTTTTAATATTGATTTCTTTTTTTTTTTTTTTTTTTTTTACTAATGAATCACCACTATTTTAGGAGTCCCCTAAAGTTAATATTTACCACATATATTTTCTTTTTTTTTAATATTGATTTTTTTTTTAATATTGATTTTTTTTTTTTTTTTTTTTTTTTACTAATGAATTACCACTATTTTAGGATTCCCCTAAAGTTAATATTTACCACATATATTTTCTTTTTTTTTTAATATTGATTTTTTTAAATTTTTTTTTTTACTAATGAATCACCACTATTTTAGGATTCCCCATAAGTTAATATTTACCACATATATTTTCTTTTTTTTTTAATATTGATTTTTTTTTTTTTTTTACTAATGAATCACCACTATTTTAGGATTCCCCATAAGTTTATATTTACCACATATATTTTCTTTTTTTTTTTAATATTGATTTTTTTTTTAATATTGATTTTTTTTTTTTTTTTTTTTTACTAATGAATTACCACTATTTTAGGATTCCCCTAAAGTTAATATTTACCACATATATTTTCTTTTTTTTTTTAATATTGATTTTTTAAAATTTTTTTTTTTACTAATGAATCACCACTATTTTAGGATTCCCCATAAGTTAATATTTACCACATATATTTTCTTTTTTTTTTAATATTGATTTTTTTTTTTTTTTTACTAATGAATCACCACTATTTTAGGATTCCCCATAAGTTTATATTTACCACATATATTTTCTTTTTTTTTTTTTTGCGCGCTACTTTGAAGTAAACATGTATGACGCATTTACAGCTGCACAACTTGAGAGAGAACATTGCACTCATTGTATTTTCTAGAAAGAAAGACTATAACAACAGCCTGTTATTTGTTGCAGATGAAGGAGAGATGCAAATATGTTTTCTTCATCCTGAGTGCAGAATCCGTTTTAAAATTTGAACCAAAGTCAAAATGCGCCAAAACATTTCTAATTCACGTCTTTTGATATTAAATGCAGAAATGTCACGATAAAGTCTACGGGTTTGCCTGTGTGCACAAATAACACGAATCTGTTGTTCCACCTTTTTATTATTTGTTTTTGGGAAAATTGTTTACGTCACTCTTGTTGTTAGTAACATTTATAGTCAGAAAAGGATTTATTTATTTATTTAAAAAATTTTTTTTTTTTTTAATGAAAATCGCATGAAGCCACTTGATGTAAGGAACTAACAAGAACAAATATGATTATCGCAAAGACAGGAGATGCCTATTGACCGTAGTCTCGAAAAGACCAAAACTATAGGTAGGAGGGAAAACAGTCAGCAGGAAGAGAGTTCCACAAGCCTACGGTTCTTGGAAAGATGCTACTGAAATAGGAAGCTGTATTACGATGAGGTATCAAAACAGCGAATTGATGAAGACCACTAGACCAACGAATCAAACGAGCTGGAACAAAAGAAGCAGGGAATAGATCACATAATTCTGAAGAACACATGCCATAATAGTATTTATAGAAAAGACTGAGACTAGCAACATCATGTCCGTGAGAGAAGGGTGTAGAGAAAAAGAAAGGGTAGGGCCAATCAAATTACAGATACGTTTCTGCACCTTATCAAGAACCCTCAAATGGGACAGAGATTCACCATCCCAAATATGACAACAGTACTCCATACATTTTGAGATGGGGATTGATAATTTGGATTATTTGAACTACTGTTCTCATCGTGGATGTTATTCTCACAACGTTTCGGTCGATGTAATCTCCGACCTTTTTCAGGTGCATCTTTTCGCACTTAAGCAATCTGGTAAAGTTTTCTTCCCCAAATTTGTTTATACTATATGTTCAGTTAAGCTACACAGAGGCGTCCATTTTTCATCCCTGCAGAGAATCGTCAGGCTAAGTGCACAAATCTTTATTTTGCATCAATAACAAAAATCTGTGCACTTAGACTGACGATTCCACGTGAGGATAAAGCATGCATGCCTCTGTGTAGCTGAACTGCCATAAATATATTTTCATACTACTACTATTAAGCTCTACTCACATATTGAGCACTGTTAAAGTAAATACTGAAAATCCATACACTATATTGTATCACGTTATAGTATATGCATATATACATGGAATAATAAAATTATATATATATATATATATATATATATATATATATTTTTAAAAATTGTTTTAAATATGTATATATATCAAAAAAAATTTTTTTTTTTAATTATAGGTTTTCAAGTTCAATCCGAATGGAAATATTCGGTCTAATATAAAATTATACTTCTTCTAAAGTTCCTTTTCGCTTGACAGGAATTAGACTTCTTCATTCAGTGTCTCCACAATTTTCTATCACACACGTCTTGATTCGTCAATTCCAACTGCCCCATATCTTCAGCCACCAACTGTTTCCAATTCCTCCGAGGTTTACCCACTTTTTGTGGGCCACCTCTCTCCGTTAGAACTAATTTCCTTGGATCTTCTGAAGACATCCTTTGCACATGTCCGAACCAATTAAATCTTCTACTTCGGATAACTTCCTCCACATCAATGACCCCACACCCAACTCTCCCATTGAGGAATTTGTTCTTGCAATGACTATTAATAATTTATATATCTCTTTCTATATATAAAGTTAGATATGTGTGCATATTTATATATTTTTAATGTGTATGATTCACTCCTAAACTAATTAACCAATTATTATGAATTCTGAAACACAGCTGTTAGGTGTACCGGGTTCAAATGTGGGCTGTATTTAGTTAAATTTAGTTTAGGAAAAGGGTTTAAAAACAGGGGTAGAGGGTCTTTGTGAAAATTCACATACCTCCGATTTTTGTGAAATTTTAACAATAGGTATTAGACATCAATTGATAAATATTGTCAATTTCGTTTTTTTTTTTTAGTATTTTAAAGGGGGCATGATATGGGAACAACCTCCCATTAGAAAATTTGGATATATCAGATTTATCTTGAATTTGGTACAAAGTCATTAGACTCCAACGAAGCAAGATTCTCTGAATTTCAATTTCTTCTTAAGATCCCTTAATTAACACCCCAATTTCTTAAGATCCTTTAATTAAGACCTCAATTTCTTAAGATCCTTTAATTAAGACCTCAATTTCTTCAGATCCTTTAATTAAGACCTCAATTTCTTAAGATCCTTTAATTAAGACCTCAATTTCTTAAGATCCTTTAATTAAGACCTCAATTTCTTCAGATCCTTTAATTAAGACCTCAATTTCTTAAGATCCTTTAATTAAGACCTCAATTTCTTAAGATCCTTTAATTAAGACCTCAATTTCTTAAGATCCTTTAATTAAGACCCCAATTTCTTAAGATCCTTTAATTAAGACCTCAATTTCTTAAGATCCTTTAATTAAGACCCCAATTTCTTAAGATCCTTTAATTAAGACCTCAATTTCTTAAGATCCTTTAATTAAGACCTCAATTTCTTAAGATCCCTTAATTAACACCCCAATTTCTTAAGATCCTTTAATTAAGACCTCAATTTCTTAAGATCCTTTAATTAAGACCCCAATTTCTTAAGATCCTTTAATTAAGACCTCAATTTCTTAAGATCCTTTAATTAAGACCCCAATTTCTTAAGATCCTTTAATTAAGACCTCAATTTCTTAAGATCCTTTAATTAAGACCTCAATTTCTTAAGATCCTTTAATTAAGACCCCAATTTCTTAAGATCCTTTAATTAAGACCTCAATTTCTTAAGATCCTTTAATTAAGACCTCAATTTCTTAAGATCCTTTAATTAAGACCTCAATTTCTTAAGATCCTTTAATTAAGACCTCAATTTCTTAAGATCCCTTAATTAACACCCCAATTTCTTAAGATCCTTTAATTAAGACCTCAATTTCTTAAGATCCTTTAATTAAGACCTCAATTTCTTAAGATCCTTTAATTAAGACCTCAATTTCTTCTTAAGATCCTTTAATTAAGACCCCAATTTCTTAAGATCCTTTAATTAAGACCCCAATTTCTTAAGATCCTTTAATTAAGACCTCAATTTCTTCTTAAGACTCCCTTTTTATAACTACTTTGTACTTGAGGAAAATAATGTTGGTGTTTTTTGTTCGACTTCAAATTGTGATGTTAATCTAAGTCGAAATAAGTTATAATGTGTACAACCCGAATGTGTGTCTAGTTTTTTCCCCCCTTTAATATATATATATATATGTATATAGCTTTTGTTATTGTCAGACTACAGACAGTAATATCGAATGTTTGATCTTTGTCCAAGGCGAAGACTGATAGCCAGAAACACGTTTCCATGGATTCCTTTTATGTACGTAAAAATTAATTATATATATATATATATATATATATATATATATATAAACGTGTGGGTTTGTCGTTCAATTTCAAAGTATTGCAGGGTTAGTTAATAAAATTGAAATATAAGCCATATTAGCAATACAAGATTAATTTATTTATTTTTATTTTTTATTTTTTTACATTAATCCAATCAATTTCGGAATAAAATTCCTTCCTCAGGGGTGACCAGTATTGAGTCATTTTTTTTTTTTTTCATCAAAAAACAAGAATAACTTATTTCTTTGTTGCTTGATAAACGTCTTTGGTACGATGTGTCCGCAGTGATGTTTTCGGCGGTTATGATTCAAATCCGGTGTCGAACGAAAGAAGCGTTGGCTCGCTGTCATGAAAACGTGTGGGTTTGTCGTTCAAATTTATAAAAATTGAAGACACCAACTGAAATGGTATTGGCTCATCACATGATTGACAGGCTTACGAAAGCAATCCTGAAAAGCGCAGTTCAGGGGTAGGAGACAGACAGTGAATGGGGTGAGAGGATAAGATAAATAGGATTAGAGGACAGGCCTAAAATTGAGTGACACTCTGGAGAAGTGAAAGGACAGGAATAGAAAGAGCTGATTGGCATCTCTGGTGCCTCCACGGTCAGCCGGATTACGGGGTAGGTGACTGACCACATTTATATTTACTGTGTCTAAAAACTGTGGTCTAGAAAGTGAACGTGAAATAACAATAATTTATCTATACAATAATGCGCTAAGTCAAATTGGTACTCTTATAGATGACGTACCATGTTTCCGTGACTTTGTGTCGTCAACGTTCGGGCAGGTATCTGAAGCGTCCGAGAGTTGACGAGGTCAAAACTGCTAAACGCTAAATTGAAGACTGGCAGACGATAATTTTAGATGAAGAAAACCAAACTAAAATACATATATAAAAAGAAAGAAAGAACGAAGAAACCAACTAAACAACTGTTATTAATTAGATATTTACTTTTGTTTGATTTTTGTTAATCAAATGTTTTTAAATAAAATGTTTTTTTTTTATGCACCGGAAAGTTTCAAAATCTGATTGTGTTTGATTTGTTAAGCAAACGCTTTTTTTTTTTTTCATTTCGTTTCAATGTTTTTTTGTTTTTTTTTAACATGTTTTTCAAAATTTCAATTAGTCCTTTGGAAGATTGAACGAGCTGACAAAGATTATAAAAATTAATTTTTTTTTTTTTATTGAACGCGATTAATTTCTTCAAAATGTTATCGGCTGCTTGGTTAATAGTTTCGGCAACTCTCGGGCAATTCCGACACCTGCTTGAACGTTGACGACGCGAAGTCACGAAAACATGGTCCGTCAGCTGTAAGAGTACCGGCAAATTAATTTCGTGTGTACGTTATCACCCTTCACACCCTTTTTTTTAAAAAAAAAAAGATGGGATCGTCCGATTGCTGAAGATGCAAGCCAAAGAAATAATAAAAAAAAAAATTTCATCTGATGTTGCTGTTGTGTAGAACGTGAAACTCTGACTAAAGTACATTTTTCTTGTCCTTCAGCTATGGTAAAAGTGTAGTATCTGTTCTGTCCAATGATAGTACAATACTATTGTGGGGTCTGTGTTGGCGGCAGACGTTCATAGAATGGAAATATGTCACAAACTCTTACAAGGGTTTTGCAAATAGACCCCTCATAACGAGATATATTCCGAAACTACATTAACCAGAGTACTAAGATAAATATGTTTCAGATTGAACAAAGGTGGTACAATAATATTGTAGGGTCCGTGTTCAGGCCGGACGTCCATAGAATTGAAATATTTTTACGCACAGCAGTAATATACAACAGATGCGGGATACAATTGTGGAATTTCCACGGATCCCACTAGTTAAACCATGATATTAATTTATATGCAATACGCTATTTACTTTGAAACCAAATATTTACAATTTCATTCTACTTGTTGTACATTGCCGTTATGTTATGTTTACGTTGGCAGACCTCTTGAAATTCTTCCGGTAATGTAGTAATTATCTCCCCTTCTTATAGTGCATCTCTTTAGAAGATATAGAAGGAGGTATCGCATCTGGGCAAATAGCCGACATCACACTTGCTCTGCGTGAAGATTTCGAGAAATCAAAATGACGAAAGATAAAATAGTTATTTTTAAGCCTGAAACCACTGACGGAAAGAGAAATATAAAATCAGACATTTTTATTTCAGACATTTGGTGAAGTTTTGAATTTTTTCACATGCACCCGAGCATCTCTGTCCGTTCATCACGTCTAAGTTTGGTCTCTCCTACTTAAATTTGAAATAGCATTTTCATCAGTATGTCACATTTTAGTTTGAAATAGAATTTTCGTCGGTTTGTAACGTTCAAAATTGAAATAGTATTTTCATTGGTCTGTCATATTTAAGTTTGAAATAGCATTTTTGTCAGTCTGTTACATTTAAATTTGAAGTAGCATTTTCGTTGGTCTGTCATGTTGAAGTTTTAAATAGCATTTTAGTCGGTATTTAGCTATGTAGGATAACTTCTCCGGAATGCGAACAGAAGATAGGTGTAGTTTCTTCATCTTATATTCATTATCCCTAAAGATGATGGAAGCAGGCTTCCTAAGGAAACAATACAAATAGTACACATATTACTCATTCATTCATACATGGACATATTACACCAGATTACAATGGTTGTCCCTAACATACATCAATGGACATATTGAAACCTATCTAGTATTTATAACAATATCATTTGGGTAACTGTAACATTGTGTGTTAGGCTCTTCAATCACCACCTAATAGTTTGTGATCTCTTCATCAACAGAAACAGCTGTTGTCTCTTTACATGTAAATAGGTGGCTCTTTGAATAGTGATGTCTTTAATCAGTAATGACAGTATCAGTCATAGAGATGTTGTTCTTTTCTTTTTCTTTCTCCCTCCTTGTGGCTGGAATTATAGGAGCAATTAAAAAGACAACAACAAATAACACCATTATTTTCTCTGGGATTTGGTTTTCTTTTTACAGTAATTTTTTAAATTTTTATTGTTTTATGGAAATCACTCCAGACAAGGCATGTAACCACTTAACGTAAGAAGCTAAACAAAAAAATCCCACTTCAAGGTCAAAAACTAGCCAACGATAAATGCTATATGGATAGATTTCGACTCAGAAAACATCAATTCATCCCACTGTCAGAAACATTGCTCATGGAATGTGAGGACTAAAGGAGAAACTAAGGAGAGTTACAAGGCTGACGAAATTAAACCGAAGGTCCACTTTCTACTCTGCCCAATTTACAGCAAGTACATCCAGATGAACTGCATCTTCTCTTTCCAAACCCCTTAGGGTGGTGGAACCCTCGAAAACAGGTGCCTGTTCTCTATGACATATTTTATTTTGTCGACAGAATGGCATAATTCGATTTTGGAACAATTCATTTTAAAATGAGTAAAGTCGAAATTTTTTTTTACTTTAACCACATCAGATTAATCACAAATAACCATCTTTGTTGATCTAATTTTTTTAATATGTGTGAAAGGTGATAACATACGTACGAAATACCTTTCTGTATTACTATATAGATTTAACTAGCTGTATCTACCCACTGTGTTGCCTGGGAGCAAATAAGAAAAGTCACTTACTTGTTGGCAAAGAAACAGAAATTAATTTGAGTGATTTCAATTTCGTAATCAAATTATTTTGCGAAATATGAATTTTTGAAAAGTTCGTTTTAGTACTTGACGCTAATAGATTAATACTAAAAATTAATACTAATAGATTAATACTAAAAATTAATAATGTGCAATTAATGTGCAGACAAAAACACACACACAGACTTGAAGTTGCATAGTTTAATTAATATATATATTTATTTTTTAAGAACTCAAGGGAGATAACTTAGTATTATTGCACATGATATCTTCCCTTTAATCTGTTTCAATGAGTAATGGAACATGGCCTAACTCTAACAGTTTTCTTGACCGGAATAAGTAATTTCTGAAAGAAAAAATTGAAAATATATGCGTGCCAATAACATAGTGGAAAGAAAGAAAAAACCCCGAAAAAATAGGCTAGACCGAATCAAGTATCGATATGTCAGATAAATTGTTATTTGCATCTGACTTTGTAAATCTGATAAGATATATTAAATTGGTAGAATTCTATAATTGATGTTGCTAGTCTCAGTCTTTTCTATAAATACTATTATGGCATGTGTTCTTCAAAATTGTGTAATCTATTCTCTGCTTCTTTTGTTCCAGCTCGTTTGACTCGTTGGTCTAGTCGTCTCCATCAGTTCGTTGTTTTGATACCTCATTGTAATACAGCTTCCTATTCCAGTAGCTCCTTTCTTAGAACTGTGGGCTTGGGGAACTCTCTTCCTGCTGACTGTTTTCCTCCTACCTATAATCTTGGTCTTTTCAAGACTAAAGCCAATAGACATCTCCTGTCTTTGCGATAATCATATTTGTTCTTGTTAGCTCCTTATATCAAGTGGCTTCATGCCTTGCCTGGAGTGATTTCCATTAAAAAAAAACAAAAAAACACATACCAGGCAATAATTTATTTCGACCATAACTGGTCTCTTTCAGGTGTTTATTATTAAATATTTGCTTTATATGTTGCACATTTTGAGCTCTTAAATCGGAAATATGATGTTTGATATATATTTGTAGTCCTATATAATTTGACATTATTTCAAGTTTTCCATTCACATTGATCTTGTAACTAAACCACAACTCTCTCTCCCCCCCCCTCTCTATACATATATGTGTGTGCATGTGCTTATTTTTGACGATTTAAATCATTTTCACGTGGGCTTGTGGAAATCTCTTCCTGCTGACTGTTTCCCCCTCCTACCTATAGCCTTGGTCTTTTCAAGACTAAGGCCAATAGGCATCTCCTGTCTTTGTGATAATCATCTTTCCTTCTTGTTAGCTCTTGATATCAAGTGGCTTCATGCCTTGTCTGGAGCGGTTTCCATTTAAAAAAAAAAATTCTTGCTTCACATGAAAATCTCCAGAAAGCAATATATGTGTGTGCATGTGCGTATTTTTGGCGATTTAAATCATTTTCATGTGGGCTTGTGGAACTCTCTTCCTGCTGACTGTTTCCCCCTCCTACCTATAGCCTTGGTCTTTTCAAGACTAAGGCCAATAGGCATCTCCTGTCTTTGTGATAATCATCTTTCCTTCTTGTTAGCTCCTGATATCAAGTGGCTTCATGCCTTGTCTGGAGCGGTTTTCATTTTTTTAAAATTCTTGCTCCACATGAAAATCTCCAGAAAGCAAAAGCGAGAAGGATAAATGGTATAAAGTTATTTTGATAACATTGAAATAAAAAAAAAAATCAGACGTTTTTATTTCGGTTTGTGAACTTTTATTTCTTTTTAATTTAAATACTGAAAATCTTTTATGTCGAGTTGAATAGCGGAAATAAACGAATGCCAGTCTGTCTTAGATTGACACATTTTGTTGCAGTTGCATGAAGTAGACGTTTATCTTTTGATGTCAGATCAACTGTTCTTCTACTGCTGACAGAAAACCCAACTGTTCCTTTACCGCTGACTGAAGTGCTGAAAATATCTTGACAATATGCACATAAAAAAACACCTTCAAATAAAAACTTATTTCTCTGCATTTTAAAAATAAAAAATATGGTAATAGAGAATGATAGGTTGCTTGAAGCATTGCTGGGAATAGTAGTAATATGTTCAGAAGGCTAAGGGCAATGCAGAGTGCCGGATAGGTTGTAAGCTGGAAGGAACAAACATAATAAATCGAAGTGGGGGGACTTACTATTTATTTTTCTTTAAAATCTTACATAACAGCAAGTGTGGTGGGACTGTGTGTGTGTTGTACGGATGATGATTAAAAATCATTTAATATTTCGAGAAAATCTTCCTTTTGTCAAAAATAACCACCAAAGGAAAAAAAAATAGTTAGTCCCCCCCCACTTCAATTTATTATTGTTGTTCGTTCCAGCTTACAACGTAGCCGGCACTCTGCATTGTCCTCAGCCTTCTTAACATATTACTAATAAAAAAAGATTTTATTTATGAAATTATGGCTATCTATCATTTCTAAAATTTGATGTAGAGCAATTCTTTTCTCTATTGAATCTTTTGTATCTAACTTATTTTAAAAGTTTTTTTGAGGACGGGTGCAAGTTTGGGTTGGTGCACCCCCTAAGTGGTAAAGTTTACAAAAAGAATAATGTGTCCATGTTACTCAGCGGGTTGCCGAGAATATATATTCCAAAATTCATAATGATCGGTTAATAATTTTTTTTAAATTAAAAAAACAAAAGCTTATCTATCTATCTATCTATCTATCTATCTATCTATACCTCCTAAATTTTAACATTTACAAAAAGATAATGTGTCTATGTTACTCACCGTGTTGCCTAGAATATATATTCCAAAATCCATAATGATCGGTTAATATTTTTTTTTTAAAATTAAAAAAACAAAAGCCTATCTATCTATCTATCTATCTATCTATCTATCTATCTATCTATCTATCTATCTATACCTCCTAAATTTTAACATTTACAAAAAAATAATGTGTCTATGTTACTCACCGTGTTGCCTAGAATATATATTCCAAAATGCATAATGATCGGTTAATAATTTTTTTTTAAATTAAAAAAACAAAAGCTTATCTATCTATCTATCTATCTATCTATCTATCTATCTATCTATCTATCTATCTATCTATCTATCCCTCCTAAATTTTAACATTTACAAAAAAATAATGTGTCTATGTTACTCACCGTATTGCCTAGAATATATATTCCAAAATCCATAATGATCCGTTCATTAGTTTAGGAGATTACCCTGTACATATATATATATAGATATAAGAATATATATTTAACAAGAAATATTTAATTATTATCTACATACTTATACGTTTCATCCTTGTGGAATCATCAGTGTAGAGATAACTGTTCGAACCCCGGAACGAGAGTCACCTTTAACTCCAATTTCGAACACGCTAACCAATGAGGCTAATTCCATCCGTCACACAATGATGAGAAATAAATCCTATTTATGCCAAGCAGGTGGGCAACAATAGTTAGCCGTCATAACAGTGTTCAACAGAAAGGAACTTACATTTATAGCTTAGATTTGACGGCTTATATTATTTCTCATTAAAGGGCCCGGTCGAATACACACCTAACTTATATATATATGTGTATGTGTGTATTTGACAATTTAAATAATTTTCAAATCATATTCCAAATATATATATTAAAAATAATTTAATATTATTACTATTAGTATATATATATATATATATATATATATATATATATATATATATATATATATATATATATGTCAATTCAGTAAAATAGAATATTCTGTTTTTTATTTTTATTAATAACTTTTATGTCTTGTACGAATTTGTTTAAAATTGAATAGTTTAATTATTCGATAATATGACTTTTATTCCCTGGTAATTAAAATTTATTTTTTGATTTACATAAGATGTAATTTACATAAAAAGTAATTAGCATAAGAAGTATTTTTTGCCTCGGTGTCAAAAAAAAAAAAAGGTATAAAAAGAGTGAAAACATTTTATTGCCCAGCATCATAAATAGCAAGATGTAAGAATATGGTGGATGCACAAAAAGACATCATTCATACTTTCTTATGGGAAGCTGGCAACACTCGATAGCAGATAGCTGGGATGCTCTCAGTCTTATATTTCGAAGACAACAAGAAAAACTTGTTAGAAACGTTCACAATGCAGTTCTAAACCGAAGACAACAACTAGAGATGAACGTCAGCCAAACAGAATCCTTATTTTCAATCGATTAAGCAATTTTGATGGAATTTCCAAAGCCGGAAATGATTCTTGCATAGCTGTTTCGTGATCCACAACAGTGAGAGAGGCGATTAGGTGCTTTTTTTTCTTTTCCCTCTCAATTATCTACCTTTGCCCATTTTGAATGCTATCTTGAACGTGAAAATAAAAGTCCCTCCTTGGCTTTTTGGCTAAGATCAGAGGGTAGTATCTGTTCCAACAGATGCTGCACTGTACACCGGTCTTTGAGAAGGGGTTAGTTTATTGCTAATCGCCTGAAGCGCCCCTACCGGGGAATGCCGACAGGGCTGCCCAGGCATTTTTTGTGGGCCAGCATGCTCTTCTTTCTCTAGGGCGCTGGCTTCTCAAATCCCACTTCCCGACCTTGTGTCACATCTTACCGCTGTGAGAGGTAGACAAATACCAAATCTCCTTTCTCGGCCTTTTGGCTAAGATCAGAGTGTAGTATTAGTTCCGACAGATACTGCACTCTGTACACCGGTCTTTGTCTTCTCACCTTCTGAGAAGGGTTTAGTTTATTGCTAATCGCCTGAAGCGCCCCTACCAGGGAATGCCGATGGGGCTGCTCGGGCATTTTGTAGGCCACAGCGCACTAATCCTAGGGCGCTGGCTAACCACACCTGACCTTGAGAGGAGGTAAATAAAAATACTTTGACCTTGTGTCTAACCTCCTGAAATAAATAACTAGGTTTTTTTGGCTAATATCAAAGTGAGGTATGTGTTCCGATGGATGCTACTCTGTAGACCGGTACCGTCTTTGCATTCGGGCCTTGATTCTTCCGGTCTGAGGTACTGTCCTGTACAGTTCTAGGAGCTCCACCCTCCCAGGCCTGGTGATACCAGATCAGGCTGCCCTGTGGATCCCTGAGACGAAATTCACCTACATTGACGTTTTTTTTTTTTTTTTTTTTTTTGTTTGTAAAACTTAATTATGTTCTACAAAACCAAAAACAAAAACAACAGCCCCTCTCCCTTTCTCCCTCCCCTTTTTTATTTTTCCTACCCTACTCCCGGTCCTGGATATGACCTTAAACTACATCCGATGGTGAGATCCGGCTTACGGACTTTGGGGAATGTGGAGCCTCCTCTTAATTACCATTGCTCCCAGGTCCACCCTGACCCGGAGTGGTAGTACCTGTTAGGGTCCCAACTATGGGTTAAATAGAAACAGATATTAAAAGGGGAAAGAAACAAAAAAGAGAAGAAAACAAGACCAGATTCGGCATTAAATAACCCAAAAAGGGTTGATATGCCGTAAAACAAAACTACCAAACAAAACTACCCTCCCAGGCTTTACCTTATCTTTGATAACTTGTTGGTTTATTGCTAATCGCCTGAGGCGCCCCTACCGAGAAATGCCGACGGGGCTGCTCAGGCATTTTTGTATAGGCCAGAACGCGCTAATCCTGGCGCGCTGGCTAACCACACCTGACTTTGTGTCTGTCCTCCTGGAGAGGAGGTAAATAAAAATATTTTGACTTTGTGTCTACCTTGAACATGAAAATATTTTCTTTTTTGCTTTTATACACCTGAAGAAAGTATATAAGTAATCAAAATATTTGTGCTTCCGTCATGGTGCTGGTATGATAGCAAGAGTTAGGAGTGGATGGATAAGTTCAGGGAACTTCTGCCATTACTAACCAGCAGAGCATTATCGCTGTCAACTAAGGGAAAGGTCTATCAGGTATGTGTGCGCAGTGTGATGATGTATTGAAGTGAAACCTGGCCAGTGAGGGTTAAGAATATGTGTTGCCTGGAAAAAAAAATGATATAAGGATGATACGATAGATGTGTAATGTTCGTCTTAAAGACAGGCTTAGATCTGATGACCTCGGAAGAAGATTAAATCTGGATAGTATAGGGAGGTGTGTGCAGAACAGGAGACTTCGGTGGATTGGTCACATTGAAAGAATTGATTAGTGTATTTTGGTTAATAGATGTAGAACAGTTGAGATAGCAGGGATAGTTAGCAGAGGAAGGCTAAGGAAAAGATGGGAGAAAGCGATAAGGATAGACTTAAGAGAAAGAATAATAAATAAAGACCTGGCCAGAGATAAGTTGGTTTGGAAGTCAATTTCTAAAAGCTGTCAAACATATGCCAGGATGTAAAACGGATGTTAAACCAAATGTGATGGTGATGTCGTCAATTATACTTCCTTATTCTTTTGTAATGTTATCTCGAACGTGAAAATCTTTTACATATATGAGTCATCACTTGATGAACAATATTATGAGAGGATTGAAAATGATGAATGGAATGGACAAAACTTGATTACTTAAAAGAGTGTTCATCAAGTATTTGTTGGCATTGGACTTGAAAGAGACCACCTTGTAATCTGCAGGGAATCAGTCCCATGGCAATGTGTCCCACCGATGGCAAGTTCTTGGAAAGAAACTCTGTTTGTGGAAATTCTGTTAGGTTTTAAGTACACAGAGAAAGAAAGGAAAGTTCATTGCTAGGACAGTATATAATTAATCAAAACATATTGGATGAATAAAGCCCCCCCCCCCCACCAAAAACAAAGGTTTTATAATTGTAGTTATGCAAAAATTGTATCTTCACGCGTATTTCATTGTTTTCTAAACATCTTTATAAGTATATATAAAATTGTTTGGCAATATATATTTTTCTTTTCATTTTATGGTACAATAAATAAAGTCTAACATCTATTTCTGACATTTTGCTTGTCCTCCATTTTTGGTTTGTCTATTTTTAATGGCTTCCATATTTAAGTAGAGACAGAAAAATAGGCTATTTTCAGACCATTAGGAAAATGCAGCACATTTTAAACAATTATTTTCACAACCAGATTGACTGCAATTGCAATATTTATTGCGCGCGCACACACGATATGTGTGTGCATTATATATATATATATATATATATATATATATATAGTATAAATTTGGTGCTTATCTAGATTAAGGGAGACATTAAAAAGATAAAATAAAACTGAGGAATATCTGTTTCATGTACGTACCTTTCATGGGCTGAATATATCCTATACCAAAAATCACATAAATGAATCCAGTAGTTTTTATATTATAAATAAAAATTAAATTTTAACAAATAACGTGGAAATACGGCCTTCATTACTGTTTATTCAAGGGAGATAACCGAAATTCATAAGCCGTAATGGAGGCCGTATTTCCACGTTATTAGTTAATCGGTAAAATTTAATATTTATTTATAAAATAAAAACTACTTGATTAATTTACGTGATTTTTGGTATACGATATATTCATTCCGTGACAGGTACGTGCAACAAACAGATATTTCTCAGTTTTTAAAATTTTTATTTTTTATCTAATGTCTCCCTTAATCTGGATAAGCACCATAAATTTTTATTTATACAAACATTATTTGTTACATATGTGCATACATGTTTCAGTTGTCCGCTCCAATAGAAAGTCAACTTCCTCCGACCTAAAGAGAAATTCAAATGAGAAATTGTGAGCTTCCTTATACAGTATATTCCCCTGGATGGGGTGGGCTCATAATTCAACGGTCACGCTTCATATCGAATTATCGAGAGCCCACTCCATCCGGGGGAATATACTGAATAAGAAAGCTTGCAATTTCTCATTTGAATTTCTCTTCAGGTTGGAGGAAGTTGACTCTCTATTGGAGAGTACAATTGAAACATGTATGCACATATGTAACCAATAATGTTTGTATCAATAAAAATTTATACTAAAAACAGCTCTACTTGTTATTGAGTACTTTTTATACACACTGGAGTTTCATCTATAGAAACAAATATAACACATGTACTATACACACACACATATATACATATGTACATATATATATATATATATATATATATATATGTATATATAGGAGTGCGAAAATATATGCCTTAGCATATACCTTCTATTCTTTATGTATACTAACCTCTTCCAATTGAAAACTCGATGATTGTCTTGCAACAACAGAGCATATATAAGTAAACAAGATTGTGTTAGATTCCAAAGGCCAATATTTTATTTATCTCACGAAACATGATTCATGAGATTAATAAATTCTTGATCTTTGAAATCTAACACAATCTTGTTTACTTCTCTCTCTCTCTCTCTCTCTCTCTCTCTCTCTCTCTCTCCCCCTATATATACTAATGATAATAGAATTAACGATAAGTGAAGTATCGTAAGGTGATTTATCGCGATACAGTAAAGCTCGATACGTTGAGTAGAGCAATCAATTTTAAAGAAAGGAAGATGAAGAAGATAAAAAATTGCATAAAATTACACAAAATAACATAAAGTTACATAAAATTTATACAAATTTTATTACATCGAAAGTTCAGATACAAGGAGTTACATTAATCCTTAAACCATGGTTTTTCAAAGATAAAACTCTTCTCGTCAGAAGATAAAATTTGGTAATGTGGTATTTATAACAAATAAATATTATTACCTAGTTCCATTTCATTTTGAAAAATTGAAGAATAAAACTAGAAAGGTTGGGGATAAAGAAATAAATGTCCGGGAAGGGAAAATTAGCAGTATTGAGTAGCCATTTTCGAAAATAAAAGGGGGCGCTATGGTGTAGATAGCAAAATAGCACAAGTTTGTAGAATTGGAGAGAGTTTTTTAACAATTTTTACAGGGTTTCAAGTAATAAGTAGAGGGTTCAAAAATATCTCACTTGGTCCATATGGATTCGTGCTCCATTATGGGTATAGTTCCGTAGAGTTACAAGTAAAAATCCTGGACTGGTGTTTTAAATATCCAATTCGGCAAATCCGAGGTGAAGATTGTCTGTTGAAAGGCGCTATGTGGAAAAGTTCATATCTGCCTTAAAAAACCTGACTTCCTCGGCAGAAAGATGTTTCAAAAGATTTATATATTATCTTAAATATTCTGCTTATGGTAGAAAGCTTTGCCAACTAAAGAGAATAGACCCGGATCCACCGAAATTAAAAGGAATAATGCATACATCTAATGTTTTAAGGGTGTGTGTGGAGGAGTTGGTGGGGTTGGGGGATTCACATTTTTTAAATAATTCTGCTTTGAAAGTAATATTCCTCCTTTTGATAATAATAATAATAATAATAATGATAATAATAATAACAATAATAATAATATCATTTAGGGCTACCTATTAATCCTACTCACAATATCTCCCTATTTGATAGCCTCCCCACACTTAGAAACCTTTTGTTCACCCCAAAATATAAGCAACTGAATTCCCCCCACCCACAGGCACACCTTTAGCTGACAACTCAAATAAAAACTTGAATTTATAGACTTTACCAATCCCCCAACCCCACCAACTCCTCCACACCATGAAAAACCATGGTTTAAGGATTAATGTAACTCCTTGCATCTGAACTTTCGATGTAATAAAATTTGTATAAATTTTATGTAACTTTATGTTTATGTAATTTTATATCTTCATCTTCCTTTTTTAAAATATATATATATATATATATATATATATATATATATATATATATATATTTACTGAGCCTTGTTGCATTCACATACGAACCCTCTATTGGACTTTTTCCCATCTGGATTCTATCTACTTTTCGCCGCACCTGGATTTTAACTTTGAAACCACCCATTTTATTTCTCGTGCCTTCTAACGACCTACCTACAATTCACCTTTACCGCTGGATTTTTTTTTTTGCAATCGGACATTTGTTTGCATTCTGGCAACGTTTTGCCTTGTTTTTTCCCCACAATCTTTGTTTTACTTTTTCAAATTTTAAATCTTGGCCTTTGCCAATTTATCTATCCCAGCAATTTTCTCTGATAAGATTTTGATCTTTGAAAAGCCTGGCTTGAGGAAAAATTAATTGAATAAATTGCCTTTTCGCAGAATATACCTTGCATTGAACAACTGAATTGAAAAAAAAGATCTGCTTTTCGCTTTTCTAATTCCTTTTCAACCTTCTACCTATATATGTAAGGTAGGAATACATATTCAAAATGGTTTTTATTTAAGAGTTGAAAATAAGATAGAGATTACCAAAGAGAGAGAGAGAGAGAGAGAGAGGAAGGAAGGAAGGAAGGAACATTGAGAGGAAGATATATATATATATACCTAGAGACAGAGTAAAGAGAAACCTTGAGTGGGAGAGTAAAAACGAAAGAGAAAAACTTTTAGAGAAAGAGAAGATATTGAGCAAGAGAGAGATATATTTTTGACTAGACCTTCTAAATGATTCGTCTGATTTATATATGTTACATTACGCATAAATCTTTTATCTGTCTTCGGCATCACTGTTGTCATCGTCGTCGCTGTGAACCCAGGTCCTTTTCGTTTGGCGATAAATTTATATGCCGTAGGTCTTAAAACAAGATTTATTTAAAAGTACAGAAACAGAAAGCGGGTTGACTTTGTGTGAGAGAGAGAGAGAGAGAGAGTCTCACACTACATCAGTCACCAGATATGTTGCCCCTCTCCCCTTCATGAGAGAGAGATAGCCTGTCTCACACTACATCAGAAGAGCCGCCCGACACGTCTGCTCTGGTTGAAATCTCGCTGGCTAAGAGAGTGAGAGATATGTCATTGGAAATTAGTGCCGTCTCAACTTCCACCAGAGGTGACCTCCGACTTTTAAGACCCTTCCACTGAAAACAGCTCCCATTATCTAACGTGCGCACACACACACACACACACACACACACACACACACACACACACACACACACACACACACACACACACACACATATATATATATATATATAAATCTATAATGCATATGTCCTTCCTGTAGTCTTATTCGGACTTGAATGTGTCAACTGGACTGTAAAATTACGTCAGAAAGTAGAAATTTCCCAAATCCACATCATGCGCTTCACTACTGATCATAAACTATCTGATCGCATCAGTATCGCACAGTTGCGAAAACTCACTGGCATCCCATCAATATCCGTTGTCATTAAATGTAAAATCTTGAGATTGCTTAGTCACATTAAAACGTTCCAGTGTTGTGATATGTAAAAGTATGCATTGAAAGCATAAGACAACCGGTCGAAAGGTAGACAAAAGAAAAGATGAATAGACAACGTTTGTGAATGGACGAACATGAACGTAAACATAAACCCAACGAACACCTTGGCCCAAGATCGGAAAACCTTTGAGCCCACTCAGCCATGTTAGTGCGTATTCTGCAGCTAGCGGAGAAAATCTTTAACAATAATATATGCCACTGTCGTCATATGCGCCTTGAAGTCTCAGTTTTAATGGATGACGTCATTCTTCTGTTACTTCATCATTTATGACGTCATAAAAAATCTTCCCGGTGTTTTCCGTCTTTTTTAGAGCCTAACAGTCTGAAACGCGTAACCTGTAAATCAAATTCTGTACGTTTAAGAGTTCTTATGATGACATTCAGGGTGATCCTCTCTCTCCTAAATGCCATCGTTAGTAAAATTCATGATCCTTTCGGCAATCCTACCATATTTGCTACAAATAAACTTCAGTCTATACCTGACTTGTCCACCATGTTTCACTCATGAATGCCAACCGTCTTTTTTTATTATTTTATTTAATTGTCGTTCAATGATAAGCACACCTGAATACGACGTGTAAAATTGTCAATAATTCTGACGTCACACTCCTCTCTTGCTGTCCCGCTACAGTTCAGGAATAGTTTGGAAATTTTTTTGAAAGACATTATATTTGAAATAACACTACAGCTAAAAATCGGGGGGGGGGGGTCGTTAAGGTTCGGTGAATGTGAAGCCCAATCAGGATCACACCTTTCTACTGATGAGACGATCACCAGGTGTGCCTATCATTGAATAGTGATAAAAAAAAGACTGTTGGACATTCATGATGTAAAACTTGGTGGGCAAGTCAGGCATAGACTGGAGTCTATTGATACCAAATATGATTGGATTGCAGAAAGGATTGTTAATTTTCCTAACGATTCCATGGCGTCACCCTGTAGGAGCTCAGTTTTTAGTATCATAACAGAATGAACAAAGTAACAGGGTCACCGAAAAACTTTATTTTACACTTAAGGTGATTGAACTTTGGATCTCTCTGCTTCTTAATGTCTTTAACCTCTTTGCTCTTTCCCGATACTTTTGACGTTGTCGGCATTAACTTCCGATCAAGGATTATTGAATGACTACTGTAAGTTTATTTGTGCTGGCTGTGTACACATCGGACCAAAGTGGATTCTATGACAAACATTCAATCTGTTTGTCCATCTATCATTTTCATTGGTTAATGGATGTCATGTGATATGTCTGCTTAGAGCAGACAATTTAAGTGTTGCTATCACTTGACAAGCGCAACAAATGGGAGATTTCTCTGACCAATAGAATTCTATTCTTTATTTGCGGTTAATGGTACTTTTCGATGTGTCTATTGTTCTCGAAAAGATGCCCTGTCCACAGATTCGTCATGCTTCAGTTGGAAATAACAATGGACATGTCTTATTTTACATGTGTCCAAGAGTCGGTCTGTCATGCTTATGTTTTAAATAACACTTTTATTGTATTGTCACATGTAAATATAGAAATATTATTTCCCATGGTTCGTCATTCTTAAACCTTAAATAGAATTGCCATTGCTAAATGGGCAAATTGAATGTAGACGTCATATTTTTCATGAATCCAAGTATGTTCAAAGAGGCTGTCAGTTGGCCTGTCATGCTAAAGTTTGAAATAGCATTTTCTTTGGTCTGTACGTTACATATTGGAATAGCATTTTCTTTGGTCTGTCACGCTTAAGTTTGAAATAGCATTTTCTTTGGTCTGTACGTTACATATTGGAATAGCATTTTCTTTGGTCTGTCACGCTTAAGTTTGAAATAGCATTTTCTTTGGTCTGTACGTTACATATTGGAATACCATTTTCTGTGGTCTGTACGTTACATATTGAAATAGCATTTTCTTTGGTCTGTACGTTACATATTGAAATAGCATTTTCTTTGGTCTGTACGTTACATACTGACATAGCATTTTCTTTGGTCTGTCATGCTTAAAATTGACATAGCATTTTCTTTGGTCTGTCATGCTTAAAATTGAATTAGTATTTTCTTTGATCTGCCTCGCTTAAGTTTGAAATAGCGTTTTTGTTTTTGTCTGCCATGCTTAAGTGTGAAATAAGATTTTCGTTGGTCTGTCATGCTTATTTTGAAATAGCATTATCTTTGGTTTTTCGCTACAGGTTGATATAGCATTTTTGGGGTCTGTCATGCTTATGTTTGAGATAGCATTTTCTTTAATGTGTCATGCTTAAGTTTGAAATAGTTTTTTTTTTAGTCTGTCATGCTTAAGTTTGAAATAGTATTTTCATTAAAAGCGCAAATTGAATGGAGACATCTTGTGGAAATCTCTTCCTGCCTTGAAATAAATAAACGAAGTTTGCTAGGTGCCAAACGTGAATCTGATATTACGGCTGATTTGTAATTTCTTTTTCATGGGATGATGTTACAGATTATTTGTGGTAATCTAGTTTCCGAGTTGAGTGTCGATCGAATTATTTGGTATTTTTTTTTTTAACATTTCACCCCAAACAAGGAAGGCCACCACCATAGACGTAAAGGGCTACTGAGAATTAGGGTGTAGGTTTTTGGGTGTCATCCTAAGTTGGGAGCTGTGTAGCAAGATGTCTGTTTACATTAGTTTTAAACCTCTGCATGTCGGTACAGTCTAGGAAACAGAGAGCAGGGAGTTCCAGAGGTCAGCACGAGGAAAGAAGTTATTGAAGTAGAAGGCTCTCCGGCATCTGGGGACCTCCACAATGAATGGATAGGAATTAGCTGATTGTCGAGTTGGTCTAGTGTATTTACGTCGAGGGGGCACCAGAGCAGCCAGTTCATCAGAGCACAATCCATTGAAGTATTTGTAAAACAAGCACAAGGAAGCAACATTGTGGCGATGGGACAGGGCTGGAGCTTGGTGGATAGTGAGGGACCTATTAAGTCGACGACTCTTTTTTGGACTTTGTCTAGGAGTGAAAGACTAATGGATGATGCACCTGCCCAGATGTGGCAACGATACTCCATGCATGGGCGGATGGTGGCTTTGTAGAGATAAAAGATAATGTCAGGTGTGAGGAGTTTACTAGACCGGTAGAGAGAGTCCACATTCTTTGCTGCAGCCTTGGCAATGTCTTCAATGTATTTGTTTCAGGACTCCAGGTCAATTATGACAGTGAATATCTGATTGCTTGAGTTTAGTCATGTGATTGGACAGAAGCAGTTGAAGATATAGACGATTGCAGTTAAATGTTAGTCTAAGAAACATGTAGGTTTATATCCGGATGGATAGGGGTGCTTAAACCTATAAGAAAGTCTTTTAATAATAAAGAATGCTTCGAAACATGCGTAAAAAGCAGCCTACACAAAGTCTTACTTCTAAAACTTGATTTAAATGCCATTTTAAATCCATGTATATATATATTAAACTCTATTTCATCGTATGAAGAAATATATAGCTTTTTCTTTTCCCTGCAATTTTGAAAAAAATTGTATAGATCTTTCTAAAAGAGAAATTGTATAGATCTTTCTAAAAGAGGTATAAATAAATTATTTAAATTATTTATACACCTCTCTCTCTCTCTCTATCTCTCTCTCTATCTCTCTCTCTCTCTCTCTCTATATATATATATATATATATATATATATATATAAGAATACCCACCCGAGGATGAGTAAAATTAATTCCTTGAACAGAACAGTTTTGCACCACTTTTATGTCCCCTTACAAAGATTAAAATCAAGATATAATGCTACTAAACCTTATGTCAAGAATCCTTATTCCAATTTTGATCAAAATCCATTACATGATTTTGATTCTAGAAAATGTCTGAAATTTAAGGCTTAAGCTTAAGGGGTCTTTCAGGGAATCTTGTTTAATTGGTGTCTAATGCTTTTGGATTGAATCCAATGCAAATTTGAAACATTTCCATTTCCCAGACTGTTCTCGTATCATGGCCCCTAAAAAAACCTTTCAAATACCCTAAAGAGACTGAAATTTGAGCAATATTTATTAATTGATGCCTAATACCTATTGTTAAAATTTTACAAAATATTGGAAATATTTGAATTTTTACGAAGGGTTCCCACAGCTTTTTTTTTTCTCCCCTTTGCATTAAACTAAATTAAACTAATGCCTCGCAACTAGGGCTTACATGTTTGATTGTTTTGTTTTACGGCATATCAGCCCTTTTCGGGTTATTTAATGCCGAATCAGGTCATTTTGGTAAAAGTCTCCATGCTTCAAGATCATGCTATGTTCACGTATTCATTCATAGTGTTTGGTTTGGTTGTTTTGTTTTATGGCATATCAACTCTTTTCAGGTCATTTAATGCTGAATCCAGTCATTTTGGTGAAGGTTTTTATGCTTCGAGTTCTTTATATGTTTAAGTATTTATTCATGGTGTTTGGTTGAGTGAAAGGGGGAGGGGGAAGGAAAGGGGAAGGGAAATTGTTTTTTGTTTTGGATTTGTCAGAACATGATTGAGTTTTGCAAAGAAAAAAAACAATAAAACATCAATGTTTGGTGCATTTTGCATGAGGAAGTCAATAAATTCAGACAGCCTGATCTGGTAGTGCAGTAGGTTCTATTTGACCTATAGATATGGCCCTTACAGGTACCACCACTCCGGGCCCGGCCAGAGTGGACCTGAGAGCAATGTCAACTAAGGGGCAACTCCACATTCCCCCACAACTCCCAAATAGAGGCCTCACCACTGGATGCCTTTTAAGGTCATATCCACACAGGCTTATAACAATATATATATATATATATATATATATATATATATATATATATATATATATATAGTAGTTTAGGAGTGAATCCTGTACATGCAAATATATAAAAATATAAACATACCTCGTCTGCAAGGACCCGTGGCATAATGGATAAAGTGTTAAGTAATAATTAGTTCGAAGTGACTATCTTCTGGAGGTTGAAGGTTCAATCCTCAGTGTGGGCGATACTAGTAATACAATTACGAATTATTAAAAACTTTTACCCGGTCATGGCTACTAAACTAATGACCGGATCATTATGAATTTTGGAATATATATTCTCGATAAGTAGCATAGGCACATTTCTGTTTGAAAACTTTACCATATAGGGGGTGCGCCCACCCAAACTCGCATCTGCCCCCAAAAAACTTAATAAAGAAAAGAATTGTTCTATGTCAAATTTTGAGTTATATAAAGCAATACATTTTTAAAAGGATTGGTGTGCGTGTCAATAATATGTATGAGCTTGGTAAAATCCTAAACTATTTAACTTATCATTATGGAATGGGGTGAGTAATGTGGGCGCATTATTTTTTGTAAATTTTACCATTTAGGAGTGTGTGCAATCAAAACTGTACCATACCCCTCAAAGAAAGAAAAAAAAAAAAATTAGAATTAAAAACTAATGATATATTTATTGCTTACACCCATACTGAGACGGGTATTCAACTAGTATGTGTATCGTCATCCACAGGCAGACTGTTTTGCTGTATCACAGCTCTTCAGTACGGCTAGACTAGTACCCACCTCAAGCCAGGATCTAACCTAAAACCATCTAGTTGATAGTCGGCAATTCTAACTTTATATATATATACTAGCGGAACCCGTCGCCCTGCGTTGCACGGGAGAAAGTACTACCTATTGCATGACGTCAAATAAAAAAAAAGGAAATTACCTATTTTTTCTCCCCTCCCCCCGTCTATTGTGTTGGCGAATGTTTTAAATTAAAAAAAAATTTTAAAAAGTGGTAGAGTAGAATGGGATCGAACGCTAAAACAGGTGATTATGAATCCTGCCTTCTTACCGACTGCACCACGCATTCGGATTAAAATAGATGTGAAAATAGGTCAATTAACTTAATAATAAATAAGAACCGGTGTTTTGTGAAAATTCAACTGTGTGTATTAGTTCCCGGTGTCGATGAGTAGAGTGACAGTACAGAATTGTTAGAGAGAAAAGTTTTTGCTACCACCTATATGGAGTTGGTTTTTAGGAGAGTCGTGGATGGCGGGCCAAATGTAATATTTAGTGTAAGCTGGGAAAAAAGAATAACAAATGTACTAAAACACGCTCGAGTGAATAACTGTAATGCAATGGTGAGTTTAGTGGCCTGTGATGCATGTGGTTATTTTCCTATTCTCCGAGAAGGTACAGGGGAAAAATCGTCTCTACTTTATATATTAGATATATATATATATATATATATATATATATATATATATAGTAGTCCAGGTAAAGTAAACATCCACAGGATAAAAATCCAAAGAATTTCAACCGGGCTTATAAAAAGTGCTCAATATCAAATAGAGCTTTTATATATATGATTATTTTTTATTTATACAGACAAGTACATAATCTGCGACACTAGCATGTCTATGTTATCGATCAACAGCTGTTACAAACTGAGATCTCATCAGGCAGAATTAAAATACAATCCTTACTTCAGATCAGTTCTTCCCAAATATGATCTGAGATAAGGATCGCATTTTAATTCTACCTGATGAGAGCTCAGTTTCTAACAGCTGTTGATCGATAACATCGACATGCCAGTGTCGCAGATTTTGTACATGTCTGTATAAATAAAAATAATCATATATATATATATATATATGCACACAAACAAACGTTGTCAGCCGATGGCCATCCTCATAAAAGAAAGAGAGACAGATAGAGAGAAAGACAGAATGAAAATGAAAAAAAATGAAAGAAAATAAGCAATTTCTTATCCAAAAAAAAATAATTTGTTTTTTTTTTTGCTTTGATAGATATCTTGATAAAAATATTTAAAAAAAAAAAAATTTGATTCTCAAGCAAAAATATAGCGAAAAACAAACGCAAAAAAAAAAAAAAAACCCTGGATGTCGGCTGAGATTTTTTCGTCCCCCCCCCCCCTCCGTCCCCGTGGTGATTGTAGATTTTAGCTATGGCAATTTTAACTGCTGGGTTAAGAGTCGATTCTACCGCTTTCTTTCTATCAGCTTTCCCATCAAATCTAATTTATCTTGTAAAAAAAAAAAAAAAAATGGACGTTTTTTTAATTATTTATTTATGCTTTATTTTGTTTCGTATAATTTATCATCGGAAATTAGGACATTTATTATCATCCAAGTCTTTTATTAGGTTGGTAAGAAAATAATGTTCGTTTATAACCTATAACTACAAACGGCTATAAATCAGCCGAGGCTTGACTTTATTAATTGCAATGGGTTAAACCATTACACTCAATGAATCTTTTTTCTCGCACGTACGTAGTGGTTGAGATGCTTAATAAAGTGGTAGAAATTCTAACATTAATCTTTTGATACATGTTAGTTGAGAAAAGAACTTCTTCAGAAGGAAATTTACTTGAATGAAATCGTCTGTATTATTTTATTACGAGCTGTGCCTACCCGGTGTTACCCGGGAGTAAAATACAAAAAAACAACTGACTTGTTGGCACATGTTCGTCTTTTCTCACAGTCCGTTTTTCACAACTTTTTACTGACCAGTTTTTCTTTTTTAGGTGTACAATTACCTATCATGTCAATAGAATTCCGGGGTTTTTGGAAAGAAATTTTTAAAAAATTGGGATTTAAGACGAGGGATCAGTTTTCAATGTAAATTCAACGTAGACTGATCCCCCTCTTTTTGACCATCTCAAATATTTAAAATTATTTTTCTGCTTACAATTACCTATCATGTCGCGAGAGAATTCCGGGGTTTTTGGAAATAAATTTTAAAAAATTGAGATTTTAAGACGGGGGATCAATCTTGTTCGTCTTTTACCATAGTCCGTTTTTCACAACTTTTTACGTCTTAAAATCTCAATTTTAAAAATTTCTTTCCAAAAACCCCGGAATTCTCTCGCGACATGATAGGTAATTGTAAGCAAAAGAATAATTTTTAAAATTTGAGATAGTCAAAAAGAGGGGGATCAGTCTACGTTGAATTTACATTGAAAACTGATCCCTCGTCTTAAAATCTCAATTTTTAAAGATTTCTTTCCAAAAACCCCGGAATTCTCTACTGACATGATAGGTAATTGTACACCGAAAAAGATTTTTTACAAAAATTGAGATGGTCAAAAAGAGGGGGATCAGTCTACGTTGAATTAACATTGGAAACTGATCCCCCCTCCTAAAATGTAAAATATTTGAAAAAAATTTCCAAAAAACCCGGAATTCTCTAGCAGCGTGATAGATAAGTGTACACCGAAAAAAGAAAAAAAAACTGGTCAGTTGTGAAAAACGAACTGTGGGAAAAGACGAACATGTGCCGACTTGTTTACAAAGGAACGAAAATTAATTTTGTAAAATCCCTGGTCCCTCCTGTAAAACATTCACAGAAAGAACTCTTCTGGCTACAACCACAGCAATACACTTTCCCTTCTCTCTCTCTCTCTCTCTCTGTACCAAAAACCAAACGGAACTTCCATGAACAAAGTTTCTTTCCTAGAACATCCCATCTGTGGAACAAGATACCACGAGTCTGCTTCCCAACCGACTACAGCATGGTCGTCTTCAAGTTTAATGTAAACAAAATAAACAATAAACTTAGAACAAACACAACTTCCATGAACAAAGTTTCATTTTGTTAGAATATCCTATGTGTGGATAAGATACTACGAGTCTGCTTCCCAACCGACTACAGCATGGTCGTCTTCAAGTCTAATGTAAATAAATACTTGCCAAACCGTCCTCTCGTTAAATCAAGTCATCTTAAGTAGTCTTCTGCCCATTCCACCCATTGTTTACAATCCTCTCGTGACGGCGGCCATCGTCCAACCAACAATCCTTTCAAACCGTATCCTCGAGTGCCCCCCCCCCCCCGGTCCTTTATAAGCGGTGACCCATCAGTACAAAATAAAATAGACAGTTTTAAAACGTTTGTTTTAGTACTTGATTGCATATCAACCCTTTTCGGGTTATTTAATGCTGAATCCGGTCATTTTGGTGAAAGTTTTTATGCTTCAAGTTCTTTATATGTTCAAGTATTTATTCATGGTGTTTGGTTTGATTGTTTTGTTTTACGGCATATCAACCCTTTTCGGGTTATTTAATGCTGAATCCGGTCATTTTGGTAAAAGTTTTTATGCTTCAAGTTCTTTATATGTTCAAGTATTTATTCATGGTGTTTATTTTGGTTTACAGCATATCAACCCTCCTCAGAATGCTGAATCAGGTCAAGTTGATTGACTCAACTTTAGTATAATAATGAATACTTTAATCATTTAAGCCTTCAGAGAACTTTTGTCTTTCAGTTTCTCTCTTAATCCACTGCCTCTAATATATTGTTCATATTTACTAAAGTGGAAAATAGATATCTGTCTCCAAACAGATCCCAGGGGGATATACGACTCTCTCCTTTACACAAGAAAACAATCCATTATGTTTTTTCTTTTGTGAAGTATTCAACTAATGTTCCCATGATACATTGAACCCCATGACCCATCTTTGTCACCCAATTCCTCAGAGGCTACCAGGAACATAAATACGGCATATCAACCCTCCTCCTGATGCTGGAAAATAGAATGGGATTTTCTTGATGAAACCAGTAACACTGAGTATTTTACAGTTGTGTAAACATACTAGAAGAATACCCGTCCCAGAATGGGTAAAATTAATTTCCTGAACAGAAGAGTGTTGCACTACTTCTATGTCCCTTACGAAGATTCAAATCCAAATATAATGCTACTAAACCGTATGTCTATAATATTTATTCCAATTTTGATCAAAATCCAATACATGACTTTAATTCTAGAAAATGTCTAAAATCTAAAGCTAAAGCTGAAGGGGTCTGAAGAAGAAATTAAAATTCAGGGAATCTGGCTTCATTGGTGTTCAATGACTAAAAATCAAATTTAATGCAAATCTGAAATATTTGAATTTTCAAATGCCCCCTAAAAACCCTTAAAAATACTCCAAAGAAACTGAAATTTGGGAAATATATGTTAATGTCTAATGCCTATTGTTAAAATTTCATAAAAATCAGAGGTATCTGAATTTTCACGATGTGTTTTCATTCCCTCTTTTTACCTCCTTTGCATAAGATTAACTTAAACTAAATATACCCCACATTACACACCCTTACACTTCACAGCTGTGTTTCAAAATTCGTAACGATCATTTAATTAGTTTAGGAGTAAGTCCTGTACATATAAATATATAAACAAATACACATATTTAACTATATATATATATATATATATATATATATATATATATATATATATATATAAATATACAAATATATACACATATTTAACTATATATATATATAAATATACAAATATATACACATATTTAACTATATATATATAAATATACAAACATATACACATATTTAACTATATATATATATATATATATATATATATATATATATATATATATATATATAAATATACAAACATATACACATATTTAACTATATATATATATATATAAATATACAAACATATACACATATTTAACTATATATATATATATATATATATATATATACAAACATATACACATATTTAACTATATATATATATATATATACAAACATATACACATATTTAACTATATATATATATATATATAAATATACAAACATATACACATATTTAACTATATATATATATAAATATACAAACATATACACATATTTAACTATATATATATATATATATATATATATAAATATACAAACATATACACATATTTAACTATATATATAAATATACAAACATATACACATATTTAACTATATATATATATATAAATATACAAACATACACATATTTAACTATATATATATATATATATATATATATATAAATATACAAACATATACACATATTTAACTATATATATATATAAATATACAAACATATACACATATTTAACTATATATATATATATATATATATATATATATATAAATATACAAACATATACACATATTTAACTATATATATATATATATATATATATATATATAAAAAACATTTTGCTACATTTCAAAAACCAAGATTTTATTCATCTTACCAATAATTTTTTCAAAAGAAAAAACTTGGTGCTATTACGGATCTGTTTCGTTCAGCAGAAGAACAACCGATACTTGTATGTGAATTCTAGACCTTTCTTCCATTGACTCATCATAAAACCAGAACATTCTCAATCAGAAAAAAATACATTTATTATAAAAAAAATGTCTCCATTCTACCAATCGTCAGGTCCGGAAATTATATATCAGGTTGAAAAGAAAGCAATGTCGTTTTTGTCCAACACATTTATTTCATCTGAAACATTCACATTAGGGTATTTTTAATCTTTACAATAATTTCCCTCATTTTCTATGACTTCTGTCCAACGATCAACTAGCTTCTTGATGCCTTTTTCAAAAAAAATTATCTGATTTTTGAGAGAAAAACAAAGGTAGGTCATTTTTTAGTTGCTTGTAATTTTCATAAATTTTACTGTTTAAGTGATGCTGTGACGACCGGAAAAGATGGTAGTCGGATAGAGCAATGTCAGGTGAATAAGACGGATGAGGTAAAACTTCCCAATTGAAACTCATGACATTTTCCTGAGTGAGTTTTGCTGTGTGAAGTTTCGCGTAATCATGATGAAGCACTACACCCTTCCAATTGAGTAATGCTGGTCGTTTTTTTGATAGAGCAATTCTTAGATCATCCAGCTTCGAACAATATTTTACTGCTGTGATTGTTTGATTAGGCTCTAGTAACTCATAATGAATCAGTCCTCTCATGTCCCACCATAAAAAGAGCATAACCTTCTTTGGGTGTAGTCCTTGTTTTGGAACAGGTTGTGGACTTTGATTTCGGCTTAACCATTGTCTTTTGCGTTGGGTATTCTTGTAAAGAACCCATTTTTCATCTTCAGTCACAATTCTTTGCAAAAATGGTTCTCGATGATTCCTGGAAAACAAAGATGTGTAAACAGTCAATCTTTGATTTCGTTGAGCGTCGGTCAAATAGTGGGGAACCCAGAGTCCAAGTTTTGAAACTTTTCCTAACTTGTGAAGGCATTAAATAATTGTAGTATGGGTTGTATTGAATTGTTGAGCTAATTCTCTGCTGATTAACTTTGGATTGACCTCCACAGCGTCTTTAATGGCGTCTTTATCAATTGATTTTGGCCTTCCCGAACGTCGTCGATCTGACAGGTTAAAGTCTCCAGAAGAAAATTTTGCAAACCACCGTTGACATTTTCGATCATTCAGAACATTTATCCCATAGACAGTTCCAATATTCCTTGTAGCTTCTGCAGCTGAGTTTCCTTTTTCGAATTCATAGAGCATACAATGTCTCAGATGCTCCTCACTAATATCCATTTTTTGACGGCAGAGACAGTTAAACTTAATTTTTTCCAACTAATTACTATATCTAAAAGGCAAAGCAAGATATTAAGACATCAATTCACCAAAAAATCTAGAACTGTACAATTTAGGAGGCTGCAAAGTGATGAAGTAAAAAAATACAACATTACTTTCTTTCCAACCTGATACTTGAAAGAAACTGAAGTGAAAAACATGATGTTCATTCAAAAAACCGAGAGCAAGGATAAAATGGAAGAAATCGCTAGTCAGAATAAAACATCGATTCGTCAGATTCTATACTATTTAGGTTTAAAGTAAAAAATGTGACCGACTTAATTTTATATATTAAAAAGTTGAGCCTGAGAGGGAGGTGTCTGGAATCAATTTTCTTCTCAATACACACAGATTATAAGAGATAATGATAATATACATCGATTTGAATGAAGACATTTTTTTTTATAATAAATTAAAAAAAATCTACTTACGTTAGTAATAAAAGGTTTTAAATTCTTCATGGCTCTATTTATTTTAGCTATCAGATAATTATATTGAAAAAAAAATATTAGCTTACTTATTTCTTAGAATTACTTGCTATCATAATAGTAGAATGCCATCCTCATGAATTGTCTATCTTGCACGTAATGCAAAAGAAACATACTCCAGATTAAAATAAAATAAAAACAGCAGTCGTTTGATTACACATATTTAAAAAAAAAATGAATATAAAAAGTAGTGATGGGACGATTCCAATATTTTTCCCGATTACGATACAATTAACGATTCCGTTCTAAATTTCCGATTCCGATACAATTACTGATTCCGATTCTTTTTAAATCCCTAAATATTTAGCTATAGAGTTGTTGTTGATGTTTTTTTGAAAATTTTCGGATTACCTTAAAAACCATGTGCATATATTTTCACAAATGTAGGGGGAGGGGATGATGTATGGATTTAAGTTTGACTGGTGTTTAAAATCAATAAAAATATATTATTTCATCATTAGGACTAGCGATGGAAAATTTTCTTTTAAACAAAAACAAACAAAAAAAAACACAATTAAAAGAATCGTTTTTAGAATCCGAAAATAGGCACAAATTTTTCCGATACCCCAAAAAGTTCCAATTTTTCCGATTCCCGATTCTGATTAATCGTCCCAACACTAATAAAAACTTTCCATTAAGCAAGCCGAATATTTTACAACTAAAATTAAAAAAATAACAAACATTAAAAAAGAGTAATTTCAAAAGAGTTTATTTACTGCAAAATTCCATAACTGTGTATTTTGTCCATTTTCTTGTTAGTATATCACTCCCCCCCCCCCTCCACACCCCCCCCCCCCAAAAAAAAATAAAGTAATCCCTGAGAGGATGGATTCATGACCCACGGCACAGATACCAAGCAAAAGATACAAGCATATACAATACTATCCTTCCTTAAAGGAGGAAGGACGTTATTCCTGGGAGGATCGTCTCAGAACATATAGTACACTACCTTCCTCAAAGCAAGAGGTAATATCTGGGAGGATGGTTTCATCACAAAAGATACTACACTATCCCCATAGGAGGAGGTCATGCATGGTAGGATTGTCTCATGACAACAGAACAGATATTACACTAATCCCAAAGGAATGAGGTAATGCCTTTGAGGATTGTCTTATGACAACAGATACTACACTACATCCAAAGGAGGAAGTAATACCTGGGAAGATGGTTTCATGACAACAATATTGAAGAATTGAAAGATAGTACATTAGTCTGAAATAGTATAGTAAATATTATTGAGCATTAAAAGGTAGAACAATAGTACATTAATAGAAGTAATAGTATAGGTTTGGCTTCAGACAGACAGATACCTATTCTCTATTCGTAATAGATGAAATATTTTCTGATACAAATAAAAATAAAAATTGAACTTTTGGAAAAGTGTATGTATTGAAACTTTTGGAAAAAGTGTATGTATTGAAACTTTTGGAAAAAGTGTATGTATTGAAACTTCTGGAAAAAGTGTATGTATTGAAACTTTTGGAAAAAGTGTATGTATTGAAACTTTTGGAAAAAGTGTATGTATTGAAACTTTTGGAAAAAGTGTATGTATTGAAACTTTTGGAAAAAGTGTATGTATTGAAACTTTTGGAAAAAGTGTATGTATTGAAACTTTTGGAAAAAGTGTATGTATTGAAACTTCTGGAAAAAGTGTATGTATTGAAACTTCTGGAAAAAGTGTATGTATTGAAACTTTTGGAAAAAGTGTATGTATTGAAACTTTTGGAAAAAGTGTATGTATTGAAACTTTTGGAAAAAGTGTATGTATTGAAACTTTTGGAAAAAGTGTATGTATTGAAACTTTTGGAAAAAGTGTATGTATTGAAACTTTTGGAAAAAGTGTATGTATTGAAACTTTTGGAAAAAGTGTATGTATTGAAACTTTTGGAAAAAGTGTATGTATTGAAACTTTTGGAAAAAGTGTATGTATTGAAACTTTTGGAAAAAGTGTATGTATTGAAACTTCTGGAAAAGTGTATTGAAATTCAAGTTGATGATGTTTTATACCAGAAACGTGTTCCCACGCATCCTTTGCTGCTTAAGTGTGGGGTAATGCAGCGACCCAAACTGGAAGAGATGTCTTCCGACGATTAAACTGAAACTGTCTCACCTATCGCTTCTCTAAGTTTCCATGAAACCTTTTCTGTGGATCTGGTGGGAAGAAAAGCTCACGATGCACATTGTAGTCAGATACGTCCTAAGATGGATTACGGTTGCCACATCTGGGGAGGTGCCGCTCAGAGCACTTTTTCCTGTCTCGATAGAGTACAAAATCGACTTTGCAATCTCGTGGAAGATGGTCTCTTCTATTCTCTACAGCCTCTATTTCACAAAAGAAGCGTCGCTTGCCTTTCTCTACTCTATCCTAATTTCAATTGAAGGTGCTAGATTGAGCCTGGATCTCTGGTTCCTCCTTGTAAGACATTCACAGCAAGAACTCATCCGCAAATAACTTTTCATTTCTTCCTCCATCTTCTTAACATAAAACAGAATTTTCATGAGCAGTTTCTTTCCGAGAACTTTTTATCTGTGAAACACGTTAACCACAGAACTGCTTCCCTGCATGCTACAACATGGTCGTCTTCGAATCCAATGTCAACAAATACTTTTCATCAACGTTCCTCATAAGTAATCAAATTTTGTCTCATTCCATTTATCATTTTTAATCCTCTCATAATATTCTTCATCATTCAGCTGTCAATCCATCCATCTCATTAGATCTTATCCTCGAATGGCTTTTGGCCTTGATAAGTGGTGACTCATTAGTACAAAAATAATAAATAAATCTTGTTTTGATGAATACATACTTGTAGCAGGGTTGCGGAGTCGGATGGAATCAGAGGTTTTGGAAGGAGTTATAGTCGGACTCATAAGAATGCTAGCAGTTAGAGTCATAGTCGGATATTTTAATCTCCAAAGAATCAACAATCTGACTATTGGAAGATTTTAAAATAAGGAATCTAAGTCGGATAATTTCAAATTCTGACAGTCTTATTAACCCTGATCCTCGAGTGGCTTTTAGCCTTGTTGATGAGTGGTAACTCATTAGTTCAAAAGATGTCATATTGAAAAATATGACAACATTTTATTGTTTATTCCTCGAAAGAGGAAATGCACTAATCCATTTACTCATGGAAGAATCCCCTAACCCTTTATCTGGTCCCTTATTTGTTTGAACTACTTCATGATAAAAAAAATAAAAAAAATGACGAAAACCAATTCTTTTCGTCCCTAATTAACTTCTGAGAGTCATTTTTATTCGAATGCAAAAACAGAAATCTTCAGAAAAAAAAAAATCATTGTCTTTTTATTTACTGACCATTTTTATTTTGGGCTTTTACTCTAATTAGCCTGTAAATAGTCTGTTTTTGGTTGTCTGATCGCAATCTCTAAATGGAGGAGGTTTCATGGTTACCGGCCAGGACTGTGGAATCGGTAAGCTGAGATTAATTTGAGAACCCTTTAATCTCTCATGAGAATAAAAATTCTAAACCTTATCAACATTATTTAATGATGGTGAAAAAACAATCTTTATAATCTGTCTAAAATAAACTACCGTTTGCATTTATATATATATATATATTAAATATTAATACATTGCCTTCCCCTCGCTACATCTTGTTTTCGCCCCCCCCCCCCCCCCCCGCTACCAAGTTTTGTCCCTACACTTTCCACAGTTAATTTTATTTCTCCAATTACTACCATCTTTTTGAGCTCATAACTTATCTTTTCATAAGCGACCTTTTTCAACTTACATCACGCACGCTCACTCCCCCTCCTTAATGGTTTAATAACTCCGACCGCTACCATTCCCTCCACACACTTTCCACATTTAACTCAATTTCTCCCACTGCTACCATCTATTTGTAGCTTATAATTTATCTTTTCATAAGCGGCCTGTTTAAACTTTCCTCCTCCTTCTACTAGTGTTTTAAAATATTTTGTACTTTGTGTGTTATTTTCCTCAGACCAATCATCCTGAGAAAGTCTTGAAATAAAGACGAAGCGTTGATGAATACATAAATAATATTTTGGGGTTTACTTCTTTCATTTTTCATGTATGTATATATATATATATATATATATATATATATAGCTCGGCCTGTTTTTTGCTGCCGCAAGTGGATCGGCTTTAATCTTTTGTTTTTTCTCAGCTTTCTATATTACTTGATGTCTCTCGATGAAAATTGATGCTGGATCCTTCAACAAACTAATTGCAGGTTACGTATGCCAATCTGAAGCCTTGGACGTTATTTAAGGATTGCGTTGTGGAACGTTTGTTTTTTCGGAGTGAGGGACCTCTGTTAAGGTGAACCCAAAAGTATGTCTTCCGCCAAATGTGGGTGGATTCCTCCTTTTTTTTTGGGGGGGGGGGGTTGCATCGGACTAAATTCTTGTGGGGGCACATCACATCACCACATATTACCAAGTTTTTAACCTATTTTTTGAGCTATTATTTTTTAGCTTTTTCTTAAGTGACTTCAATTATATCAATCTCCCATGGGGCATTGTCAGTTATTGAGGTCCATATTTTAGGTTTTATATCTCCCCTGATGAACTGTCAAGCAAGTACCTTGCTCTGGTAGCAAAACACGTGTAGGGAACAATGACTTTAGAAAATAAATACTTAATAAAGGAAAAAATCTTTTTGTTGTAATGAATCCTTTTTTGAATGAAATGTCTTAAACTCTCCAAACACACACACATACATATACATATATATATATATATATATATATATATATATATATATATATATATATATATATATATATAATGTGTGTGTTTTTCGTTCAAGTTTTAAAGTATTGCATGGAAAGTTAATAAAATTGAAATAAAAGCCAAATTAGCAATACAAGATTAATTTATTATTATTTTTTTTTTTTCTTACATTAATCCTATCGATTACGGAATAAAATTCCTTCTTCAGGGGTGACCAGTATTGAGTCATTTTTTTAAATTTATTTATTTATTTATTTATTTTTTTTTTTATATATATATAATATATATATATATATATAATAATAATCCAGGTAAAACATCCACATGGTAGTAATCCAAAGAATTTCAACCGGGTTTATAAAAAGTGCTCAATATGAAATAGAGCTTTTATATATGGTTATTTTTATTTACACAGACATGTACAAAATCTGCGACACTGGCATGTCGATGTTATCGATCAACAGCTATTATAAACTGAGATCTCATCAGGTAGAGTTAGAATCCGATCTTAACCTTAGATCATATTTGGAAAAAAACAAAATACGATCTAAGGTTATGATCGGATTCTAATTCTGCCTGATGAGATCACAGTTTATAATAGCTGTTGATTGATAACATCGACATGTCTGTATACTTAAAAATAATCATATATATATATATGTATATATGTGTGTGTGTGCAGCATAAACTAAACTAATGAATCGATATTTTGGAATCTATATTCTCGGCAACATAGTGAGTAACATGCTCACATTATTTTTTTGTGAACTTTTACATTTAGAGGGTGCGTCCACCCAAACTTGCACTCTCTCCTCAAAAGCTTTTAAAATAAGTTAGATACAAAAGATTTAATAGAGAAAAGAATTGCTCTACATCAAATTTTGAGTTATATTAAGTAAAACATTGTTAAAAGGATCGGTGCACGCACGCAAACGTCAATAATATGTATGTGCTTGGCAAAATCTTAAACTATTGAATGATGTATTTTTTAATTTCTCTGTTAACTGAGCTCATCCAAAACAAGCCAAGTTGCCACTGTAGACGTAAGGGGCTACTGAGAATTAGGGTGAAATTTTAGGGGATCATCCTAAATTGGGAACTGTGCAGCTAGATGTTTGTTCACATTAGTCTTAAATTTCTGCATGTCGGTACAGGAAGCAGGGAAGGAAGTTCCAAAGGCCGGCAGCTCGAGGAAAGAAGCTATTGGAGTAGAACACTCTCCGGCATCTGGGGACCTCCACAGTGAATGGATGGGATCTAGCTGATTGCCGGGGTGGTCGAGTGTATTTACGTCGAGGGGGGGGGGGGCACTAGAGCAGCAAATTCATTGGAGCACATTCCATTTAAGTACTTGTAAAATAAGCACAAGGATGCAACATTGCGGCGATGGGATAGGGGCTAGAGCTTGGTTGATAGTGAGAGACCTATCAGATTAGAGACCCTTTTTTGGACCTTGTCTAAGAGGGGGAGACTAGTGGATGCTTCATCAGCCCAGATGTGACAACAATACTCCATGCATGGGCAGATGGTAGGCAACAGAGTGAGTAACGTGGGCACCTTATTTATTTATTTTTTAAACTTTACCGTTCAGGGTCCTGCCACCTAAACTGTACCATACTCCCCCGAAAGAATTAAAAAAACCCAAAAAACATTAAAATTTAAAACTAATGCTATATTTATTGCTTATACCTGTCCTGGGATGGGAATTCTACTAGTATATATACATATATATATATATATATATATATATATATATATATATATATATATATATATATATATATATTGTGTATTTAGGCAGCATTCTTTCGTTTAAGCAAACATTGTTTGCTTAATTATACCTTTTTTTTATTTTTTCAATTTTTCTGATGATTTTTTTTTGTATTCAAATCAAAAATTAATGTATGTTCCATATGTATCACGGACATTTTCGATTCTTCATCGAATCATCTTCATGTGACAAAAACAAATGAAGAAAAAAGTTGAAGAAAAGATGATTTCAAAAGGCAGCAAGAACGCGCACATGAAGTCAGTTAGACTCAAAAGAACGGACTTGCTATTTCCAGGAAAGACATTAACAATTTAGATTCCGGGATGCCAGAATTAGCGTCACAGAATAAAATCGTATTACGTAAAGCATTTTAAAATGTTGTTACTAGTCTCATATGTAATGTTATTAATCGTGGGTTACTTGGTTTTAATAAAGATGGCTTCAAGTATTTAAAAATTTTTTAAATTGGTTTCGGAATGTATTATTTTCGTGTTATTAAGTAAAATTTGTCTTAAATCAGAGATGGGGGCCAGCAGTGATGTTTTTGTGGATGTTAGTGAATTGAGCTAGAGTTTACAAGATGCATGGTGAGGCGGTGGGCTTTTTAACAATGTTTGCTTAAATATATTAAATACAAAATTATACTTTCTATGATTTAATAACTATTTCGGAACAAAAAAACTTTTACACATGTTTCTAGAGGTATTGAAGGTAAACACAGGTAATCCAGGCTGCTTTTTTTTGTTTTAATACTTTATTTATTCTAAGCTTTATTGAATAGTCTAAATATTAAGCTTCACTTTTGCATTTGTTAATTGATTCTTATTCGAATCGATCTGAACTATATAAAATGTCCTTGTGATATTATTAACTCCTTATATATATATATATATATATATATATATATATATATACGGATGTATATAAGATGTAAGTAACTTTTTGAAAGAAAAATTGACCAGGGAGCTTAAGTAGCAGAGTAAGAGTCTAACATATTTATTTAAATATTAAAATTTTTGATGTTGTCATACCCGTTGTTTCCTTGCGAAAAAAAAAAAAGGACAATTCATCGGTGTGTATCCCACCTCTCAGCTAAGTGAGTGACGTCACAATTTTGACCGTTCCTGAGTTCGGTTGGTCACCTGGTACTGTTCGGGAAAAGTTGCCGCTCTGATGAAGCCTGGTCCAGCGATTATCACACTCCCACGTTGTGATTGACAGATCAGTGGGTAATTATCCGGATTGGGTCAGCAACTTAGTACCGCTGCGAAGCAAAGGGTCATTTCAAGCAGAACAAGTGAAATAATAGAAAGAAAATAAAGTCTTAAACAACTCGTACGTTGGGTTTTTTTTTGGGGGGGGGGGTTTAGAAGAATAATTATTTAGTAAAGAGAATAGTAAACAAAAGAAAACTTGTATAATTTCAAGTTAAGAACGCTGTGCATTTTTGGTCCGACGCTCAAATTGTTAATGGGCGATTTTTAGTTTAGCGAGCTTGTCTAAGTCATGGGGAAGGGTCCATCCCAGGGCAACGTGGATTCAGTGGGCAAGCAAGAACGAGTTTCCTCCAGCTATGTGTCTCAGACCAACAAAGCCCTAACACCAGGTCCGGGGGAGGAGAAGTCCACCTTTCACCGACGTGGATCCCGGTGGCGAGCAAAAGCAAGTCACTGAAACCTGCCACGCGTCGACTTATATTGAGATTGGTTGTGTGTGGCCCCAACCCTCCCCTAACCAAAGTCAGTCAGCAAACAAAGAAAAAGAAATGTCTTCATCATTCTTTTTTTCCCTGGGTAATTGGTATTCTAAATCCCCCCCCCCACCCCCCGCGCTCACTGATAACCGAGAAAATGTAATTCCACCAGTGGCCGTTGGTTCCCTTGATCCACGTCCACCCTTTCTCTCAATAGAATTTAGTCAAAGAACAAAGAAATAAAAGAAATGTCTCTCCTCATTGTCCCTGTTCCATGTCATGGTTCTCAATCGCCCCTCCCCCATCTCTCACCGCTTACCGAGAAAATGTAATTCTACCAATAACCATAGAAATCAACTCGTCGGTGAGCGCCTGGGGGGGGGGGGTCCTTAATCGGCACAATTCAAACCTGTGTCATATCCAACCTCCTAGCCTAGAGGGAAAATGACATTCTTACCGATGAGGCCAAACACAGCGGCGCTGACTCCACAATATTGGTGTTCGTTTATTAATTCTTATTTCTTCCGACCAACATCTGGTCTATGCATTAATCTCTACTTTGCTACAACAGTGAGAATCTAAGCTGTTGTAGTAAACCGAGCGGCGCCCTTATCTACTTGTATCGGTTTTGGTTTAAATGAAGATATCTATGCCTTTCACACTACCGCGATACTCTTATCGCCGACCTTCATGGGTTCACTTTTAATTCATATTCGTGTGTATTTTGGCTCCATCTTCCGTAGGGCTGGTCAACTTTGTCACAAGTGATTTGGAATTGTAATTTCAAGGTTACTTGGAATCTCTTGATTCATCTGATGAACTGTCTGCTAGTTGTCAGCTCATAGATTTTATTAAAATTTCTTTTTCATGGCCATAAGAAATATTTATGTAATAAGCTGTCATCTTTCTCATGTTTCAAAATGATCTTCCTCTAAATGTAAATTTAAGCAGTCAACTTCTACGCAATGGAGATATAAAAGATTTGAAGCCATAAAAACGAATGCGTCTTCCTGTTTGATTTCGTGATAAAGAAGAAAGAATTTCGGCCCAGTTTTTTTTAGTTTCCTATTTTTCTCTTCTGTTTTTAGATCGCATGTCGCCATTCAAGCGACCATTCCATTCACTTTACGATTTTTAAAAAGTTTATAAAAAAACTGAACTAAAAAAAAAATAACATATGAATTTAAAATATGGTAAAAGCAAAAAAAACTAAACTCATTGACTTGATGCAAAAAAAATATTCAACAAATAAACTTACGAATATGATTTTAAAAAAAAGTAGATATATATGAATTTGGTTTATGATAACCCCCCCCCCCCAAAAAAAAATTGAACCTATGAATGTGATAAAAATCAATAAGAAATCTGAACCTATGAATGTCATGAAAATAAAAATGAATCTAAACCTATGAATTTCATTAAAAAAAATTTCTAAAAGAAATCTGAACCTATGAATGTGATAAAAACAATTTTTAAAAACAAAAAAAGCAGTAAGTACATCTGGAGGTATGAATGTGATAAAAAACAGCACTAAGTACATCTGGAGGTATGAATGTGATAAAAAAACAGCACTAAATACATCTGGAGGTATGAATGTGATAAAACAATTTAAAAAAGAAATTAACCTATGAATCTGATAGAAACAGTAGTAAAAACGTCTGAATCTATGAATGTGAGAAAATAAATTTAAAAAAAATCTCAACCTGCTAATGTTATAGAAACAATTAAAAAAAACAAAAAACCCTGAACTTTTTAGGATAAAAAACTATTAACGTTTTAATTACAGTCTTGTTTTTAAGGGGACAAATGTAAAGCTGATATTGCATTGAGAGCTCTGCTGAAACCAGTTCTTCTGAGACCCCTAGCGTATTTCAGGCCACCATCATTTCTATTTTACACATATATTTGTGAAACATCCTTAATTTTCATTTTCCCTAAGCCTATCCAAAGCAATTACTCTAATTTCATGACCTTGTTTACTCAACTGACAACAACTGACATCTGTTCGCATTCCCAATGACTAAAATATTTAATCATTTTATCACCCCCCCTCCTCAAATCTTCATATTGTTAAACCTGTTTTTATTTTATTCTGGCCCCCTGCAAGGGTCCCATCGATTTATTTGTTAGTGAATAAAAAGCAGATCTCTTCTTAGGCAGCAGTTGGCACAGTTTGAGTTAGTGTTGTTTGTACCAGTCGATGATACGTCTTCGGCAATCAGTCCAATAGGGGCTTTGTTGCTGTTGGGCTGAAGTATAGTTCTGTTCAGTCCTAGGAGGTCCACCCTCCCAGGTTTTACCTTCTCTCTTTGAGAAAGGGTTAGTTTATATCTAATCACCTTGGGCACCCCTACCCGAGCTACTCAGGCATTTTTTGTAGGCCAGAGTTCGCTTATCCTCGTGCGCTGACTTATGAAAATCACACCTGACCTTGTGTCTAACCTCCTGCAGAAGAAGTGTATATATATATATAAAATATATATATATATTAAATTCCCGAAACAGTTTTTCATGGTAAACAACTGATGATCCCTTAAAATAGTGTTAGAAACTAACTAATATAATAACTGTAAAAAATAAATTGACTTACATGAGTGATTTTCCACTGGAAGACTTGAGACTATAAGTTTTTATTTTTTTATTTTTTATTTTTTTTATTGTTTTTTTTTAATTTTTATTTTTTTTTAATTTATTTTTTTATTTTTTTATATAGTTTTAATGGTTGAGAAACTTCCGAGACTATATATATATATATGAAAGTATAAAATAATCCGACAGTATGAGTTAATAAAGGAAAAAGCGGAAGACTTGAGAACTCAATGTTTCACCCAACTGTTGTGTGGGCTTTATCAAGAGCAAAAGATGCTAAAAGTGGCAATTAACGAGAATGTTTGTAATTTTGGGAAATATCAAAGTAATACAACTTCTTTAAGCTTGTAATTGGAAATATTTCGGATACTATAAACTGTATATGCTTAAAAAAGTATATATTCTGTATAAAAACCTATATATATATATATATATATATATATATATATATATATATATATATATATTAGTATTTCATGTATCCACATGAAATTTTATAAGGAGATATCATTTTTTATGTATCAATTTTCATTATTTACTTCAACAGTGCTCGATACGTAAGTAGAGCTAGGTAGTACGCTATGAAAATATATTTATGTCAATTAAGCTACACAGCAATCCACCCATTATATTGACACAACAAAGGAAACAGGATATAGGCCAATCTATAGAAAACAGAACAATAGAACAGGATATAGACCTTTGTTCTGCAGGAAGCCCAATGATTGGCTGAGAAAACAACAAAGGATCTGATTGGTTAACTAGCTAGCCGTGTATATAAAAACACCCGGCAAAAATAACTCCATGCATTTTAGCCTGAAGATTTCCCCCGTGTGTAGCTTAATTGCCATAAATATATTTTCATAGCTTACTACTATATATATATATATATATATATATATATATATAATTGTAGGAAATAAACAAGGTTTTACGTTAAAAGGCTAGGCTGTTCATACCAGTCAAGGACGTATCCTCGACAATCACTCCTGTAGAATTCTGGGCTATTTTGAAGCTAGGTGGAATTTCTTCTGTCAGACGGAGGAATGGTTCTGTGCGGTTCTAGGAGGTCCGCCCTCCCAGGCTTTATCTTCTCACACTTTGAGAAGGCATTAGTTTACAGACAGGGTTGCTTAGGAATTTTTTGTAGGCCAGAGTGCACACCACCTAGTGCGCTCTTTTCAAAACCTCACCTGACCTTGTGCCTAACATCCTGCAGAGAAGATACATAAATATACTCTGCAGTTGAAAATGAAGATGGCCGATATATAGATCAGTCTACAGCAAAATTTAATGAAGTTCTCGCTGTTCTTGCAATCAATATCGAAATGTGCATGAGGCGTAAATTATTGGAATGATGTGTACGTTAAAGACACACATAGGGAACTGAAGCGGACCGTCTAATTAGAAAACAATTAAAAACTTTTCAAGTCTGCTGGTTTCGACGATTGCGATAAATGGTTTAAGGAGGATGGAAATGGAACCATGTGCCAAAAGAACGAAGTGCTACAGATGATGATGCTGCAGATGATGCTGCAGATGATGCTGCAGATGATGCTGCAGATGATGCTGCAGATGATGATGCTGCAGATGATGCTGCAGATGATGATGCAGATGATGATGCAGATGATGCTGCAGATGATGATGCAGATGATGATGCAGATGATGCAGCAGATGATGCTGCAGATGATGATGCAGATGATGCAGATGGTGATGCAGATGGCCTGGATGATGTAGATTGGCTTTGTGCATAGCAATGTCAATCTCCAGAAAATCCAGAGAAATATCATCATTATAATCATCATCATATTCTGTTTTACATGTTGGCATATGTTGGACAGCTTTTAGAAATTGACTTCCAAACTTCAGAAGATGGTTTTTATTTTTGTTTGTATTTTAAAATATTCGTATTTTTAAATATTTGCTCAACAGTAATACATATTTTACTGATTCATTTTTGAAAATCCATGAATTAAGGAAAATAAATAAAAACATTTTTTTTTTTATATATTCCTTATTGGAATTAATTGATTATCTAATAAATATTGTATTTTATCCAATTTGTATTTTCATCCTTCATTTTCTTATATTACTGCTTTATCATGTATATCGAGCATTGATTTCTCACAATAGGATATAATATGAAGATATAATATTTATCTTTATTTTTTCACATATAACCAGGATTTTGTTTATAAATGTTTCTCTCAACTCCATCCTCATCATTTCCTTCCCTATTTTCCTAAGCCTACTCCTGTAGGTTGACCCTGCTGCCTCAATTGTTCTACATCTACTAACTCAAGAACTCTCATCCATTCTTTCAACGTGGTCATACCATCGAAGTCTCCTGTTTTGCGCACACTTCCTCCTATACTGTCCAGATTTATTCTTCCTCGGAGGTCATCAGAACTAAGCCTGTGTTCAAGTTCACAAGGGAAGATCAAGGAAAACAGTGCAAAATATTGATTTCCAAACTAACCTATCTCTGACTAGGTCTTTATTTAGCCTTCTTTCTCTCAAATCCATCCTTATCACTTCCTCCGATGTTTTTCTTGATCTTCCCCTGTGAACTTGAACACAGGCTTAGATCTGATGACATCAGAGGAAGATTAAATCTGGACAGTAGAGGAGGATGTGTGTGCAGAACAGGAGATTTCGATGGTATGACTGTTGGAAGAAAAGTTGAGACTTCTTGGATTAGTAGATATAGAACAGTTGAGGTAGCAGGGTCAGTTGGCAAGGGAAGGCCAAGGAGAACATGGGAGGAAGTGATAAAAATTGACTTCAGAGAAAAAAAACATAAATGAAGACCTGGCCAGAGAGGTTAGTTTGGAAGTCAATTTCTAAAAGCCGTCCACCGCATAGTTGCATGTAAAACGGACATATAAACTGAATATGATGATGAAAGAATGGATGAGAGGGCTTGGGTGTGTAAATGTAGAAAAACAGTTGAGGTATCAGGGTCAGTTGACAGGTGAAGGCCAAGGAAAACATGGGAGGAAGTGATAAGGATGGACTTAAAAGAAAGAGGGATAAATAAAGACATGGTCAGAAATAGGTTAGTTTGGAAGTCAATTTCTATGAAACATCCAACACATGCCAGCATGTAAAACAGACGTTAAACCGATGATGATGATGATGATGATGATGATGATGATGGTGGAGAGTAGAACATGAACTTTCGTTTTTTTTTTTTTGGCAGCCTCGTAACTCGTTTCCCTTATTTTGTTAAGTCTTCACATTTCATGAGCGATGTTTCTGACAAAGGGGGAAGAATTGCTGTTTTATGGGTTGGAATCTATCCATCTAACACTTATCGTTGGCTAGTTCTTTTTCTTACATCAATTGGCATCATGCCTTGTCTGGAGCAATTTCAATAAAAAAAAAAAAAGACGAAAACAACAACAAGGAGGGAAGAAAGTTAAATATGTAGAAGAAAAAGAAAAAGAGTATTGATTTACTCCTCTCCAGGAGTTAGGCACAAGGCCAGTTTTTATCTTACTCCCACAAGTAAGATGTGACCCAAGGTCGGGTCGGGAAAGTGGGGTTTAAAAATTGCCTGGGCAGCCCCGTCGGCATTCCCCGGTAGGGGCGCCTCAGGCAGTAAGCAATAAACTTACTCCTCCCCAAAGAGGGGAGGCGAAGCCTGGGAGGGTGGACCTCCTAGAACTGCACAGGACAGACCCATAGACCGGTGTAAATCAAGCCCCGAAGGCCAAGACAATACCAGTCTATGGGGTGCAGTATCCATCGGAAAAGATACTACACTTTGATCTTAGCCAAAAGAGAGTAGCCGGAACAAAGGAGGAGGAGGAAGACGACGAGGAGGAGGAGGAGGAGGATGATGATGATGATGATGATGATGATGCGAATTTGAAAACATGTTTTAGACAAGAATAAAACCAACATTTCGCAGATCGACCATGTCTCTGGATGCAGTGTAAAAATACATCGACTCGTATTAATCACAGGTAGGGAGGAAATGAAAGAAAATGACATCTACTTGGAGGAGACGCACACACAGTTTAAAAATAGTGCCTTATTATTAAAATTATTTTTCCCTTTCATGTCTACCTGCGATAAGTCGGAGCCAATATATTTCTACATGTTGTCCTGAGGCAGGTGCGAATTTGCGATACATCAGTGACAAGAAAATAAGACTTCACTCCTAGAACATATTTTCAATTTCCTTTTCACTTATTTCGTCAGATATTTATTCAAATTTTACTTATGTACAAGAAAAGATGTGAACCGTTGGGTCACCCATTGAGTTCAGATTAGATTGTTTGAATCTGGGAAAACCGAGTTTGTAAAGCGAGTTAAATATGAAAAATAAAGAGGCAAAATCTAAAATTAGCCTCTTTCTGCTTGCTAGATCTCTTGGTACTGTTATGGAGAACGACCCGCGTTTCCGTGACTTTGTGTCGTCAACGTTCGGGCAGGTTACGGAAGCGTCTGAGAGTTGCCGAAACTATTAGCCAATCAGGTTGCAGCAGGCAGCTGATAACTTAAGAAAAAAATGAATTTCTGGACCAGTTACCTAGTTTTATTTTCTGTACAGGATTGGAAACTTTATAATGAAAAAAAAACAAACTAAAATTAAACCCTAAACCAGAAACTGTTAAAAAGAAAAAAAAACAAGCAAGTTATTTGTTGTTTGTTCTAACCGTAAACCCTAACCCAGAAAATGTAACAAAAGAAAAAAAAAACTGCAAAAAAATAAAAACAAAAAAACAAAGAAATTTGCTTACAAATAGTTATTTGTTTGTTTGTTATATAAAAAAATATTTTTTTTTTTAACTTTTCGTTGCAGAAAATTTTTTTATTTAAAAACATTTGCTTAACAATGGTTCCTTTGACATAAAAAAAGAAACATCTAATTAATATCAATTATTTAGCTATAGTTTGTTCGTTCTTTATTTTTATATATGTATTTTTTATATTTTTACTGTGTTTAATTGTTTTTCCATTCTGTCTTTCACATATATATATA
>OY744519.1:206398109-206433109 GCA_963556195.1 Sepiola atlantica
AAATAAAATAATATTATATGTGTATATACATGAAATAGGAATAAAATTATATATATATATATATGAGAGAGACAGACAGATGAAAGAGAAATACAAAATGTGAGAATAACAAATCTATTACGTCTTCAGTTGTTCAAAACAAGGTATATTCAATTAAGAAATATTTATTTATTTTCCTTCCTTAAGCCAGGCTTTTCAAAGAATGGATTCTTATCTTCAGAGGAATGTAAATAGATAGATAAGTTGGCGAGGGATAAACCAAAATATTCTTCACAAACCCATCCAACGGTGAATCTTTCCATTCTCAACCTTTTTTCACTGGACACTTTTTGTATTTTGACAGCCTGGCTTAAGGAAGAAGAAAATAAATATTCTTTAATTGAATAGACATTGTTTTGAACACCTGAAGACGTAGTGAAATTGTCATTTTCACAGTTTTTTTTCTCTTCTTTAATTTATATATATAATTGCTCTATCCCGTATATTGAGCTTTAAACACTTCACAATAGGTTCAAGTTTTAAAAGTATACGTTCTACTGTTAGTTTCATACCTTCTGCCTCAATCGTATCTACTCAAAGCTTTCCATATTCATTTCATTCTTTTCCACCACTGACTTCTCACAGCCTGGACTCTCCTCCAGTGCTCATAGTAGCCACGGCTACTACATTCCCTCATCTCTCCACCATGTCAACCCTAAACTTCGATGTACTTGCATGACATTTTTCTTCAAATTATCATCCTGAGGAAGTCTTACAATAAAGACGAAACGTTGATGAATATATAAAAACTATCTCTTGGTTGTTCCTTTTTCATTTCCCATATATATATATATATATATATATATATATAAGACAGGCTTCATTAAAATCCACGGAGTTCTGCTTTTTTGAGATTTTCTTGGTTAGTCGTTCGACTCTTCGAGCGATTTTACGATCGTATGGTAGTAGCTGGTGCAGTATAGCACCATCGTTATGGTTTGGGTCAAATCTCGAGCGCTTTCGGACGTCTCGTCCATCTTCAGGAGGTTGATTTTAGCTAATATGGGTCTTTTTCCGCTTCCATTTTTATAGCTTTTTTTTTCTTCTTCATTCTTTAATTTATTTATGTTTTATTGATTTACATATGTATAGATTTTTTTTCTTTTTTTTTTTTTTTTCTTAAGTGTTAATTGTTAAATACGGAAAGGGCATTAATGCCGGTCGTAAATGCGATTTTGTTTATCGTGGGTTGCATTTTTCTAATATATAGTGATTCGAATATTTTAAGTCGGTTAGTGCAGTTATTTCTGTGTATGATTTGAGTGTTGTTGGTGAGTATTTTCCGAAGTTCGGCGGATTTTATATTTTATGGAAGCGGAAAAAGACCCATATTAGCTAAAATCAACCTCCTGAAGATGGACGAGACGTCCGAAAGCGCTCGAGATTTGACCCAAACCATAACGATGGGTGCTATACTGCACCAGCTACTACCATACGATCGTAAAATCGCTTGAACAGTCGAACAACTAACCAAGAAAATCTCAAAAAAGCAGAACTCTGTGGATTTTAATGAAGCCAGTCTTAATAACAATTTGCTGCCAAACTATACGTGTGTATATATATATATATATATATATATATATATACAAACATTGTTAAAATTAACAGAATTCGTCTGTTTAATTATACCTTCTTTTATTTTTTTTTCAATTTTTCTGATGGTCTTTTTTGTATTCAAATCAAAAAAAAATTAATAAATTTCCCATAGGTTTCCCGAACGTTTTCGATTCTTCTCAGGTGTCAAAAGCAAATGAACAAAATAGCTGGTGAAAGAAGAGAATACTTAAAAAGACGGCAGAGTACGTGAAGAGAACGTTTTTCGCATTGTTCCAGGAAAGTCGTTGACGATTTAAATTCAGTAACGCTGGAGTGGCATCACAACAAAATAGCATTACGTTAAGCATTTTTAAGTGTGTGTGTGTGTGTGGGGGGTGTGAGTGTATATGTATATATATATGTATATATATGTATATGTATATGTATATATATATGTATATGTATATGTATATATATATGTATATATATGTATATATGTATATATATGTATGTATATATATGTATATATGTATATATGTATGTATATATATGTATATATATATATATATATATATATATATATATGTATATAACACCTACCCACATACAAATATTTCTGCGTTTCTCCTGCAAAAGCAGAACCAAACTCGATTTTTCCATCCAGATTTGTTTTATTGTGTCATTTATACTCTGACCAATGAGTCGCACCATCTATCGCCAGAGCTCCGAAGAGACTTTTTTCTTCTCACATGCAGCACCTGTTATGGTCACCCATGTAGGAGGAGTAGCTAGGTTCAACGCTAATTAAGTAAACAATGGAAAATATTTCAGACAATGTTATGTTTAATAACGTCGCTTTTTAGAAGACTTGAACAACCACAAATTCACGAACATTTGTTAATTCTTTCAGACGAAACGGGATCACCGAAAGCTGGTGACTCTTTTACAATTTGCATAACGGGTCTTTGGTGAAGCGAAAGTCGTACATATAGCTCTAGTTTAAAAAATTTTTTTTTTTTTAAAGATATTTCACCCCAAACAAGGCAGGTCGCCACTGTAGTGAAACTGTAGTGAAACTGGTCTAATTTCTTGTTTGATTTTTATTTATTCATGTGTTTAATTAGTTTTCTTTTCTGTCTTTCATACATTGTCTCCACGACATTTCATTTTATGATATATCGTGTATTTTATCTACATAATAAATATGTATATATTTTTTTTAAAGATATTTCACCCCAAACAAGGCAGGTCGCCACTGTAGACCTAAGGGGCTACTGAGAATTAGGGAGTAGGTTTAGGGTGTCATCCTAAGTTGGGAGCTGTGTAGCGAGATGTCTGTTGACATTAGTTTTAAACCTCTGCATATCGGTACAGTCGGGGAAGCAGGGAGAGAATTCCAAAGGCCGACAGCTTGAGGAAAGAAGCTATTGGAGTAGAAGGCATCTGGGTACCTTCTCATTTCCTTATTTCATAACTATAACTACACATTCTCTTGGATATTCATGTCTTTAATCAAACTTTCACAATCACAGACACACTAATATATAATAATGATGTTGCCTCTGGTAACAGCACTAAGGTGGATGCTCCACCAGACAAGATGAATTCTTGTACTGGAATCCGGTAAGACTAAGAGACGACAAGAAAGATATACTACAGCATAGTTAAATGGTCAATTGGAAAGAGGAAAATTAATGTTCCTCATTTCTTTACTAACTCAACGTTTGAGAGCTGAAGGAGAACTTTAATAGAATATTCGATTATCTATGTATCTCATATAGAGATCCAGTGTTATCCCCAGGAAGGGGCACCTTGATTTCTGAGAACTTCGACTGAAGTAAAATAAAACAAAGATACAATAATCTAGGAAAGTATATGTCCACAGTGAATCCTTACTATGTTAATATAAAAATGCTTACTAATGAATAGAGCCATATATTTATTACTTATATACTTATATATATATATATATATATATATATTATTATTTCATGTATCCACATAAAATGTTATAAGGGGATATCATTTTTTATGTGTCAATTTTCAGTATTTACTTCAACAGTGCTCGATACGTGAGTAGAGCTAGGTAGTAAGTTATGAAAATATATTTATGACAATTAAGCTACACAGAGGCTTCCACGTTTCATTATTTTAGCCTGACGATTCCCTCCGGGGATGAAACGCGGAAGCCTCTGTGTAGCTTAATTGGCATAAATATATTTTCATGACTTACTATATATATATGTATATATATATAAATATATATAATCTTTTCCAATAATTGTCAGCTGTTGCTAAAACAGACCCCCCCCCCCCGCGAATAGTTTGATAAAAAAGAAAAAAACAAACAGAAAAAATTTCTGTATTTTTTTTTTTGTGATCAGGTGAGACATTGTTAAAAAGTTGACTAACTTTGATACTCGGAATATTTTGTGTATCTATGCAAAAACCCGAATGCCCACCAAATAGCAATGATATACCACACACACACACACATATATATAAATAATAATATTCAAATAAATAATGTTTATTTAAAAAAAAAATCTACATTGGATTGATCTCTTAACCGTTTTAAAATCACAAATTTAAATGCATTCAAACAGTAGAAAATAGTTTACTCATATTATATATATATATATATATTATATATATATATATATACATATATATATATTTATATATACCAGCATATTTCAGAATTCATCACTGTTATACACCTTCTAATTAGTTTTTTTTTCTTTTTGACAATTTTTTTTATTGTCTTTGTTGAAAAAATTATAAAATGTTTCGAAATTTATAGTTGTCTACCAAGTATTTTCAATTCCTCCAGGAACCATTATCAAAGCAATGTTTTCAATTAACTTAACAGGCGTAGTAATGATAATATGTTGACAAATTACCTTGATAATGATTCCTGAAGGATTTGAAAGTACTTGGACATCGGGACGACCATCAAATTTTGAAGAATTTGTAATTATTTCAACAATAACAATTAAAGCATTTGTCAAAAAGATTGAAAAACTGAAAATCATTTAGTCTCTAAATGCATCATAATATGATGCATTTGAGTATAAAAATATCTACGTATGTTATAATTTAAGATAGACAAAATATTTTTAATGTGTTTTAGTTACTTGACAAAGTATTTAAAATAGAAATTTTGAAAAGAAGAATTCAAGTTTTTGCCTGTCCTCCGCCTTAATCCGTGATTAGTGTTTGATGAGACTACATTTTAGATTTTGAATTTTTATATATATATATATATATATATATATATATATATATATATATATATATAAAGAAAAGTATGTTATTTATGTATTCATCAACGTGTCTCCTTCAAAGGACGTAAAATGAATCGGATTGATGGCTTCGACTTATTAGTTTATGTTTATTTTAGCTACAAAGTTTGTCTGGGTCAAAATAGGTAACAGCCAAGCTTGGCTGGCAGTGGATGTGGGGAAAACAGGCCACTGCTGATAAAGCTATCACCAAAATGGACACTTTCTGACAAATAGAAATTAATATTCTGTATGATTTTTCTACATTGTTTTCTTCATCCTGAGGAAGTCTTTCAATAAAGACGAAACGTTGATGAATATATAAATAACATAGTTTTTGGCTTTCCTTTTTTCATTTTACATATATATATATATATATTAACGAACACTATACATATTTATGATCATCCATCGGTACTTTCGGTAACAAATAACAATTGTGAGTCGCAGTATAATTACATCGGATGATGAATCGGCCACATTTGGTATCTTTAACCCTGCGGATTGAGTTTCCAGTGTTTCCGAAGGATTATCATAAATATGTTTAGTGTCCATTAAAAAAAAGAATATGCTCTTGCACAAGTATTTCAGCACATGTGTTATTTCTCCTATTACACACACACACATATACACACATATATATATATATATATATATATATATATATATATATATATATATATATATATATATATTATAATATAAAATGAAGTAATAAAATATTATTAGAATTCAAAGTTCAAGCAAAGTATCTTTAAGTCCTTAGCTCATGAGTTTTCAAAGATAATTCTTCTCTTCGGAGGACCATTACCGCAGTTATACTACTACAGGTAATAAAATTAAGCTTTGGAAATATATAAAAATTATATACACAAATACATAAAAATACATAACATCAAATATATCAACCCAAAAACATACTTCTTGTTGAATCTATACAATCCATCCAAGTCATACAAATTAAAAAACATAATGAGGAAAGACATTCAGAGGGTTAACTGAGGATTACTCCAAGTTATAAATAGCAGTCCATATACGTGAAATTGAAGGAGCTGACAAAGTTATCCAGTTGCGAAATGTGTCAATAATCGATGAAGTGAAAAGTATTCAAGGTTAATGATAATGATAAATAAATCAAATAATTAGTTTTTATCCGGATGTTTCACTAATTATAAGATATTAGTTGACGCTTATATCTTTTGTTGGATTGCTTCATATATATATATATATATATATATATATATATATATATATATATATATATATATATATATATATATATAGATAGATAGATATAAATATATAGATAGATATAAATATATAGATAGATATATATATATATAGATATATATATATATATATATATATATAGATAGATATAAATATATAGATAGATATAAATATATAGATAGATATATATATATATAGATATATATATAGATAGATATATATATAGATAGATATAAATATATAGATAGATATATATATATAGATATATATATAGATAGATATAAATATATAGATAGATATATATATATAGATATATATATAGATAGATATATATATAGATAGATATAAATATATATATATATAGATAGATATATATATATATATATATATATAGATAGATATAGATATATATATATATATATAGATATAGTCATCCACAGACAGCTATTTCGTTGTCTACTACTCATAGGTGTGGCTAGATGCAGCAAATGTATCAACACCAAGATTCAAAACCCGAACGATCAGTCACATGCGAATGCGACCAGCAGCCAAGCACCATACCCATTGCACTAACAAACCTGCTAACAGTAGAAGAAATTATAGCGCTATATGTACTTTCTTTGTTTACATATATTTTTATCACATTACCAGTAACCGAGAGAAATCTATTCTTTACAGAAGCTTATTGCTTTACGCTAAGTGGAGTCCGTTACTTCTTCTACAGAGAGCTCAACCCATATATATATATATTAGTTAGTATTTTTTCAGAGAAGCATATTTAATTAAAAAAACACAGAGTTTTTATTTTTGCCGATTTTTTTATCGAATGTTCCGAAACTTGAAACTGCTTGGATAATCACGTATTTTGGAAAATTCATTGAACCTTTCCACAATTACAATAAACAAATTTTTAAAAGATTTAAAAACTAATTAACAGTATTATAAAGAAAAATTCTGTGTTATTAAGCTATATATATATATATATATATATATATATATATATATATATTATCCTAGAAGAATACGCGTCCCAGGACAGGTAAAATGAATTCTTCGAACACAAGTTTTTCACCAATTTTATATCCCCCTTACGAAGATTAAAATCAAGATATAATGATACTAAACCTTATGTCTATAATAGTTATTCCAATTTTGATCAAAATCCATTACATGACTTTTATTTTAGAAAATGTCTAAAATTTCAGGCTTAAGCTTAAGAGGTCTTAAGAAGAAATTGAAATTCAGGGAATCTTGCTTAATTGATATCTTATGACTATGGATCAAATTTAATGCAAATCTGAAATATTTGAATTTCCAAATGGTTGGTTTTGCCCATATTATGCCCCCATAACCCCTTTATTTTCAGTTTCTTTATAGTATTTTAACTCCAAAGAAACTGAAAATTAAGGAATATTTATTAATTGATGTCTAATACATATTGTTAAAATTTCCCCCAAATTGGAGGTATCTGAATCTTCACAAAGGCTTTCACCTTCTTTTTACCCCCTGTTGCATATAACTAAATTAAACTAAATATATCCCACATTACCCACACTTAGGCTTAGCAGCTGTGTTCCAAAATTCATAATGATCGATTAATTAGTTTAGGAGTGAATCCTGTATGTACAAATATATAAACATATACAATATCTCTCTCATATAATCCACAGACAGCTGCTCGTCATTTACAACTCATCAGTGTGGTTAGACGTAACACATTTATTCATGCCGAAATTTGAAAACCGAATGACTGATCACATCCAAATATGATCAGCAGTCAAGTACCCTTATCCATTGTGCAAACATACTTACCACTGACTGTAGCAATATGATAAATGAGAGCTGTGATCGAAATATGAGTGCCTTTGTGTATGCCTTAACCATATAAAAAAAATATCAGAAACCTTTATTAATGGATTGAGCACCATCCAAATAAACACTTAAAAATCACCCCCCCCCCCCCCCCAATAAATCGGATGAGATCCTGGAAGCAAAACATTGACATGCCAATATAAGCTGCTATAATACTATTATAAATGCTCTATTGTTTAGAGTACTGAGCACTTTGGGATGATTTACCGATTATATATAAAGAGAGCAAAACATTTTTTTTTTTTTTTTTTAACATAAACAAAACGATACATATTGGAAAGAGAAAATCGAAAACTTACATTGTCTATTGTTGAGTCCAAGTTTTTTTCCGTTTCTTTTTTTAAGAATTATCCATGAACAAAGTCCGTCAGGAAATACAACGATTTTTTTTTCTTTATTCTTTTCACTATATATAAAATATACGTATGTAAGTTTGTATTTATTTGTGTGAGTCTTCAGGTGACTTAATTTGTTTCATGTTTCTGCTTGGATATTTCAAAAGAACAAGCGATAAAGGCACTTTTTAAATTTAAAAACAAAACAAAATATATATATGCATGGGTAAATTGTCTGAACCCACAATTTTTTTTTTTTAACACCTTTAAACTGGGGGGTTTTCAACTCTTAATGCGGTGTCCCCTGATTCGCAAAAGAAAAAAAAAAGCAACGTGCAACAAACGTTTCGACTGAAGTCTCTCGAAATAAGGACTTTAAATCAATATGCGTGCGCGAGCGGCAACTCTGGGAGAAGAGATATCGTAGAAACAGCAGCGGCAGGGGGAGCTGGTTCTTGGATCGGCGCGGTAATCACACTGATAATGAGGATGATGATGATGATGATGATGAAGGTCTCTCTCTCTCTAGCTGATGCTGGAAGAAAAAGAAAAAGGACAAAGATCGAATGAAAGAAAGCATTTGTTGTCGTAGTTGCTAAAGTAATAGCAGCAGCAGGAACAGTAGTAGTAGGAGGAGAGAGAGAGAGAGAGAGAGAGAGAGAGAGAGATTCTGTTGTCAGGAGAAGATTTCCTCTCTCTACTGCTAAAACTCTCTGAGAATATTCTACCTTTTCCGCCTGTGTCTCCAGTATGTATTTACTGGCAACACGCACGCTACTGTCAATGATGCATCCATGGTGCTATAGAAGGGGGGGGGGTGACGGTTTCGCGAAACTAAGGAAGCTGAATATCCTCCTCCCCGCACACATTTTTTGTGGAATAGCAAAACTAAACAAGACTAACTTTGTCTCATTTGACATCAATTTTTTGACTATGCTTCTTAACTTAGTGTTGTATCTAAAAAGGCAATGCTGTTGAGCTTCGTGTTTATCTAAAAATGCAAGGCCCCGTGGCGTAATGGATAAAGTGCTAAGTAATAATCAACTCTAATCTAAGTGACACAGTCTTCTGAAGGTTGAAAGTTTAATCCTCAGTGCGGGCGATACTAAGAATACAATTACAAATTACTTAAGACTTCTACCTGGTCATGGCTGTAGGAATGAGAGAAAGCTACCCCCCCGTAGATTAAATAAAGGGTTCCGTGAAAATTCCGTGTAGATTCCTGAGTTCAGCAAAATGCACCTAAAGAAGGTCGGAGGTTACATCGGCCGAAATTTTGTGAGAATAACATTCAAGATGAGAACAGTAGTCCGAATAATACAAATTGAGATTAGTGTTTAACTAAAAAGTAAATTTGAATAAGATTAGTGTTTCGCTACAAAGTCAATTTTAATAAGATTAGTGTTTGGCTAAACAGTCAATTTTAATAAGATTAGTGTTTAACTAAAAAGTCAATTTGAATAAGATTAGTGTTTGGCTAAACAGTCAATTTTAATAAGATTAGTGTTTGGCTAAACAGTCAATTTTAATAAGATTAGTGTTTGGCTAAACAGTCAATTTTAATAAGATTAGTGTTTGGCTAAACAGTCAATCTTAATAAGATTAGTGTTTGGCTAAACAGTCAATTTTAATAAGATTAGTGTTTGGCTAAACAGTCAATTTTAATAAGATTAGTGTTTAACTAAAAAGTCAATTTGAATAAGATTAGTGTTTGGCTAAACAGTCAATTTTAATAAGATTAGTGTTTGGCTAAACAGTCAATTTTAATAAGATTAGTGTTTGGCTAAACAGTCAATTTTAATAAGATTAGTGTTTGGCTAAACAGTCAATCTTAATAAGATTAGTGTTTGGCTAAACAGTCAATCTTAATAAGATTAGTGTTTGGCTAAACAGTCAATTTTAATAAGATTAGTGTTTAACTAAAAAGTCAATTTGAATAAGATTAGTGTTTGGCTAAAAAGTCAATTTTAATAAGATTAGTGTTTGGCTAAACAGTCAATTTTAATAAGATTAGTGTTTGGCTAAACAGTCAATTTTAATAAGATTAGTGTTTGGCTAAACAGTCAATCTTAATAAGATTAGTGTTTGGCTAAACAGTCAATCTTAATAAGATTAGTGTTTGGCTAAACAGTCAATCTTAATAAGATTAGTGTTTGGCTAAACAGTCAATCTTAATAAGATTAGTGTTTGGCTAAACAGTCAATTTTAATAAGATTAGTGTTTAACTAAAAAGTCAATTTGAATAAGATTAGTGTTTGGCTAAACAGTCAATTTTAATAAGATTAGTGTTTGGCTAAACAGTCAATTTTAATAAGATTAGTGTTTGGCTAAACAGTCAATTTTAATAAGATTAGTGTTTGGCTAAACAGTCAATCTTAATAAGATTAGTGTTTGGCTAAACAGTCAATCTTAATAAGATTAGTGTTTGGCTAAACAGTCAATCTTAATAAGATTAGTGTTTGGCTAAACAGTCAATCTTAATAAGATTAGTGTTTGGCTAAACAGTCAATTTTAATAAGATTAGTGTTTGGCTAAACAGTCAATTTTAATAAGATTAGTGTTTGGCTAAACAGTCAATTTAAATAAGATTAGTGTTTAACTAAACAGTCAATCTTAATAAGATTAGTGTTTAGCTAAACAGTCAATTTTAATAAGATTAGTGTTTGGCTAAACAGTCAATTTTAATAAGATTAGTGTTTGGCTAAACAGTCAATTTTAATAAGATTAGTGTTTGGCTAAACAGTCAATCTTAATAAGATTAGTGTTTGGCTAAACAGTCAATTTTAATAAGATTAGTGTTTGGCTAAACAGTCAATTTTAATAAGATTAGTGTTTGGCTAAACAGTCAATTTAAATAAGATTAGTGTTTAACTAAACAGTTAATTTGAATAAGATTAGTGTTTGGCTAAACAGTCAATTTTAATAAGATTAGTGTTTGGCTAAACAGTCAATCTTAATAAGATTAGTGTTTGGCTAAACAGTCAATCTTAATAAGATTAGTGTTTGGCTAAACAGTCAATTTTTATAAGATTAGTGTTTGGCTAAACAGTCAATTTAAATAAGATTAGTGTTTAACTAAACAGTCAATCTTAATAAGATTAGTGTTTGGCTAAACAGTCAATTTTAATAAGATTAGTGTTTGGCTAAACAGTCAATTTTAATAAGATTAGTGTTTAACTAAACAGTCAATTTTAATAAGATTAGTGTTTGGCTAAACAGTCAATCTTAATAAGATTAGTGTTTGGCTAAACAGTCAATTTTAATCAGATTAGTGTTTGGCTAAACAGTCAATCTTAATAAGATTAGTGTTTGGCTAAACAGTCAATTTTAATAAGATTAGTGTTTAACTAAACAGTCAATTTTAATAAGATTAGTGTTTGGCTAAACAGTCAATTTTAATAAGATTAGTGTTTGGCTAAACAGTCAATTTTAATAAGATTAGTGTTTCGCTAAACAGTCAATTTTAATAAGATTAGTGTTTGGCTAAACAGTCAATTTTAATAAGATTAGTGTTTGGCTAAACAGTCAATTTTAATAAGATTAGTGTTTGGCTAAACAGTCAATTTTAATAAGATTAGTGTTTTGCTAAACAGTTAATTTTAATAAGGTTAGTGTTTAACTAAACAGTCAATTTTTATAAGATTAGTGTTTCGCTAAACAGTCAATTTTAATAAGATTAGTGTTTAACTAAACAGTCAATTTTAATAAGATTAGTGTTTGGCTAAACAGTCAATTTTAATAAGATTAGTGTTTGGCTAAACAGTCAATTTTAATAAGATTAGTGTTTCGCTAAACAGTCAATTTTAATAAGATTAGTGTTTCGCTAAACAGTCAATTTTAATAAGATTAGTGTTTGGCTAAACAGTCAATTTTAATAAGATTAGTGTTTCGCTAAACAGTCAATTTTAATAAGATTAGTGTTTAACTAAACAGTCAATTTTAATAAGATTAGTGTTTCGCTAAACAGTCAATTTGAATAAGATTAGTGTTTAACTAAACAGTCAATTTTAATAAGATTAGTGTTTGGCTAAACAGTCAATTTTAATAAGATTAGTGTTTGGCTAAACAGTCAATTTTAATAAGATTAGTGTTTCGCTAAACATGCCATCTTAATGAAATTAGTGTTTCGCTAAAAAGGCAATACTATGGAGATTATTGTTTATTTAAAATGGCAATGCTACTAAGTTGTATTGAGTTTTTTTACATCGTTACTGCTATTAATTTTTCAAATTATTAAATTTCGTTTATTTATTATGTTTTCTTTAAAAAATTATCAGCAAATAAAACTTTCGAAAAACGTCATGACAAACTATTTTCAAGTTCATCAATGTTCAGTTGGATTCATACTTAGCTGGCTGACCAATATTTTCTAATTTCTAGAATTTACAATCTTCTAATATATAAAGTAAAGTCATTCGGATTCTAAAAGTTCGACAGTTATAGCATTGCACCTGAGAACTCAATATTTGTTGTCATATGTTTAGAAGTGACTATGAAACGTCAATTTACTTGCATTTCCTCTTTGTTACGGTGAAATAGTAGTGTAGACGAGACTCTCAAGCCTTGGTAAGGCAACTGGTGTAGTTTGTCCCAGTATTGCCCAGGAATGAATGACAACACCTTTGTTTTTCTTAATCCTAGCCCTGAACTGCATATTAGCATAGTTGTTTTTTCCTAATTTCTAGAATTTACAATCTTCTAATATATAAAGTAAAGTCAGTTGGATTCTCAAAGTTAAACCACTATAGCATTGCATCTGAAAACTCAATATTTACTTATACTGAGCCAATTTGTCTTTTTTCTTCCAGCATATTTTTTACAATACCAAAAATGTCTTTCGCTTCAATATCTTTACTTATTTTGACTAGAAAGATTGTTACAATGGGCACATTTTCGAATAACTACCTGAAAAAGCTGCATCTGTATACAGCAAAACTTCTACATTACTTGATCTTTTTCGACTACCAGATAAGCCGTTACGTTTGTTTACAATAAACAAACTATTTTTTATAATTGATTCTAAATGCTACAAGCGATTGATGATTCATCTTGAATAGTGTATTTTTAATGATACAAGAGGACTCTTATTATTCTTGAACAGTGGATTTTTTTCATTGGAAAGATTCTTCTTATCTATTTTATTATTTAGAAATGCCAAAATAATAACGATTACATCGTCATTTCCATACGAAAGAAAAGTATTTCTTTTTAAAGCAACAGTATTTTCTTCTTCTTCTTCTCCTTCTCCTTCTTCTTCTTCTCCTTCTCCTTCTTCTTCTTCTTCTTCTTCTTCTTCTTCTTCTTCTTCTTCTTCTTCTTCTTCTTCTTCTCCTTCTTCTTCTCATTCTTCTTCTTCTCCTTCTTCTTCTTCTCCTTCTTCTTCTCCTTCTTCTTCTCATTCTTCTTCTTCTCCTTCTTCTTCTCCTCCTTCTTCTCATTCTTCTTCTTCTTCTTCTTCTTCTTCTTCTTCTTCTTCTTCTTCTTCATATTCTTCATCTTCTTCATATTCTTCTTCTTCTTCTTAATTTTCTTCTTCTTCTTCAATGCGGCATGTAACATTTTTTAGGCCTCATCTTACTTTTACGTATTACGTATTACGATTTCTTCTTTCTTTTTATATATGACACATGCCGAAATAGTAAACTATAACAAAAATTCAGTGTTTTTCTTTTTGCTGTCGGCTATGTTTATGTTTTTAGCATCCCAAATTCTCTTTTCAGCTTGTTTCTTCTATTTAAAACTTTAATATTATAAAATAAAAAAAAGAGAATAGAGACAGATAAAATAGACTCTTAATTAACCCTAAAATAATATCGACTTTAAATATTTATATAGGGTTTAGGGGTGAGAGCAGGAGTTTCTCAGATTCCTCAATTATCATGGGCAACGCCAGAACACGTTTTCTGTTAGTATATATATATATATATATGTATATCAAGGGAGGCGCGAGAGCGCTCTCTCCCTTAATAGACTTCACGAATGGCCTATGCTGGAAATCTCATTTCTTTGATCAATCATAACACAAAAGCCAATAAACTAAATTAGTTAAAACTTTGCACAAAATTTTTATTTAATAGGTTCTATAAGTGTGTAGAATTTCAGCATCATTAGTCAAGGCAACCCAGAGATCCAGAAAGTTCAATCATGAAATCATGTTATCTGTGTGTACGTACGTATGTGCCACCCTGTATCTCATCAACTATTTGATGGATTCAGCTGATTTTTGGCAGAGATAGAGGTGATATGGTCTAGTTGATGGCATTTTAATTTCAGTTTGCCATATACCTTAGTTTTCCAGAAAATTCCCAAAAAACTTTTAAATGACCATTGTATTGAGGCATAGCCTTTACAAAAGTAGTGACATTCCATGAAAAATGCCAGTATACTGAAATCATATGCCCTTAATAGGGTTAAGATGAAAATTCATATACACTAAATGTACAAAAGCAAGGAAATTCCCAAATTTTTACACTTTTATTGTCATTAAGAGTATGCGAGCACAACAGGGCTATGTATTTTACTGGTAGGAATTTTTCTTCAGCGCACCTCACACACTTCATCCACTCATGCATAGAGATTTATACTGTAGTGATGTGATAATGAAATGGTTTGGTTGATATGTAGTCATACCCTTAATGACAATAAAAGTGTAAAAATTTGGGAATTTCCTTGCTTTTGTACATTTAGTGTATATGAATTTTCATCTTAACCCTATTAAGGGCATATGATTTCAGCATACTGACATTTTTCATGGAATATATATATATATATAAACTAACTCCATGCATTTTAGCCTGAAGATGCCCCACCCGGGGGGGGGGGGGGGCGATGAAACACGGGAGCCTCTGTGTAGCTTAATTGCCATAAATATTTTCATAACTTACTACTTACTATTATATATATATATATATATATATATATATATATATATATAAAAAATGTAAAAATGACAAATATTTTTCATCTTCAGTTGTTCAATGCAAAATGTATTCAATAAAAGTATGTTTCTTTTTCCTTTTCTTTTTTATACCTATATTATACCTATATATATATATATATTGGTAGAGGTAGTTAGGAGAGCGCTGGATGTCAGTCATTGGGGTCCCGGTTTCGAATCTCACTAAGTATAGCCACACTGATGAGTCATGCAGAAGACGAAACACGTGTTTGTGGATAACTATATTATATATACTACAAGAATGCCTGTCTTAGGACGAGTAAAGTTGATTTCCCAAATCAGAACAGTTTGGCAACACTTTCCTGTTCCCTAATGAAGATCAAAATCAAAATATAATGATACTAAACCTTATGTCTAGAATCTTTATTCCAATTTTGATCAAAATCCATTGCATGATTTTGATTCTAGAAAATGTTTAAAAAATATCTTAAGAAGAAATTGAAATTCAGGGAATTAGTGTCAAATGACTATGGATTAAATTTAATGCAAATCTGAAATATTTAAATTTTCAAATGGAAAGTTGTGCCCATATTATGCTCTTTAAAAACCTTTTAAAATACTTCAAAGAAACTGATATTTATTAACTGATGTCTCATATATATTAATTTTTTTTTTAAATCAAAGGTAAAAATTTCAGAATAATCAAAGGTATCTTAATTTTCACAAAAAGAGATCCGATCCTCCAGTGCATAAAACTAAATTAAACTAAATATTGCCTACATTACCCACCCTTACGCCTCACAGCTGTGTTCCAAAATTTCAAATGATCAGTAAATTCTTAGTTTAGGGATGAATCCTATACATAGAAATATATAAACATATACACATGCATAACTTTATATATATATATATATATATATATATATATATATATATATATATATATATATATATGCTCCTTTCGGATTGTATTTTTGGAGGATGGTATCATGACGAACAGACACATAGCCCTTCCAAAGGAGGGGGTAATGCCTGAGAGGATGGTCTTATTTTATTTTATACACAGGATTACATCTAGGAAAGTTATACTCATATCTTAATTTTAAATAAAGTTGCATTTAATAAACATATAATTCTTTTTTTTTTCCAATCTATAATATTTTTTCTTTGGAAGAAATTCTTTTATACATTCAAAGATTAAGGAAAGACAACTCTCTGCAAGATTTTAGTTAGAGTAAAAAAAAATATCAATCGATCTTTTTTCTTTTTGTGTTTTTAGTCTTTTATTGAATTTTTCTAATTATTTATTTTTCTTCTTTATTTTTAGGTAAGTGGTTATTTACTTATATGATCGGAAAAGATGAGAATATACTGTGGTAAGTAGTTGTTTTATTTTTTCACATACCGATGCGTGTATAAACCATTATACGCCCGTGTTGTTGTCGTCGTGAATCTGGGTTCTGCAAATACAAAACCACTCAGACGCTGATGTTTATATACAAGTAGGTTTATTTAACAAAAAAAAAAGAGAAGAACAGTCACAGAAAACCCCAGCGGGATGGACAGACGACTTTCATACGCGAGAGAGAGAGAGAGAGAGAGAGGAAGACAGACATATAGATAGACGGATAGCTCGTCTTGCTACACCCAACCACACTGTGTGCGCTGCCTCCCCATTGGGGACAGTGCTCTAAACACGTCTTTCCTACTTGAAGTATCACCAGACAAAAAGATAATATCTCCTCACGGAAGTCACATGGTTTTGTCGACATCCGTCTGGGGTCACCTCTGACCCTTAAGGTGGCACTCAAACTTTTCCTTTTCAAACAACGGCCCTCGTTATGTAACCATTTGAAGTTTGATTAGAATATTTATTAATGTAGAGTGGGATATTATTTTGTTTTGTGTGAAGTTTATTATTCTGATTAAATCTAAAAAAAATATTTTCAAATTAATTTTTATATCTATATACCAAAACCAAACTTTATAAAATTTGCATTTCTTTTCATTTTTGTCTAATTTCCTGTCTGATGTATTTTTAAATATTATAAGATAATCACATTTTTATTGTCATTTATTTAGGACAGTTTGTTTATAGTATATATTCCTCTTAATTTACATATTTCTGCTTCATCATAACTTCCCATCATCACATCAAAATTTTTCTTTTGACCGTTTTTAAACTTGTGTTTGTGTATGTTCACTGCACAGGCCGTGATCGTCTGCTTCTTGTCTTCGTTTGAATTCGGGGTTTGATTTCAACACTGTCTACAGTGTCAATCATGCAGTCTCAGTCATTGCTGTACCAAAAGGATTTTCCTTCCAAACATAATCACAACTCAAGTTTAAAACGTGGCAACGCAATGTCATTTACGGTGTCATCCCGGAATATGCAGATGTCATTCGAGGTCGTGTGTGTGTTGTATGTAAATAACATTTTTTTTGGACTGTATAACAAGAATAATTGTTGAATTAATGATTATGAACATATTCTAATTATTCCATTTGCTGGTGTTTTACATATTCCTTTGAATTACAGTAACAATGTGTTATTTTAAGAGGTTCCAATAATACTTAGTTTCTTTACCGTACAGAAGACTTGCAATCAGAACAACCATCTCTTACAACTGAACACAAACGGTTCCATTCCCTTTAGGCCTAAAAGGCCCCTCTCTATCTCTCAGACCAACTGAACCTGTCTGTTTTGCTGGAATATATATATATATATATATAAATTGCTTAAGATTCCAAAGGTCCCTCTGTCTCTCAGACCAATAGAGACCAAACCAACCTCCTCTGCTCGTTTTTACTAGAATATATATATAGAGAGATATCCTGCCATTCGAGGTAGGCCACAAAGCAAGACCACTTGAGAATCATTGGCTGTTTAATCTATGGACAGAAAAACCCACTGACCAGTTGTCTATTATTTGGAGTGGACATTAATTTTTTAGAATTTTAAGTTGTCTGCTTTCTCAACATATAACCTCATCTCAAAGAGGCAATTACTTTTCCAGGTGGCGAAATCATATTTTGGGTTGTCAAACCCCAAGCCAGATATTTTTCCCATCACTGGCCTGTCGTCTGCATGCATTATAACCCCATCATTGTGCGTGTTTACAGATATTCTACAATGTTTTATGTTTTTATCATTTTCAGGAATATTTATATATTCTTTGGCAAATTCTAATGCGTTATTTAGAGTATTTTCCTTAATCGAAGGAAAAAAGTCTGTGTGAAAGTACATTTTTGTTATTAATATTGTTAAATCATTTAAGTCTTGTGTTAGTATTTTTCCATTGATTTAATATTTATATTTCTTTATTTTATATGTATTTTTTTCTAATATTTGTTTACTGATTTCTTTCGGTAAAAGTGCAGAATAATTTTGGTGGTTGTAATCAGCCTCTTTGTATTTTGCTTCAATACTTACTAGTTCCCTTTCCCCTTCTTTTCCTTTTTATATACTCTGTCAGTATCATCCTTTGGGTGCAGTGCATGGTCACTATGTTCCTGGTTCTTTGATCCATGTATCTGATCTCTTTTGTCCAGTTTATGAAGGGTCCAGCTTATTTTACTAGATATACCACCCAAGTATGTAATCATCTAATTATAGTTTTACTATATATTTTTTTTTCAAGGAGCTTTTCCTTTTCAACCATCTGTTTCATTTCTATTGACTTAAAAAGGATAGGATGCCTAGGTATTTATAGGTCTCACATTCTCCAAGTGCTATAATCACATTTCGATAAGGCAATGTTAGCTTTCTGCTGCTTTTAGTTCTTTCATCTTCATCTAAAGCCGTGCACACTTCTCTATTCCAAATTGTATTTCTATATCTTAACTAAAGATCCTTATCTTATTTATTAGTGTTTCCAGTTTCTTCCTGTCATTTGCAAAGAGCTTTAGGTCATTCATATACATGATGAGGTTGTTTATTTTGTTTCTTTAAATCTGTATCATGCACAGCATCTACTGACTATGTGGCTGAGTGGCATCGTGGATATGAAAGACTAGTGGAGATAGAGAGTCTATAAAAGATGCCCCTTTATATATATATATATATATATATATTAAAAAATTCTTTTTTTAAATCTCTGTCAGCTGTTGTCCTCCAGCTGTCATTTCCACTCTCCATTGATTTCTCCATAAAGTTGATATTTTTGTAGGATACTCTGTACATCCAGTTATCCATGCTTGAAGTATTGTGTCGTAAGTTTTTGTTGTGATGGGATACCGGACTCCCCTCAGTCACTAAATAAGTGAACTAGTCCGGACAATAAATACGACAACAAACAGTAGTTATGGGTGATTCGATTGTATTCTGTTAAATCCTATTGGATTATCTGTAGTTAGTATTGTTTGTACAAGATATGTACGTTGGAATAAACCGTACTATTTTAAGACCTTTACACTCTGGGATATTTTGTTATTTATAACTACTTACCAAGTTATATCAGTTTTTTTATAGGCGATTTCTGCCATGGTATCTTTTTCTTCTTTATCTTCTTTTTCTTTTTTTCTTTTTTCTTTTTTCTTTTTTCTTCATTTTCTTTTTTTTCTTTTTTCTTCATTTTCTTTTTCTTTTTTTTCTTTTTCTTTTTTTTCTTTGTCTTTTTCTTTTTTCTTTTTCTTTTTTTCTTTGTCTTTTTCTTCTTTTTCTTTTTCTTTATCTTTTTCTTCTTTTTCTTTTTTTCTTTTTTCTTCATTTTCTTTTTCTTTTTTTTCTTTTTTCTTTTTCTCCCTTTTCTTCTCCCTTTTCTTCTCCTTATTAGTTTACTCACAAGGAATTTTCCCACAAGTCATTATCAGTGATTGACAATAACCAGTGGTATTCTCTGAAGTCTGAGTGACAACAAGTCTCTCTAGATTTCCAGTACCTTTCGTTGTTTTTGATAACCATTGCAAATCACTTAGCATTATCGCAACAGGCGTTTTTTTTACTCATGAGTCATCGCTCATCAAGGCCCAAAGGCCACTCAAGAACAAAGGTTAATGGTTTGTGTCAGGTGAAATTGATCACCCAATGGAACGTCTCAACAAGTATTTGTTAACACTGGACTTGACAACGACAATGCTGTAGTCAACTGGGAAACAGCCCCATGGTATTGCGTTCCACAGACGGACAGTTCTTGGAAAGAAACTCTGTTCATGGAAGTTCCGTTTAGTTTTAGGTACACAGAGGAAGAAAGGAAAATTATTTACAGTGGTTGTAGCTAGATAAGTTGTTTTTGCTGTAGATATTTCACTGGAGAGAACCAGAGATTGGAGCTCAACCGAGCACCTACCATGAAAATAACGATTGAGTAGAGAAAGACTAGCAACGTCTCTTCTGCAGGGAAAGAGGCTGCAGGGAAGAGAAGAGGACATCCCCCACTAGATTCCAAAGTCTTTACCATTGATTTCTCACTGGCAGCGGCTGTTGATCTTCTCTATAGTTTTATTGTCAATAAGCTTCCCCAAGATTTCAATACTCTCTGTACCCTTCAAGTGGAGGTCTGGTTAGTGCTCTCCTTCGTCGGTCTTTCCTACTTGATCATTCACAACTATTATTATTATTATTATTATTATTATTATTATGATTATGATTATTATTATGATTATGATTATGATTATTATTATTATTATTATTATTATGATTATTATTATTATGATTATTATTTACTCACTAGGAGTTATCACACTGGTCATCGTCAGTGGTCACCCACTGCCGACAACCTGTGGTATTACCTGGAGTCTGAGTGACAACAAGTCTCCTCAGGCCTCCAGTATGCTCCACCTCTTTTCGTTCATCACCGATGATGACCTTGCGGTAATCGCAACAGCCACCTACCAACGATTTCCCGCTGATAAGGGCCATTGGTCCCCTCTGGGGCCCGAGTGGCAACAAGCCTTCCCAAGGTCCCAGAGCTGTCCGCGCTAATTATTATTATTATTATTATGATTATTATTATTATGATTATTATTATGATTATTATTATTATGATTATTATTATTATTATTATGATTATTTTTTTTATTATTATTATGATTATTATTATTATGATTATTATTATTATGATTATGATTATTTTTATTATTATTATTATTATTATTATTATTTACTAGCAAATATTTTTTGCTAACCTGGGAGGATGGTATCATGACAAACGAAAATATACTACACTATCCCCCAAAGAGGAGGTAAAGCCTGGAAGGATGGTCTCATGACAACAGAGCAGATACTACACTACCCCCTTTCCGTGGATTGAGCATTGAAAAATAGTATAATAGTACAAGAGTCTTAAATAGTATAGTTTCGATTTCAGACAGATACCAAATCTTCATTAGTAATAGAAGTAATAGTATAGTTTCGATTTCAGACAGATACCAAATCTTCATTAGTAATAGAAGTAATAGTATAGTTTCGATTTCAGACAGATACCAACTCTTCATTAGTAATAGAAGTAATAGTATAGTTTCGGCTTCAGACAGACAGATACCAAATCTCCATTATTAATAGATTTACAGAAAACTTGAATTCCCCTCAATAAATATATCGATTCATTTATTGAGTATTTTATTTTTGCTTGTTTCACTTTCTATCATTCAGTCTCTTTTTATCGTCGTGCTTATTGTCTGTGAGACTATTTCAGATAATCAAATTTTAGAAAATGTTTTTCTTCTAAAGTGGATGCAACATCTTTATGGTTTATTCAATTAATGTGTCGTCAGACGTAATGGTGGGAAACTTAGTTATAAAAACAAACACGCTGATAACAGAATTGTTGCCCTCGCCGCAATTGTCATCTAATTGTACTTTGGTTGAACAAAGATGAGAATTTCTGCACTGAACTTTGGTCGACACAGTGGCTTGCAGCAGAGATCTGGTGATGCCCATGGCCAATTTCTTGATTGTATGCCCCAAAGACTCAAGTATAAGCCCTTGTACCGAGAAATATGAGAAAGGAAGATAGTTAGACTATGATTAGATGCCCCCCCCCCCCAATTTGGATGCTTGTGGCCACTGTTCCTTAAGAATCAAATAAAGTGCACTAATAGTTGATATGTAAATGTTGCTTAATTGAAGCAAGAATTTTCCTATTAGATTATCCATTCATGGACTAGCAGCCAATCAGAACTGAAGAGAATAGGCTTATTCCAGCCTTCTTATAAACTGGATTTCTAGTGTTCTATTCAGTTGAGCTATTTATAACTCAACTGATCAGACAGTTGAGCACTGATTACTAAATTCAATTCAGTCACTCCTTCTGAATGCCACTGCTTTCAAATTTACCTATCATTCAAATCACTTGCAATCTTGTGCCTTGTATAACTAGCAAGCGATGGTCGTGCTTTTTACTAGTGTGATTGATTATAGTGGATCATGCATCATAATGAACAGGACCCACTCTTTGAAACAGGCAAATGATTACTATACAGGTGCACGTTGTGAGAGTGATACAGGCAGTGGTGTGCAGAGGTCTGGTGATGCGCGGAGCCAACTTCTTAATTGTATGCACAAATGATTCAGGTATAAGTCCTAGTATTGAGAAATATTATCAGAAAAGGGAGATAGTTTGAATATGTAAACACAGATGAAACATAAAATAAACACATTAGAAGAAAATGACTTGAGAAAATGCAGGAAGGAACAGCCACGTCTGCTTGTTGCTTTTGATGGATGCTCCACGTACATCATGTGCGTGATTGTGTGGAGGGGGGCATCATTTTCTCTGTGCGGAAAGGGTACACCATATTAAAGGAATAAAGGAGTACCCATTGCCTTTGTAGTGGGGTTAGACTCCAAAAATTGATTTATCATTGTGGAAATTTCAAAATCACTCTTATTTCCCTCTTCGATTGGGTGCCCTCTTCACCCCTAATTTGGATGCCCGTGTCCCCCCCCCTTCCCTCTGCACGCCACTGTGTCGACATCTGTCATTTAGTAAAAAATAGAATAGAAATCATAGAATTCTACCAAGCATTATCTGTACTCTCCTAGGTATTACCTCTTTCTTGGGGGGGGGGGGTCGTTTATTACTGATCAACTGAGGCACCTGATGAGGCTGTTCTCTTCTATTTTTGTAAGAAAATAAATTAGCCCCTCGAGAGAGCTGATTTTTCCCCCCACCTCCTGGCCTTGTGCCACATCTTGCTGCTGTGAGAAGCAAGTAAACCCAACCGAGCATTCTCCGAAGAAACATCGCCAAGGTGCCCCACAGCAAACCCAAATGATTTATGCCGGATGAGGCTACACCATGGCCATCCCTCTATGTACCTAATCTATATATCAATACACTCGCGTTTACCTTGTGTCACACTCAGCAACCCCTTTCTAAGAAGATGGGATCGCATGATCGCCGGACACAAGAAAGGGGAATGGGCAGGGAAAGGAAGAGAGGAGGATGGGGAGAAAGGGGAAGGGGCAGTGGTGAAAAGAAGTGTAGTGGGAACGAGAGGGATGGGGGTTATAGAAAGAGAAAGATATAGAGAGTGATAGAGCGAAGCCGGGGTGGGGGTGGGGAAGAAGTTTAAAAGAAAGACATTACACGGTTTAACTTTTCTATTTTATGGTTCATGCCTCATAGGGTCAAAGTGGGGTCTAGATTAGGGTCATGGTCAAAGTTAGCGCGGGTCCGAATGTAACAAAGTACCCAATATCTTTGGGGAAGGTATGTACAACCTGTAAGTGGTAACTTAAGTCAGTGTCTGAGCTGGCATACCGCTTGAGGTTATCCATGAAGAGCAGGTGGTTGACTCTTTCGTTTAGATCTTGTTGGTGGCTCTGGCTTAGGTTGTAAGCACTCCAGTATTTATTCAGTAGCTTACTTAGCGGATCTATCGTCAAGCAAAAGAGTAAAGAAGATAAGCTGTCTCCTTGGAAGATTCCTCTTCAGATCTTGACATCAGCGATTGTTATTTTTCCATTCATGTGGCTCAATGACATCGTTGTTTGTCACATCTTTAGAGATTCCCGAGTTTGACATAAAGATTCCCGTGTTTGACATAAAGATTCCTGTGTTTGACATAAAGATTCCTGTGTTTGACATAAAGATTCCCGTGTTTGACATAAAGATTCCCGAGTTTGACATAAAGATTCCCGAGTTTGACATAAAGATTCCTGTGTTTGACATAAAGATTCCCGAGTTTGACATAAAGATTCCCGAGTTTGACATAAAGATTCCCGTGTTTGACATAAAGATTCCCGTGTTTGACATAAAGATTCATGTGTTTGACATAAAGATTCCCGTGTTTGACATAAAGATTCCTGTGTTTGACATAAAGATTCCCGTGTTTGACATAAAGATTCCTGTGTTTGACATAAAGATTCCCGTGTTTGACATAAAGATTCATGTGTTTGACATAAAGATTCCCGTGTTTGACATAAAGATTCCCGTGTTTGACATAAAGATTCCCGTGTTTGACATAAAGATTCCCGTGTTTGACATAAAGATTCCCGTGTTTGACATAAAGATTCCCGAGTTTGACATAAAGATTCCCGAGTTTGACATAAAGATTCCTGTGTTTGACATAAAGATTCCCGAGTTTGACATAAAGATTCCCGAGTTTGACATAAAGATTCCCGAGTTTGACATAAAGATTCCCGAGTTTGACATAAAGATTCCCGAGTTTGACATAAAGATTCCCGAGTTTGACATAAAGATTCCTGTGTCTGACATAAAGATTCATGTGTTTGACATAAAGATTCCCGTGTTTGACATAAAGATTCATGTGTTTGACATAAAGATTCCCGTGTTTGACATAAAGATTCCCGTGTTTGACATAAAGATTCCCGTGTTTGACATAAAGATTCCTGTGTTTGACATAAAGATTCCTGTGTTTGACATAAAGATTCCCGTGTTTGACATAAAGATTCCCGTGTTTGACATAAAGATTCCCGTGTTTGACATAAAGATTCCCGAGTTTGACATAAAGATTCCCGAGTTTGACATAAAGATTCCTGTGTTTGAAAAGATGCACCTGAAGAAGGTCGGAGGTTACATCGGCCGATACGTTGTAAAAATAACAACCAAGATGAGAATAGTAGTCCGAATAATTTAAAAACAATTAGTAAAAAAGAATGATATGCCATAAAACAAAAAACAGACACAAAATAGGTATTATACTTTAGTATTAAATAATCCGAAAACAGGTTAGATATGTTATAAAACAGATTGAATTAATAAAAAAAAATCTAACCCAGTGTCTGAGATCAATAATCTTTTTTTATAATAGAAAAATCTATATAATTTTATATATAATTTTATATATTTTATATAATTTTATAATTTTATAATAGAAAAATCTAACCCAGTTTGTGTCTGAGATCACAAATGCTTGAGAGCTGAATTTACATGTCGGTGGCTTCAAAATATTGAAAGAGCTTCCTGACCAAAACACTCACAATAGTTGTATACATGTGCACATTTTGCGCCAACAGAAGTACGTCACTTGTCTTCTGTCACCAGCTGAGGTCATTAATAACGCTACCACTAGCAGATGGCGTCACAGGTACATTATGGCGCTGATCACGAAATAGGCAGGTTGCTATGAAAATAAAGACAAAGAAAAAAGGAACAAAGAAATGCACTTACTGAAGTCGTAGATCTACAGCATCGTGGACAGCCGTGCGCCTGGAACGAAACAAAATAAAATAACATTTTTTAAATTATGTCGTTACACCTTTCAAGTTTTACTGATTTAAAATGGCTGTCAAGTTTAAAGTAAGTATAGAACTTTAACATTAAACCATCCATGCAATTTTTCTGCACCATATTTCGATTTATACTAGCAGGAATTATCCGGCGTTGGCTGGGTGTAAAATATTTTGAACATTTACATCCAGTTGCCAAGGTTTTTTTTTATTTATGGAAGTCGCTCTAGACAAGGCATGAAGCCACTTGATGTAAGGAACTAAAAAAATACTACTTCAAGGTAAAAAATTAGTCAACAATAAGTGTTAGATGGATAGATTCCGACCCAGAAAACAGCAATTCTTCCCCCTTTGTAAGAAACATCGCTCATGGAATGTGAGGACTAAAAGACAAAATAAGGGAAGTGAGAGTTACGAGGCTGCTGAAAGTAAATCCAAGTTAGTCACTTTCTACTCTCCCTGCTGGATAAAATGGTTGAGTCATTCTCTCGCTCCAGAAAGTGCCTGATTCCTGACGCAATTCTCTACCTATCTAAAATTCAGATATACCCTAAGATGGGGTACTGCTTGCACATCTGGCAGCCGATAAATTACGACAAAGAAAATCAAACTAAAATACATATATAAAAATAAAAAACGAACAAACCATAGCTAAACCACTGTTATTAATTAGATGTTTATTTTTGTTTGTTTTTGTCAAAGGAACCACTGTTAATCAAATGTTTTTAAATAAAATGTTTTTTTGTTTGTGCACCAGAAAGTTTCAAAATATGATTTTGTTTGATTTGTTAAGAAACTGTTTTTTTTTTTTTTTTTTTTTTTTTTTTTTTTTCCAATGTTTTTTTTTTTTTACATTTTTTTCAAAGAACTCAATTAGTCCTTTGGACGATTCAACGAGCTGACAGAGATTATAGAAATTTTTTTTTTTATTATTGAACGCGATTAATTTCTTCCAAAAATTATCGGCTGCTTGGTTAATAGTTTTGTCAACTCTGACGATGCAAAGTCATGGAAACATCGTGTGTCAGCTATAAGAGTAGCATATAGAGTGCTAAGCTTTATATGAAAGTAGAGAAAACCTTTACTTTTTCAATTTTTTTTTAATGGAAATCGCTCCAGACAAGGCATGAAGCCACTTGATGTAAAGAGCTAACAAGGACGAAATATGATTATCGCAAAGACAGGAGATGCCTATTGGCCTTAGTCTTGAAAAGACAAAGGCTATGGGTAAGAGGGAAACCGTCAACAAGAAGGGAGTTCCACAAGTCTGCGGTTCTTGGAAAAAAGTTACTGCAATAGGAAGCTGTTTTACAATAAGGTATCAAAACAGCAAATTAATGGAGACCACTAGACCAATGAGTCAAACGAACTGGAACAAAAGAAGCAGGGAATAGATCACATAATTTTGAAGAACACATGCCATAATAGTATTTATAGAAAAGACTGAGACTAGCAACATGACGTCTGTGAGAGAGAGAGGGTGCAGAGAAGAAAAAAGGGTAGGGCCAATCAAATTACAGATGCGTTTCTGCACCTTATCAAGAACCTTCAAATGGGACAGAGATTCACCAGCCCAAATATGACAACAGTACTCCATACATGGTTTGATTTGATAACTATAAAGTTTTATATCTCTAAAGTTGGTTTTAATAATTTGGATAGATGTGGGAAGAGTCATGGGCTTCATAAAGTGAACACCTTTGCGATCGAATGTGACTATTGAATTTAGTATCCAGTGATCAACTGTCTGACAAGTTGAGCTACAGAAAAATTAACTTAAAAGAATGCTCAAAAGCCGGTTTATATAAAGGCTGGAATGTTCCTTTATGCTCAGATGGACAAGTTGAGTTCTGATTGGCTGCTAACCCAGAAGTGGATAATCTGATGGGGAAAATTTTTGCATTAATTATGCAATATTTACATATCAACTATTTGAACACTTTATGCCAGTAAGTGCCAATTTGATCCTACAGTGACGTCATACACTTTGGTGCAAGTGAGACATGCTAAAATGTCAAACAGTTGATAATGAATGGTAGACAGAAATGACCACCGTCATCTGTCCACTAACAAACCAAATGTTGTGTGTAACAGTGCCCTTCGAAGTGTCTTGTTTATCTGCTCTAGCACCATCCACTGTGACGTCAGCAGATAAACACAACTCAGTGAACAGGTCTTCAATTCACAAAGGCCACTGCAGAGTACATTACATACTTTTCTCACTATTAAGGCTCGAATTTAGCAATCACAAGTTTTATGATGGAGCAGTTGTCTAAATAAAATGTTAATAACTATTTAAAACATTTGGTTTCATGTTCCAAGGAGTATTTGGTATTTCTTGACAGAAAAACCGAAGGAAGGCAACCATGCAACATATTGTTTCTTACTTTGTCTTCCATGCATATCTGCGATATCAGCTTCATGGCCTAAAATGCACCAAATATTGATCTTATTGGATTTTTTTTCTTTTCCCTTTGCAAAACTCAATCATGTTCTGCAAAGCCCAAAACAAAAACAGCAATTTTCCTCTACAAAACAACCAAACCAAAATGAACAGATTCGTCATTAAATGACCTGAAAAGGGTTGATATGCCGTAAAACAAAACAACCAAACCTAACACCATGAATAAATATTTGAAGATATAAAGAACTTGAAGCATAAAGACTTTTACCAAAATGACTAGATTTGGCATTAAATAACCCAAAAAGGGTTGATATGCTGTAAAACAAAACAACCAAACCAAACACTATGAATAAATATTTTAAGATATATAGAACTTGATGCATAACAACTTTCAGAAAAATTACTGGATTCGACATTAAATAACCTGAAAAGGGTTGATATGCCTTAAAACAAAACAAGCAAACCAACCATGCATATCTGCAGTTGTTCAACGCTGACTTTTGGCGCTGGCTAGAAATTCTAAAATAAATAAATAAACATAACTAAAAGTAAACTAAATAAACATAACTAAAAGTAAACTAAATAAACATAACTAAAAGTAAAATAAACATAACTAAAAGTAAACTAAATAAACATAACTAAAAGTAAACTAAATAAACATAACTAAAAGTAAACTAAATAAACATAACTAAAAGTAAACTGAATAAACATAACTAAAAGTAAACTGAATAAACATAACTAAAAGTAAACTAAATAAACATAACTAAAAGTAAACTAAATAAACATAACTAAAAGTAAACTAAATAAACATAACTAAAGTAAACTAAATAAACATAACTAAAAGTAAACTAAATAAACATAACTAAAGTAAACTAAATAAACATAACTAAAAGTAAACTAAATAAACATAACTAAAGTAAACTAAATAAACATAACTAAAAGTAAACTAAATAAACATAACTAAAAGTAAACTAAATAAACATAACTAAAAGTAAACTAAATAAACATAACTAAAAGTAAAATGAATAAACATAACTAAAAGTAAACTAAATAAACATAACTAAAGTAAACTAAATAAACATAACTAAAAGTAAAATGAATAAACATAACTAAAGTAAACTAAATAAACATAACTAAAAGTAAACTAAATAAACATAACTAAAAGTAAACTGAATAAACATAACTAAAAGTAAACTGAATAAACATAACTAAAAGTAAAATGAATAAACATAACTAAAGTAAACTAAATAAACATAACTAAAGTAAACTAAATAAAGATAACTAAAGTAAACTAAATAAACATAACTAAAGTAAACTAAATAAACATAACTAAAAGTAAACTAAATAAACATAACTAAAGTAAACTAAATAAACATAACTAAAAGTAAACTGAATAAACATAACTAAAAGTAAACTAAATAAACATAACTAAAAGTAAACTAAATAAACATAACTAAAAGTAAACTAAATAAACATAACTAAAGTAAACTAAATAAACATAACTAAAAGTAAAATGAATAAACATAACTAAAAGTAAACTGAATAAACATAACTAAAAGTAAACTAAATAAACATAACTAAAAGTAAACTAAATAAACATAACTAGAAGTAAAATAAATAAACATAACTAAAAGTAAAATGAATAAACATAACTAAAAGTAAACTGAATAAACATAACTAAAAGTAAACTAAATAAACATAACTAAAGTAAACTGAATAAACATAACTAAAAGTAAACTAAATAAACATAACTAAAAGTAAACTAAATAAACATAACTAAAAGTAAAATAAATAAACATGACTAAAAGTAAAATAAATAAACATGACTAAAAGTAAAATAAATAAACATAACTAAAAGTAAAATAAATAAACATAACTAAAAGTAAAATAAACATAACTAAAAGTAAACTAAATAAACATAACTAAAAGTAAACTAAATAAACATAACTAAAAGTAAACTAAATAAAGATAACTAAAAGTAAAATGAATAAACATAACTAAAAGTAAACTGAATAAACATAACTAAAAGTAAACTGAATAAACATAACTAAAAGTAAACTAAATAAACATAACTAAAAGTAAACTAAATAAACATAACTAAAAGTAAACTAAATAAACATAACTAAAAGTAAACTAAATAAAGATAACTAAAAGTAAAATGAATAAACATAACTAAAAGTAAACTAAATAAAGATAACTAAAAGTAAACTGAATAAACATAACTAAAGTAAACTAAATAAACATAACTAAAAGTAAACTAAATAAAGATAACTAAAAGTAAAATGAATAAAGATAACTAAAAGTAAACTGAATAAACATAACTAAAAGTAAACTAAATAAACATAACTAAAAGTAAACTAAATAAACATAACTAAAAGTAAACTAAATAAAGATAACTAAAAGTAAACTAAATAAAGATAACTAAAAGTAAACTGAATAAACATAACTAAAAGTAAACTGAATAAACATAACTAAAAGTAAACTAAATAAACATAACTAAAAGTAAACTAAATAAACATAACTAAAAGTAAACTAAATAAACATAACTAAAGTAAACTAAATAAAGATAACTAAAAGTAAAATGAATAAACATAACTAAAAGTAAACTAAATAAACATAACTAAAGTAAACTAAATAAACATAACTAAAAGTAAACTAAATAAAGATAACTAAAAGTAAAATGAATAAACATAACTAAAAGTAAACTAAATAAACATAACTAAAGTAAACTAAATAAACATAACTAAAAGTAAACTAAATAAAGATAACTAAAGTAAAATAAATAAACATAACTAAAAGTAAACTGAATAAACATAACTAAAAGTAAAATGAATAAACATAACTAAAGTAAACTAAATAAACATAACTAAAAGTAAAATGAATAAACATAACTAAAAGTAAAATAAATAAACATAACTAAAAGTAAACTAAATAAACATAACTAAAAGTAAACTAAATAAACAACCAAAAGTAAAATAAATAAACATAAAAATTTTTCCAAATCAAGATTAAAAAAAAGGAACTCAAATAAGTATGATGATTTGACCTAAAAAAAACAAAGCCATCTTGACTTATTTTATTTGTTTATTTATTTTTCTTAGTGAAAAGGCTTAGATTAATATGAGTAAATATGTTGTTCGGACGGCTGGAAAGGGAAGTCTTAAAATGGCGGAACATTTGTTTCTAATGTTATTTTTATATACTTTTAATTTTGAATAATGAGTTTTATAAAAGGTTCAAGAACTTCTAACATTGATAAGGAAATCGGAGCGAAGCTGCTGATTCTAAATCTGTGGTTAGTTTGGCTCTTAGATAAACCGTTTAACTATGATCCCACGACATGCATACACACATATAGATAACTTGACTTTATATCCTTACTAGCAGGACCCGTCGCCCGGCGTTACCCGGGAGAAATATAAAAAAATTAATTGAAATGTGTTAACAGCCGACAGAACGCAAATAGGTCACAACAGATAGTTTTAATGTCAAGAAAAAATGTCGCTTTTGAATTGTGGAAAATCTATGTACCCACGGAAATGATTACCTCGGAGTGGAACAAAAATAGAAATTGCCACAGTGTAGAAGGATATCTCTTTCACTGACCGATTATGGAAAAGGGTACTTCTGTCGGACCGGGATATTTGTTCGATCTGTTATCAATTCTCTCCTCGGTCATTGAAAGCAAATCCTTCTAGACTGTAGCAATTTTTATTTATGTTGTAACTTTAGAAAATAAAATCGACGTTGGTGAATTTTCGCCACATTAAGATCTTACGTTGAAATTTCACAAAATATCTGAGGTATCTGAATGTCCATGAAGGGTTTTCTCTCCTCTTTGCTTCCTTCATATAAAAGTAAACTGAACTAAGTAGACCCCACATTTGGACCCCATACCTCTAGCAGTTGTGTTCAAAAATTCATAATGATCGGTTAATTAGTTTAAGAGTGAATCCTGTACATAAAAATATATAGACATATACACATACCTAATTACGAAACATTATTTTGTTCCCTCATACTTACCTTGTAATCATTACTGGTGTGAGAGGTGTAGGAAAAGGTTGGTAAGTTGAAGTGTCTCCCTCCTACTTCCCTTTTAATCACTAACAGTGCGAGAGTGGGAGGCTTTTGGCTGGCTGCTGGCAACACCCGAAAAGTTTATTTTCACTCTGCATTTTAAACAGAATATATATTTTTTTTACTTGTATAAACTTGTATAAATGAGGTTTGAAGAAAATGTGTAAGTACTTATGGGTAATGTATATTTTATTAAATTAAATCAAAGTTATCAAAATATCAAAGCGTTCCACGGTATCATGAATGTTGTCTAGTGATCGACGATTGGCTGGTTTGCGAATTCTGAAACCGGTGTTTCCATAATTTATTCTTTGTGAAATAATAGGTCGGCTATACTTGGCAGTGTTTTGAGTGTTGTGGGAGGATTTTATTCCTTGTGGGAATATAATTTGCTACCCTCTCTTTGGTTTACTTAGTTGGGAGAGGCTTACAAGGGGACTAATAATACTGTTTTTGGTTTAGGTTTTTAAAATAAGTTAAACTTTCTGTAAACACGGTCGAAGGTAGTAGTTGAATGAAGTGACGTGTTTCGATGCGTCTGATGCATTATTTTTAATGTCTACTCAAACTGATTATATATATATATATATATATATATATATATATAATTTAAAAGATTATTTTTACTTTCCTTATATATTTGTATTATTTGTTTCTTTTATCATATGATTTTCTCTTTCCCCTTATCCCCCCTCTCTCTCTCTCTGTTCCTTTTTTTCTATTTCATTTTTTCTTCGGGTTTCTTTTTTGTTTTTTTATTCCTTTTATTTTGTTGTTGTTTTGTTTCTTTCTTCCCGATTTCATCTTTCATTTTCAGTTTGTCTTTCTTCCCATCTTTTATGGCTTCCGGTATTTCTATCAACTTTTATCACCCACTCGCTAAGGAACTCTAACTGATTTTGGAGGAGAAAAACAACAACTCTATTATATATATATATATATATATATATATATATAAGGACTGGCGGGGTGGGGGGGGGGGCTCTCCTAAAAAGTGGGGAGGCCCCGGTTAAACACATGCATATGTAATGTCATTATTGATGACCGTAAAGTGGGGGGGGCAGGTTAAAAGTGGGGGGGGGTGCTTGAGCCCCCCACCCCCCCGGTGCCACCGTCGATGTATATATATAATATATATATATATATATATATATAAGACCAACTCTATTTTAGATATATCAATAAAACCAGAGTGATTATCAGTGGTTATGGTGTTGGAAAGCTTCCCTGCTCAGTTTGTGGAAAGGGAGTCGGATGCAACTTAATATTGTGTGGTACCTGTAAGCATTGGGTGCACAGGAAGTGCAGTGAAATTACGGGTAGTTTGAGAGAGGATAACCAGTTTGTGTGCAAGAAGTCTAAAACAATGAAGATGGATGAAAACTCAGATTTGGAGAAAGTATATTTGAATGGTGAGGCTATTGAGGTTGTTCAGAAGTTTTGTCTTCTTATGTTTGTTAGAAGCCGGTGCTGGTGTGATTGCAAGAGTTAGGAGTGGATGGAGTAAGTTCATGGAACTTCTGCCATTACTAACCAGCAGAGCGTTACTTCTGTCAACCAAGGGAAGAGTCTATCAGGCATGTGTATGCAGTGTAATGATCTATGGAAGTGAAACCTGACCAACGAGGATTGAGGAGATGCGTTGCATGGAGAGAAAAAATGAATACCACTCATTACCCCCCCCCCCCCTCCCCCATTTCATTTCAAATACGAAATACGTCGTCTTATGTCCATATTTTATTTTACTCTTAAAGAGAAAACACTATGGCGGTGTGACTAAAAAAAAAAAAAAAGAAGATTTTTAAGGCAGCTCTCGGTAGAAAATGATACTAAAAAATCGCAAATTTAATTGTAAAAAAAACAAAAAAAGAATTGTCTTGAAATTCTTAAATACTTACTGCCTTTATTTTATTTAAAAAAATTTTTTTTTCGCAGTTCCAAAGGTGCTTTGACTCTGGTGAAGCTATTGAGATTTTTGTTACCTCAGTGATATCATTGGAGCACAGGGTGGAGCAGGTGTTAGTTTGATAGCAAGAGCTAGGAGTGGATAGAGTAAGTTCAGGGAACTTCTGCTAATTTTAACCAGCAGAGCAACACCACTGTCGACGGAGAAAAGATTCTATCACGCATGTTTTTCATTGTGTAATAGTGTAGGTTTCACTTCCAGACATTATCACACTGCTGCATACACATGCCTGATAGGTTCTTCCCTTGGTCGACAGTGGTAACGCTAGGCTGGTTTGTAATGGCAGAAGTTCCCTTAACTTACTCCACATCTAAAACAAAATAATTTTCATATCAGATTTTTTTTTCAGCCCTTCTTATTGATAAGACAGCCAAACATTACATTGAATTATTTTTATTTTGCAACTTTATTTTTTCTTTTTTTGTTAGGGGGAGTTTTTAAAAAGAAAGCAGAAGTGTTGAACAATAGCTATGATTTGCTAAAATGAATCCAGTTTTGTAGGCATAGACATTTGTTAAAATGCCATGACTAATTTGGTTTCCTTTCAGTTGAAAGATTCTGATTTTCAATCATCGTGTCTCCCTTGTTCTATTCCCATTTGCCGTAGACAAAAGCTCTGACTGTCACTGAATTAATCATAGGTTTCGACAATATGTTTGCCATGAGCAATTTCCAAGGTCGCCAGTTAGTCTGAAGCGATTTTCTTCCTGTTAGAATTCT
>OY744519.1:206443109-206483109 GCA_963556195.1 Sepiola atlantica
TTCCAAAACCTCCAACTCCGACTCCTGCCTTTTTTTTAAGTAGTAGACGTTTTATTATAATGAAAACGATGACAAAAGAAATTCCTATTTTTCGACATTTATTTCCCCTGGGAAACGTATGGTGATCTACCCTGTTGTGTCACGACATGGACTATTCCCAAGATTATGAATTGTGATAATGGTGGTAACAGACAGTCGCTACGACCAAGCCAGAAGCATTCTGCTGATAAGTTTCTTGTTGAGTAAGCGGTTTACTGACAGACATCTTTTTAAATATTCGGTTTGACTGCAAAAATCTTGTTAAATATTCAGTCTACCATCCATCAAAGTGTCCACTGTCTAAGTTTCGGATAAAACTACTATTAAAATCTGAAGTCTAAAATCAAACAATGTTGCCGGAAGTACTCTCAGGTTTTATCATTGATACTACACTTCTGCTCTTTCTTATTTTTATTTTAATTTTAATTATGCACCATAAATGTTCTTTTAAATTTCTTTTTCGGTTTATTTTACTTCAGTCGAAGTTCACAGAAATAAAGTAGTCTTTTTCCTGGGGCTAACACTTGATCTCTATATGAGATACATAGATATTCAAATATTCCATTAAAGTTCTCCTTTATCTGTCAAACGTTGAGTTAGTAAAGAAGTTAAGAATAATAATTTTCCTCTCTCCGATGGACCAGTTAACTATGTTATAGTATATCTTTCTTGTGGTCTTTTAGTCTTACCAGATTCAAGGCTAAGCATTCATCTAGTCTGGTGGACTATCCAGCTTAGTGATGTTACTAGAGGCAACATCATTTGAAGAAGGTGCACTATTCCACGTACGAGCCAATGTTGATTAGCCATACCGAGGAGATCTTATTTTGAGCCTCGAAAACTGTTATTTTGAATATTTAGTCAGGGTTTACTTGTAGGAGGAAGTATCCCCATGTCAGGTTGTCCTGACAAACCCCTGCACAAAGAGGCCTTAGACACTCGAGGTAAGTGTCTAGTAGGTATTATCATTCTCTCCAGTAGGCATTATATTTCTCTACGTACTGCAATGTGAAATCTGACCAATCCCAACACATCAGATAAGAGGATTTGCTGAAAGCACTACACTTGTCCAGCATGGAGGTTATCCTAGAGATGAATCGATTACACTGGTATGGTCATGTGGAACGTTCATCCTCCTGGGTAAATTGTTTCAGAGGTATGGGTGTCCTGGGTCGAAGGAAAGCTGGCTGGCCAAGGAAAACTTGGAAGCAAGTGATTAGACAAGACTGCACAGAGTGGAATTTGGAGACAGATAACCCGCTGAACCATAAGAACTGGATACTGAGCTTGCATAATATCAGGAAACATTTGACCCCTGAACAAGGGAAAAGTGACGTTGAATGAATAGAAGAAGTACTGTAGATAAAACCATTAACAACTTTTATGATAGTTGCTTTTAATAAAAATGGAAATAAAATAAATCCCATTCTCATTCCTTAAAATTGTTGCAGTGTCTGATTCATAACCTATGCCAGGAGGTAGACCATACACTAAAAGTATCACACAATAAACCATAGACTAAAAGTATCACACAATTAACCATAGACTAATAGTATCACACAATAAACCATACACTAAAAGTACCACACAATTAACCATAGACTAAAAGTATCACACAATTAAACATACACTAAAAGTACCACACAATTAACTATACACTAAAAGTACCACATAATAAACCATACACTAAAAGTACAACATGGTAAACCGTACACTAAAAGTACCACACAATTAACTATGCAGTAAAAGTATCATACAATTAACTATGCACTAAAAGTACCACACAATTAACCATACACTAAAAGTACAACACAATTAACTATGCAGTAAAAGTACCACACAATAAATCATACACTAAAATTACAACACAATTAACCATGCAGTAAAAGTACCACATGGTTAACCGTACACTAAAAGTACCACACAATTAACCATGCAGTAAAAGTACCAGACAATTAACCATGCAGTAAAAGTACCAGACAATTAACCATACACTCAAATTACCACACAATTAAACATAACCTAAAATTACCACACAATTTACCATACACTAAAATTACCACACAATTTACCATATATTAAAAGTACCACACAATTAACATACACTAAAAGTACCACACAATTAACCATACACTATAAGTACCACACAATTAACCATGCACTAAAAGTACCACACAATTAACCATGCACTAAAAGTACCACACAATTAACCATGCACTAAAAGTACCACACAATTAACCATGCACTAAAAGTACCACACAATTAACCATGCACTAAAAGTACCACACAATTAACCATGCACTAAAAGTACCACACAATTAACCATGCACTAAAAGTACCACACAATTAACCATGCACTAAAAGTACCACACAATTAACCATGCACTAAAAGTACCACACAATTAACCATGCACTAAAAGTACCACACAATTAACATACACTAAAAGTACCACACAATTAACCATACACTAAAAGTACCACACAATTAACCATGCACTAAAAGTACCACACAATTAACCATACACTAAAAGTACAACACAATTAACCATACACTAAAAGTACCACACAATTAACCATACACTAAAAGTACCACACAATTAACCATGCACTAAAAGTACCACACAATTAACCATACACTAAAAGTACCACACAATTAACCATACACTAAAAGTACCACACAATTAACCATGCACTAAAAGTACCACACAATTAACCATGCACTAAAAGTACCACACAATTAACCATACACTAAAAGTACCACACAATTAACCATGCACTAAAAGTACCACACAATTAACCATACACTAAAAGTACAACACAATTAACCATACACTAAAAGTACCACACAATTAACCATACACTAAAAGTACCACACAATTAACCATGCACTAAAAGTACCACACAATTAACCATACACTAAAAGTACCACACAATTAACCATACACTAAAAGTACCACACAATTAACCATGCACTAAAAGTACCACACAATTAACCATGCACTAAAAGTACCACACAATTAACCATACACTAAAAGTACCACACAATTAACCATGCACTAAAAGTACCACACAATTAACCATACACTAAAAGTACAACACAATAAACCATACACTAAAAGTACCACACAATTAACCATGCACTAAAAGTACCACACAATTAACCATGCACTAAAAGTACCACACAATTAACCATGCACTAAAAGTACCACACAATTAACATACACTAAAAGTACCACACAATTAACCATACACTAAAAGTACCACACAATTAACCATGCACTAAAAGTACCACACAATTAACCATGCACTAAAAGTACCACACAATAAACCATACACTAAAAGTACCACACAATTAACCATGCACTAAAAGTACCACACAATTAACCATGCACTAAAAGTACCACACAATTAACCATACAGTAAAAGTACCACACAATTAACATACAGTAAAAGTACCACACAATTAACATACACTAAAAGTACCACACAATTAACCATGCACTAAAAGTACCACACAATTAACCATGCACTAAAAGTACCACACAATTAACCATACACTAAAAGTACCACACAATTAACCATACCGTAAAAGTACCATACCATTAACATACACTAAAAGTACCACACAATTAACCATACACTAAAAGTATTACACAATTAACCATGCTGTAAAAGTACCACCCAATTAACATACACTAAAAGTACCACACAATTAACCATACCGTAAAAGTACCATACCATTAACATACACTAAAAGTACCACACAATTAACCATACACTAAAAGTACCACACAATTAACCATACCGTAAAAGTACCATACCATTAACATACACTAAAAGTACCACACAATTAACCATACACTAAAAGTATTACACAATTAACCATGCTGTAAAAGTACCACCCAATTAACATACACTAAAAGTACCACACAATTAACCATACCGTAAAAGTACCATACCATTAACATACACTAAAAGTACCACACAATTAACCATACACTAAAAGTACCACACAATTAACCATACCGTAAAAGTACCATACCATTAACATACACTAAAAGTACCACACAATTAACCATACACTAAAAGTATTACACAATTAACCATGCTGTAAAAGTACCATCCAATTAACATACACTAAAAGTACCACACAATTAACCATACCGTAAAAGTACCATACCATTAACATACACTAAAAGTACCACACAATTAACCATACACTAAAAGTACCACACAATTAACCATACCGTAAAAGTACCATACCATTAACATACACTAAAAGTACCACACAATTAACCATACACTAAAAGTATTACACAATTAACCATGCTGTAAAAGTACCACCCAATTAACATACACTAAAAGTACCACACAATTAACCATACACTAAAAGTACCACACAATTAACCATACACTAAAAGTACCACACAATTAACCATACACTAAAAGTACCACACAATTAACCATACACTAAAAGTACCACACAATTAACCATACACTAAAAGTACCACACAATTAACCATGCAGTAAAAGTACCACACAATTAACCATGCAGTAAAAGTACCACACAATTAAAGTACCACACAATTAAACATACACTAAAAGTACTACACAATTAACCATACACTAAAAGTACCACACAATTAACCATCCAGTAAAAGTACCACACAATTAACCATGCAGTAAAAGTACCACACAATTAACCATACACTAAAAGTACCACACAATTAACCATACACTAAAAGTACCACACAATTAACCATACACTAAAAGTACCACACAATTAACCATACACTAAAAGTACCACACAATTAACCATACACTAAAAGTACCACACAATTAACCATGCAGTAAAAGTACCACACAATTAACCATACACTAAAAGTACCACACAATTAACCATACACTAAAAGTACCACACAATTAACCATACACTAAAAGTACCACACAATTAACCATGCAGTAAAAGTACCACACTATTAACCATACACTAAAAGTACTACACAATTAACCATACACTAAAAGTACCACACAATTAACCATCCAGTAAAAGTACCACACAATTAACCATGCAGTAAAAGTACCACACAATTAACCATACACTAAAAGTACCACACAATTAACCATACACTAAAAGTACCACACAATTAACCATACACTAAAAGTACCACACAATTAACCATACACTAAAAGTACCACACAATTAACCATCCAGTAAAAGTACCACACAATTAACCATGCAGTAAAAGTACCACACAATTAAAGTACCACACAATTAACCATGCACTAAAAGTACCACACAATTAACCATACACTAAAAGTACCACACAATTAACCATACCGTAAAAGTACCATACCATTAACATACACTAAAAGTACCACACAATTAACCATACACTAAAAGTATTACACAATTAACCATGCTGTAAAAGTACCACCCAATTAACATACACTAAAAGTACCACACAATTAACCATACCGTAAAAGTACCATACCATTAACATACACTAAAAGTACCACACAATTAACCATACACTAAAAGTACCACACAATTAACCATACCGTAAAAGTACCATACCATTAACATACACTAAAAGTACCACACAATTAACCATACACTAAAAGTATTACACAATTAACCATGCTGTAAAAGAACCACCCAATTAACATACACTAAAAGTACCACACAATTAACCATACCGTAAAAGTACCATACCATTAACATACACTAAAAGTACCACACAATTAACCATACACTAAAAGTACCACACAATTAACCATACCGTAAAAGTACCATACCATTAACATACACTAAAAGTACCACACAATTAACCATACACTAAAAGTATTACACAATTAACCATGCTGTAAAAGTACCATCCAATTAACATACACTAAAAGTACCACACAATTAACCATACCGTAAAAGTACCATACCATTAACATACACTAAAAGTACCACACAATTAACCATACACTAAAAGTACCACACAATTAACTATACCGTAAAAGTACCATACCATTAACATACACTAAAAGTACCACACAATTAACCATACACTAAAAGTATTACACAATTAACCATGCTGTAAAAGTACCACCCAATTAACATACACTAAAAGTACCACACAATTAACCATACACTAAAAGTACCACACAATTAACCATACACTAAAAGTACCACACAATTAACCATACACTAAAAGTACCACACAATTAACCATACACTAAAAGTACCACACAATTAACCATGCAGTAAAAGTACCACACAATTAACCATGCAGTAAAAGTACCACACAATTAAACATACACTAAAAGTACTACACAATTAAACATACACTAAAAGTACCACACAATTAACCATACACTAAAAGTACCACACAATTAACCATGCAGTAAAAGTACCACACAATTAACCATGCAGTAAAAGTACCACACAATTAAACATACACTAAAAGTACCACACAATTAAACATACACTAAAAGTACTACACAATTAACCATACACTAAAAGTACCACACAATTAACCATCCAGTAAAAGTACCACACAATTAACCATGCAGTAAAAGTACCACACAATTAACTATACACTAAAAGTACCACACAATTAACCATACACTAAAAGTACCACACAATTAACCATACACTAAAAGTACCACACAATTAACCATACACTAAAAGTACCACACAATTAACCATGCAGTAAAAGTACCACACAATTAACCATACACTAAAAGTACCACACAATTAACCATACACTAAAAGTACCACACAATTAACCATACACTAAAAGTACCACACAATTAACCATGCAGTGAAAGTACCACACAATTAACCATACACTAAAAGTACCACACAATTAACCATACACTAAAAGTACCACACAATTAACCATCCAGTAAAAGTACCACACAATTAACCATGCAGTAAAAGTACCACACAATTAACCATACACTAAAAGTACCACACAATTAACCATACACTAAAAGTACCACACAATTAACCATGCAGTAAAAGTACCACACAATTAACCATGCAGTAAAAGTACCACACAATTAACCATACACTAAAAGTACCACACAATTAACCATACACTAAAAGTACCACACAATTAACCATCCAGTAAAAGTACCACACAATTAACCATGCAGTAAAAGTACCACTGGGGAGTTTTATTCAATTCTTTCTTTAAATTCGTCCCACTTTTAAAAAATTCCAACCGCTACACATCAGAAACCATTTGTAAGTAAATTAGTCGATCGAGTAAATGTGGTATTGTGGTGAGTTTTATACTGAGTGTCGTAATCAAATGCATGATTATCATAAGCAAACACATCCGATGGAGAAAGGACAGGTAGAGAGTTACTTGACAGCAAGAAAGGAGATACACAAACAGAAAGAGAGAGAGTGGAAAGAGATCAACTTATTAGATTTATAGGGAATGTTGAAGTTAGCACTATTAATCTAGAACCTACCAACAACACTATTTGAAACCAGTTGTTTGTTTTTGTCTGAAAGACTTTGACGTTTAATGAAATTTCACGAATGACGTCAAACGAATTCAATATCAATTCAATAAACTTTCATTTGTGAACATTAAATGGGATTCCCATTGTATCTTTGTGCTTCGTCTTTGCACTTCAAACCACAAAAGACTGTTTTCGTTTTGTTTATGTGAAAACCCTTCAAACGGCTTTCATCCAATTCCGGTACGAGAGATTATATTTAGAAAGGTGTGTTATTCATTAATATCGTTTTTTACTACCTACCTACTTATGTACCTATCTTCGTCAGCTTATAAACTGGTATTATTTGTTCGACGTTATTCAAAAAAAAAAAAGAAAAAGAGATTAACTTGGTTTGGGCATGTTTTCCGGCTACAAGACTCTATTGCAAGTGAAACATGGCGAAGTGTGATAGGAAGTTGAATGTCTTTGAAATGAAATGCTTAAGAAATATCCTTGGAGTAACTCTCCAAAATCGACGAAGAAATGCAGATATCAGAAAGAAGCTGAGCATCAACAGATCCATCAACAGTGTTATTCATAAAAAAAGACATGGTTTGGACATTTTTCCTGGCTATCAGACTCCAGCTATGTAAAGAAAGCATATCAGGAAGATTTTATTGAAAATAGATCAAGAGGATGATTATCAAAGAGATGGGCTGATCAGATAAAGGTTGAGACTGGCATGCTGCCCCTGACAGTTGAAAGACTACACCAAGACAGTGATAAGTGGCAGAATTTTGTTTTCAAGTATGTGGCGAAGCTCTCTGGAGTATGCACATACGTCAAGACTATCTATTATAACTGCTTAAGTCATAAATGTTGTACTATTTGAGAGGTCGGCTCCTTTCCAGATTTGAACATGCGCCATGGATTCAAAAAGTGGAATCTAATATGGCTAAACAATCTCGGCTGAACGTTAAAACCATATAAATACGAATATCTTAGTTGTTTAAGTCCTGAAAATTATATAAACGAAAATGGATTATATTTAGAACTGACGGGACCCATGTCTCGGCATTGCCCGGGAAAATTGAGAAACCCAAGAATCATAACCCCTAGAACTACACTTTAGCAGTCACATATTTTGATGTACTATTTTTTCTTCATGTCAATAGACAGATACAACTGAGTAAGCCTAAGCAGGGGGTAATGTAGCAGTCACATATTTTGATGTACTTTTTTCTCTTGATGTAAGTAGACAGGTACCACTGAGTAAGCCTAAGCAGGGAGTAATGTAGCAGTCACATATTTTGATGTACTATTTTCTCTTGGTGTCAATAGACAGGTACCACTGATTAAGCCTAAGCAAGGAGTAATGTAACAGTCACATATTTTGATTTACTATTTTCTCTTGATGTCAATAGACAGGTACCATTGAGTAATTGGTCCATCGACCAATCAGATGTCTTGGCATAGAATACAATTTGTTGGACTACTTGCAGTGCCCACGCAGTCTGGCTTTTCCCCCACTTTTAGTCAGTTGGAGTTTCGAGATTGTACTAGGCGGACGTTCTGTCATTGGCTTTTTCAACTTGCCAGCGACAGTATAAAATCTACAAAGATGGCTGACATCCCTTTTGTAAAGATTGACTATGATCTGTTTTTAAGTTCTTTTCAGCACAGCTCAAAATAAGAGGTATTTCTATTAACCTTCAATGTCGTCTGTTGTCGTCTACTTTCTTCATCTATGGAGTCAGATGGGCATTCTAATAACTTATTTCGAATATGGAGTCAGATGACGTTCTATCACAATCAAATTTGAATCAGAATAGAAACAGATACATCTCACCTATCATCATTATAACCTTTTTTCACTAAAAATGTTAAGCTTTTATCCATGATATAAAAATATTTGTAAATAGAACTATATGTTATATTAAAATGAAAGCAATCATTGAATAAGAAAACAATAAAAAAGAATTGTTAATTAATGAGATGCACATTTGCAAAGCAATATGCAAATCAATTGTCGATCGCATACACATGATCACTATATTAGGAAGGTATTGTTCTTCTCTTTTGAATAGGAATTTGGCGTTTTAATCTCACTGTTAGTGTGATAAATGACCGAACTTTATAAATATAGAGATAATCATCTATATGATAATGTGTGTACGTACGTTATCACCTTTCACACCTATTTTAAAAAATGAGATCGTTCGATAGCCAAAGATAAAATTACTAATGATCTGGTTTCGCTGAAAATTATGATTGTACCCATTTTAAAATGAATTGTTCAAAAATCGAACAAGACGTCATAAATAAAATTCTGTATTTGTCGACTTAAAACTGACGGTTGCTTTATTTATTTATTTAAACAATATTTAGCTGATAATTATTTTCATAGTAAGAAAGAGACTATTTTTTAAAAAATTACATTGTTGCAAGGGAGAAATAATTTATATAATAAATTTTTTTATGGTAAGAAAAAAAGAGAAGGGAGCCTACTTGTTAATTCATTAATGCTGTTATGATGTTTTCACATCGCATATACATACCTATATAAACTGGTGCTAATCAAGACGAAGGTACCACCTTCCATGTCTATTTAAAAAAAAAAATGAGGTCATCCGATCTCCAAAAATAAAATTACAACTAATTACTAATTATCTTCGGTCGCTGTAGCCAAAAATCAAGATTTTACCCATTTTTAGAATTAATTGTTCCAAAGTCGAACAAGACGTCATAAACAGAATTTTGTCATCGTCATCGACTTAAAACTGATGTTAGTTTTATTTAAAATATTTAGCCGACAATTATTTTTACGGTTAGACTCTTTTCAAAGATTAAAATTTTTACGATAAATAAATAAAAATAATAAATAAATTTTACAGTAAGAAGAAAGAGAAGAAGGTATCCTACTGTTGTGTCATTCATGAATGAAAGTTCATTAACATATCTTTGTTAGCGGCTTTCTCCTGCATGCGTCATTTAAGTGATCCTGCCAGACCGAGGAGACACCGCTTGCAAACAAATTCTTTCATACCCTGAAAAAGGACCATCAAGACAAAACGATTGAAGACAGAAGAGGTTTATTCGTCCTGCTCTTGTCCCAAATCAATAAGGTGGGTGTGGGTCGGGGTGAGAGAGGTCGATAATTACTGTTTAATCATATCTTATCAGGACATTTCTAAGGCAACGTATTTGCACCCCATGGCTTCTGATCAAACTGAGGACTTCTCTCACTCACTCTCTCTCTCTTTGAGTCATGTGACGTCACATTCGTTTCTATCAGTTCTGACCTTGAATTTACCAAGTTAGCCCGACTGAACTTCTATTTCCTGTTTTTTTTTTCAACTAACAACATTATATACTAGTGGGTCTACTCACCTAATATTTAACACGAATAGTCAATACATCAACATTGTTATCATGATCTTCTCAGCTACCATATACGTACCTATGTGACCCTATAAGCTTCTACTAATTAATACGAATGCTAAAGTAACAAATGTTACAGTTCTTTTGAACTTTTCAAAAATCGACTCTGTTTACCTGGATTCGAACTGTCGACCAGAAGTGGAATCTAATGCAGCTGAACTGTCTCAACTGAACATGAAACATTGGAAATTTATAAATGACAAAATGTAAGTTGTTTGAGTCTGGGCATCAGATACTGCCAAAAAAGATTTTATTTAAAACTTGCTGGCTTTGTTTGCTCGCTATCGCTTGGAAATTTAATTCCTATTCACGACTTGAATCTGGTGCTAACAGATCAGGCTGTTTGAAGATATCGGCTTCCTGACTTAAAATGCACCAAACATTGATGTCGTTGTTTTTTTCCTTTCCAACGCTCAATCCTTTTCTGAAAATCTAAAAACAAACATTTTCCTCTACAAAACAACCAAACGAAACACCATGAATAAATATTTGAAGATATAAAGAACTTGATTGGAGCACCAAAACTTATACCAAAATGACCGGATTTGGCATTAAATAACTCGAAAAGGGTTGATATGCCGTAAAACAAAACAACTAAGCGAAACACCATGAATAAATATTTGAAGATATAAAGAACTTGATTGGAGCACCAAAACTTATACCAAAATGACCGGATTTGGCATTAAATAACTCGAAAAGGGTTGATATGCCGTAAAACAAAACGACCAAACGAAACACCATGAATAAATATTTGAAGATATAAAGAACTTGAAGCATCAACACTTTTACCAAAATGACCGGATTCGGCATTAAATAACTTGAAAAGGGTTGATATGCCATAAAGCAAAACAACCAAACCAAACCACTACTTGAAATCATTGAAACAAAACAAATTGCTAAGAAAAAGTAGACAAAAGTAATTGATGAGAAAAGGGAGACAAAAGTAATTGATGAGAAAAGGGAGACAAAACTAATTGATGAGAAAAGGGAGACAAAAGTAATTGATGAGAAAAGGGAGACAAAAGTAATTGATGAGAAAAGGGAGACAAAACTAATTGATGAGAAAAGGGAGACAAAACTAATTGATGAGAAAAGGGAGACAAAAGTAATTGATGAGAAAAGGGAGACAAAAGTAATTGATGAGAAAAGGGAGACAAAACTAATTGATGAGAAAAGGGAGACAAAACTAATTGATGAGAAAAGGGAGACAAAAGTAATTGATGAGAAAAGGGAGACAAAAGTAATTGATGAGAAAAGGGAGACAAAACTAATTGATGAGAAAAGGGAGACAAAACTAATTGATGAGAAAAGGGAGACAAAACTAATTGATGAGAAAAGGGAGACAAAACTAATTGATGAGAAAAGGGAGACAAAACTAATTGATGAGAAAAGGGAGACAAAACTAATTGATGAGAAAAGGGAGACAAAAGTAATTGATGAGAAAAGGGAGACAAAACTAATTGATGAGAAAAGGGAGACAAAAGTAATTGATGAGAAAAGGGAGACAAAAGTAATTGATGAGAAAAGGGAGACAAAAGTAATTGATGAGAAAAGGGAGACAAAACTAATTGATGAGAAAAGGGAGACAAAACTAATTGATGAGAAAAGGGAGACAAAAGTAATTGATGAGAAAAGGGAGACAAAACTAATTGATGAGAAAAGGGAGACAAAAGTAATTGATGAGAAAAGGGAGACAAAAGTAATTGATGAGAAAAGGGAGACAAAACTAATTGATGAGAAAAGGGAGACAAAACTAATTGATGAGAAAAGGGAGACAAAACTAATTGATGAGAAAAGGGAGACAAAAGTAATTGATGAGAAAAGGGAGACAAAAGTAATTGATGAGAAAAGGGAGACAAAAGTAATTGATGAGAAAAGGGAGACAAAAGTAATTGATGAGAAAAGGGAGACAAAACTAATTGATGAGAAAAGGGAGACAAAACTAATTGATGAGAAAAGGGAGACAAAAGTAATTGATGAGAAAAGGGAGACAAAAGTAATTGATGAGAAAAGGGAGACAAAACTAATTGATGAGAAAAGGGAGACAAAAGTAATTGATGAGAAAAGGGAGACAAAACTAATTGATGAGAAAAGGGAGACAAAACTAATTGATGAGAAGATTAAAATAATCTGTATATTTTGGATTATTTGGACTACTGTTGAGTTTTATTCTCACAACATTTCGGCCAATGTAACCTCCAACCATGGCGTAACGGATAAAGTACTAAGTAGAATTCAGTTTTAGGTGCAATTTTCTGAAGGTTGAAGGTTCAATCCTCAGTGCGGGCGATACTAGGAATTGCGAATTACTGAAGACTTCTACCCGGTCATGGCTGACGAAATGAGAGCATGCTACCCTCGTGGATTAAATAAAGGGTTACGTTTGAAATTCCATGCAGAATCCTGAGTTCGACAGAAAGATTCCCTAGTTCGACAAGATACACCTGAAAAATTTTGTAGGTTACAAACGAAACGTTGTGAGAATAACACCCAAGATGACAACAATAGTCCGAATGATCCAAATGATACAAATTATCAATCCTCATCTAAAAAAAAATCAGAAACATGAAAATAATTGATAAGAAAAGGAAGACAAAATTAAATTACTAATAATACTACAACTACTAACACTAAAAATAATAACTACTACTAAGCCTCCCCTTCTCTCCTCATGAAATGGAATTTGCATATGTGATAATTCTTTGCTTCCTTTTTATTATTATCCGATATTATTAAGATTAAGCCTCCACTTTTTTGCTCACAAAATTGATTTTGCATATGTGATAATTGAAGTGAGCAGGACACACGTACGTTCACTTTTATTATATACATGATCATCTATTCATTAGTACTGTGTTCACTACCTACCTACCTACTCATGTACCTATCTATGTAAAAAACAAATCAACCAATAGCAATATCTGAAACATCTTGTCTGCTTTTGCCTGCAAGACTGTAACTTTTAATGAAATTTCATGATTGATGTGAAGCAAATCTAACATCTATCTAAAATATAAAGTTATCTTGTTGGATTTCCAGTGTGAGACCCATACAGCCTTTAAGCTAATAATTCAAACGTTGCTTCTGATTAGCTATTTCTGATTTGTTATTGTTGTACCATGTTAGTGGCAACATAATGAGGTAATTCGCTACAATTTATTTCAAAACTTATTTAGTCTAGCCCAGATGACTGCAAATATGAAACCTATTTAAATAATCATCGAAATCAGCGAGGGGAATAACTCATATTTTTATTTGCATAATATAATAAGAGTTATCTCCCTTACAACTAAATTTTCTTTCTTTTTCTGTATCAGTTTATAAATTACTACATCCTGAGCAATGCCGGGTAGATGCAGCTCGTAAATTCAATAAAGTTTTGTGTCTTTTTACTTCTGTTTTGATTCCCTTTAATTTTTTGGTCATCTTCTTTCGACTTAGAATTACAAAAGTCTGGTTTTATTTTCTATTTAGGAAAATACTAGAAGAATGCCCATCTCAGGACGGGTAGACTTAATTCTTTGAACAGAACAGTTTGGACCCACTTTTACGAAGATTAAAACAAAATATATAATGCTACTAAATATGCCTAAAATCCTTATTCCAATATTGATCAAAATTCATTACATGATTTTGATTCTAAAAAATTTCTAAAATTTGAGGCTTAAGCAGTCTTAAGCGAAAATTGAAATTCAGGGAATTTTGTGTAATTGGTGTCTCGTCACTATGGATCAAATTTAATGCAAATCTGAAATATTTGAATTTTCAAATGGGAGGTTGTGCTCATATTATGCCTCCTAAAAACCCTTTTAAAATACTAAAAAAAAACCTGAAATTTGTGAAATATTTATTAATTGGTGTCTAATACCTATTGTTAAAATTTCACAAAAATCAGATGTATTTGAATTTTCACAAAGGTTTTCCACCACCTCTTTGCTCTGTTTGCATTAAATTTAATTAAACAAAATATAGCCCCTATTACCCACCCATACGCCTAGCAGCTGTATTCCCAAATTGATTTTGATTGCTTAATTAGTTTATGAGTGAATCGTGTACATACAAATATATAAACATATGCACATTCCTAACTTTATATATGGATAGATATTGAATAAATGAAATGGTCCATTCTAGTACTCAGTTTCAATTATTAAGCATCTTTTGAATATCAGACACCTTTATGAGCATTCCTGCAATAATTTATTCATGAAGATCACGATAACGGCTTACAAGTTTGAAGCGAAGATTGGTATCTGAAGGTCACATATCACAAGGTCGATATCCAAAGGCCGAATGCAACAAGGTCGATATCCAAAGGCCGAATGCAACAAGGTCGATATCCAAAGGCCGAATGCAACAAGGTCGATATCCAAAGGCCGAATGCAACAAGGTCGATATCCAAAGGCCGAATGCAACAAGGTCGATATCCAAAGGCCGAATGCAACAAGGTCGATATCCAAAGGCCGAATGCAACAAGGTCGATATCCAAAGGCCGAATGCAACAAGGTCGATATCCAAAGGCCGAATGCAACAAGGTCGATATCCAAAGGCCGAATGCAACAAGGTCGATATCCAAAGGCCGAATGCAACAAGGTCGATATCCAAAGGCCGAATGCAACAAGGTCGATATCCAAAGGCCGAATGCAACAAGGTCGATATCCAAAGGCCGAATGCAACAAGGTCGATATCCAAAGGCCGAATGCAACAAGGTCGATATCCAAAGGCCGAATGCAACAAGGTCGATATCCAAAGGCCGAATGCAACAAGGTCGATATCCAAAGGCCGAATGCAACAAGGTCGATATCCAAAGGCCGAATGCAACAAGGTCGATATCCAAAGGCCGAATGCAACAAGGTCGATATCCAAAGGCCGAATGCAACAAGGTCGATATCCAAAGGCCGAATGCAACAAGGTCGATATCCAAAGGTCGAATGCAACAAGGTCGATATCCAAAGGCCGAATGCAACAAGGTCGATATCCAAAGGCCGAATGCAACAAGGTCGATATCCAAAGGCCGAATGCAACAAGGTCGATATCCAAAGGCCGAATGCAACAAGGTCGATATCCAAAGGTCTTAGGCAACAAGGTCGATATCCAAAGCATGTGCATTGCACACTGTTATGTCCTCGAAGGAACATAAATAAATCGGCAAACACATATGTTGAAAAGTAGAATAAGATTATATTACAGTAATACACCGACCCATTTAGTAATGGAGTTGCTGACAAATTTAGTAGAAGGTACATCATATGAGTGATTGAGAGTGTGCCGTGAATAGGCAGTTCGGATAGAAGTAACCAAACTAGTAAGATGTGTTTGAAAATGTTCTGATGGACATCAAAATTAACTAAGCCATGCACTTCTAAATTAGTCTCTCTCTCTCTATTTTTCTCTCTCTATGCCCCCCTCCCTTTTGCTTTTCAGTCTAACAAGATGATCATGGCAGACTAAATCATCTTTCTTCTGTTCAGAACGTTAATCGAATGATAATTAGTTTAAGAAGCATGCAACGGTCCTGTTTGCAAATTGGGACAGGGGGACCAGGGTTCTATCCTCGGTTGAGTCATACCAAAGACTTAAAAACAAATGGTAAATTTATAGAAGTGCACCTTTCGTATTTCGACCCCTAAAAAAAAAAAGTTTCTACTTTTTGGGGCAAATTACATGTAAACAGCCTCAACAAATATCCGCTATGAAAAAAAATTATGAAATTTTTTATTATTTTAGATTTAGGGAGGGGGGGTCACTTTCCTATATAAGTTATACGTAAAGTGAGCACGCATTTCTTGACCACCAAACCTCACCTCTCGTATTTCGACCCCTAAAAAAAAAGTTTCTACTTTTTGGGGCAAATTACATGTAAATCGCCATTTTAGATGTTAGGGGGGGGGGATCACTTTCCTATATAAGTTATACGTAAAGTGAGCACGCATTTCTTGGCCACCGAATCTCACCACTCGTATTTCGACCCCTAAAAAAAAAAATTTCTATTTTTTTTTTTCACTGAATGTGAGGACTGAAGGACAAAATAAGGGAAGCGAGAGTTACGAAGCTGTCGAAAGTAAACTGAAAGTTTACTTTTTATTCTCCTTGTCTTGTAGTACGTGGGAGCGCGGGGGGGGGGGGTGTTCATTTGTGTGAAAAGTCAAGCAATCCAACATTAATGGCCTTCTCTATCGATTCATGGTTCCTTTCTTCTTCTGACATGAAAGAACGTTCCGGAAGAATGAATTACATTCCTTTCCTCTTTGAACAAACGCTGTGAAACCTAATCGGAGATAATCCAAATTTCCTTTGAGGTTTTCTCCATCGATTACGTTATTTTCTTCATCTTTCCATCATTTTCGATGCTTAGAACTGTATGCGAAGATATCGGTACGTTCATTGGTCATGCTTCAGTATGGATAGCATTTTCATCACCAAACATGCAAGCGGCCTCATTGATCGAACCATCACACTTGAGTTTTAAAGAGCATTTACCTTGTTGAGTCGTGCTTTAATTTGGAACAGCATTTTCTGTCCATCTGCCTGGCTTAATTTTTAGGTATTTCTGCAGTTTACAGACCGTGCTATTTTTTTTTGGATAGGATTTTCAAGCTAAATTCAATTTTTATGGTATCTTTTATTTATTAAATTGTTTGGTGAAAGTACAGAATAGTTGACAAAGCCCCCCCCCCCCCACACTCCCTATGTTAAGTTTGAGTTTTGTAAGTAATAACGTTATTACTTCAGCACGGTCCGTAAACTGTAGAAGTACTAATTTTCGAATAGCAAGTTTTGATGCATCCTAGGATTTTTATAAGAGGCTCTGTTTGTCCCTCGGGTGGTCCGTAACAAGTTTTAAATAGCATTTTCATCGTTAGATGATGAAATTCAATGGACGTTTCTTTAGAATATCCATTCTTGTTTTAAACTACTCTCGCCATGTAACTATTTTTTTTTTACCTTAATAAACTTCTTTTTTTTTTTTTAAATTAAAAAGTGCATGATTCAGATTTACGATGATGATCGATAGCGACAAGGAAAAAACAAAAAAAAAATTGTCTAGTGTGAGATTCGAACCCTGAAAGATGACATCAAATATTGGAACTTAAGGCGAACGCTCTATCCACAAGGCTACATATAAAAAGAATTCTTTTTAACTTGTTGTTTGGTTGGCTAATAATAGAACACATTAACAATGGAAGGGGAATGCTAAAAATGTCAGAACATTTATTTCTAATGTTATTTTTTTACATCCTTTTAATTTTAATTTAAAATAATGAGTTTTAAAAAAGGTTTAAGAACTTCTTGTTAATCCAGGTCACTTGTTGCCTGCAACCGTACACCCATGAACTGCCATCTTGCTCAAGCAACAACAACAAACTAAAAAGGGGAGCTCACTCCCATTGTCCCACATCATATAAGGAGATGACTCAGCCCAAGGGGAACAACTCAAAGACACTTAAACATTTCTGACATCGATAAAACCATCGGATTGAAGTTAGTTTGACTCTTCGATCAACTGTTTCACTGTGATGCCGCAGAACACATACGTGCATATACACAACTTTGTTATATATATATATATATATATATATATATATATATATATATATATATATATATATACACACACAAATTATTTATTTAACAAACAACAGAAAGAAATCTTTCCTCTCTGTAGTTTTTCATTTTGAGTCGCTGAAGATTCCTTACGACTGTTAAAAGTTAAAAAAAAAAGTCAGTCCATCTGGATGAAACCGCGGTACGCCTCTGAAATATTTAACATTTAGTTTTTTAAATAAATAATTTGTATTTAGCTCTCGCTTTTTGCAATCGAGCACTTTATTAATTTCTTTTCAACATAATATGATACACTATATATATATATATATATATATATATATATATATATATATAGTCTAAAGAAGCTTTGAGTCATTTTAAACAAAGAAAGTAAATGCAGTTTAAATTCTCAGGGATACCAACTAAATCTAAAATATTGCAGACTTAGCACTTGTATGTACCGACATACCGTTGGAAGATTTTACAAATACAAAAATGGATTCAAGTATATATCAGTGAAACAAATATATATATATATATATAAAGTTGGCTTTGCGAGCTTGTTATTGTTTCACACAGTTTACTATTTGAAATACTTTAAACCAAAATTTTAAATAATAAACATTTCATTCATAAGTTTCTTGTAAACATGAGACTAAAAATTTATCATTTATTTGTATAAATAGATAAACATAAATATTTTTGTAATTTTGATACAAATTTATCCATCTTTTAAATAAGACCGTAATCAAATCAAAAGAAAAAAAAAATCAACTCACCTGAGCGATGGTGTGTGTGTGTAGGGGGCAGTTTAAAAAAAACTTACCATTTGGAATCAGATAGCAACTTGTTGAAAATCAAGTCAAGCCCCCAAAAAGCTGCAAAAGAATGTTTCAACACAAATGAGAAACGTTCTACAGGATCAAAACAATCATTTAATTAAAAAAAAACACAAAAAAAAGAAAATAGGAGAGAGAGAGGGAAAGATAGAAAGTCAGTCAGCTACCCTCTCTTTTTTCTTCTGGCTGGCAAGCGATGTTAGTTTTAATTTAAGAAAGGTTTTTAGTAATTTATCTGGTTTTTTTAATCACTTTAATTAATTACTGTTAATACCTCCGAAACTGTTGCATATAAATATAGCAAAAATAGAAAAATAGAATTACAAATTAATAACACCAAACATTAATTTATTATGAACTGTTAAAAAAGTAGTTTTTCAAATTAGGAATTTAAAGAGCTGTTTTTAAATCCTTCATCTGTACTATGTACATAGTATTTCAAAATATTATGTTGTATTATTGATTTAAATAACAGTAACCCGTTTTGATGGTCGTATAGGAGTGATGAATAAAAAAAAGTCTTTTGCATTTATTTAGATATACAGTAGGCCCCGCTATTCGTGGAAGTAACGTTCCAGACACACACGCGAATAGGATTTTGATGCCTCAAAGTTCACTAAGAATCATTTTTTTTTAATATTAACATGTGTTTTTGCATGAAAGCCACCAAAATAGCGTAACTTAGCAGAAAGCTTGCAAATTGGTTGATTTTTTCTTTTTTTTTTTAAATATTTCAGTTTCGTATGAAGTTCGCAAACATTTGGATTACCAATGCTTTTGTATGAGCCGCTTTTATTACGAAATAATTAGCATTTTTTTTTTTCGTTGGACTTAAATGATTATCATATTTGTAAGTTCTACTGAATTTATGAAGAAAATGTGCAAATTTGTGAAATCGTGAATAGCGGGGGTCCAGTGTGTATATATATATATATATATATATATATATATATATATATATATATATATATATAGATGGATTCAAAATATGTTGCATTATTGATTTAAATAACAGTAGCCCGTTCTAATGGTAATATAAGAGTGATGAATTAAAACATCTTTCGCATTTATTCATTTATATATATATATATATATATATAGGAAAAAAAATACAAATCCGATGACATCAGGATATATTACACACCGACGATGCCAAGATTTTGGCGAAATATCTGTATCACTTTAAACTAACAAAAAAAAAAAATGCTAGTTTATAATAAAAAAAAAACAACAAAAAAAAATCGGTTTCGATTTATTATTTTTCTTTTTTATAAAAAAATTGATATCGCATCTTTATGCTTCAAAATGTATTTATTTTACCTATTCCTTCTTATATGTATATATATTAGTACTTCATGTATCCACATAAAATATTATAAGGAGATATAATTTTTTATGTGTCAGTTTTCAGTATTTACTTCAACAGTGCTCGATACGTAAGTAGAGTTAGGTAGTAAGCAATGAAAATTGCATATATATTTTCATTGCTTACTATATATATATATATATATATATATATATATCTTCGGATAACATTAGAAACGTTTGAAATAGCATTTTCATCTTTTCATCATTAAATGAGGAGATTTAATAGGGGCTTCTTAAGAAGATCCGTTCTTGTTTTTCCTCCCCTAAAACACGAAAGGGAGATAATTTAAAGAAGGAAAAAAATTCTTTGATCTCAGTCTTTCATTATCGAGATCGAATGTGCCAATATCTAGATGTTACAGTTTTTGAAGTGGGTTTCATTTAAATTGTTCGATCGTAAGCGCCGTGTAATATAATCCCCCGTCTTTTACTGGTCCCCCAATTGGAAAGTGTTGCAGCAGAAACATTCAAAACCATACTGCAAGTGTGAAAACTGTGAAAATCCCAGCTTACACTACTGACGTTATGGGCGTCAATTATTTTACTATGTGTAACCTAGTCGCCTGTCTTTTACTGGTTCCACCAATTTAGAGGTGTTGCAGCAGAAATGAAGAAATCGAAAACAGAAAAAGATTTTATATATATATATATATATATATATATATATATATATATTAGTAAGCTATGAAAATATATTTATGGCAATTAAGCTACACAGAGGCTCCCGCGTAGGATGAAATGCGGAAGCCTCTGTGTAGCTTAATTGCCATAAATATACTTTCATAGTTTACTACCTAGCTCAACTTACGTATCGAGCACTGTTGAAGTAAATAATGAAAATTGATACATAAAAAATTATATCTCCTTATAAAATTTTATGTGGATACATGAAATAGTAATATATATGTATGTATATATATATGTATGTATATATATAATATCCGCAAAATGTTTCAAATTGCAAGCTCAATGAAGTTGTATTACAAGATTCAGAGCATATATACTTTATAGTTGCATTCCAATGACCAGAGGAAAAATCAAACCAAAACCATAATTTTCATTTATTCTTACAATTTCTTTATTTTCATATTTCAGTGAATACCTCAATTTCTTCTTCGTCTCATAGACAAAATTTCAAAAAAAATTGTTTTTCCAAATTTAATACCGTTTCTATATCTTACGCACGTTTCACAGCAAAATCAAGCAAAATATATAGTATGTAGTTAACGTTGCTGATCATCAGAGCAATAGTTCGTTTAATTGTAATAGGAAAATATATTATTTCAAAGACAGAAAAAAAGAAAGAGGGAGAAAAGTTTAAGAAGTTTTGACAGAAAATAACAGCATGCCGAAATACATTAAAAAAAACTCACATGAAAAAATGGTGATAAAAATCTAGGACCCCCCCCCCCCCTCGCAATAATAAAAACCCACTCTCAAACGGTCACTTATCCAGAAGTGATAAATCTCTCTCTCTCTCTCTCTCTCTCTCTCTCTCTCTCTCTCTCTCTCTCATATATATATATAAGTTTCGAAAGCCAGAAACAATGCAGAAATATTTTATTTTTTTAAATAAATATTCATTTATTTAAAATTTACAAAAAAATAGTTAATTTTCGATCGCAAAGCAATCCTCATCAGACATAGGAACACTTTAAGTGTTTTTAGTTTTTTTTCTCTTTTTTTTGTTGTTGTTGTGTGTTCTTGGCATTGTGCTGGAGAGGGGTTAAAGTTCATATGATCTTAACGGCGAGAATTTCAAAATGTTCAATCAGGAGGGGAAGATACGCATAGGCGCGCGTTGATACGAATAGTTCCCCCCCTCCCCCCACTTAAAAGCGTTGTGTTGTTTCTGGCTTTTTAAACTTACAAATTTATTCAAATTAACACAATGCTTTTAAGTGGGGGAAAAAAATCTCTCTCTCTCTCTCTCTCTCTCTCTCTCTCTCTCTCTATATATATATATATATATATATATATATATATATATATAACTTCTTTGTAGAATGGTAGGAAAAATCCCAGCAGAGTGCTCGATTAATTAAGAATTAAAGTTAAAAATTAAGAGCATAATATTTATTTATTCTGGTACAGAAAAATTAGTACAACATTCGTACCGTCGGTTTCAAGCACGGAAGGTCTTACCCATCCGGCTCTCTTCAGATGACAACAGAAGCTGAAGAGAGCCGGATGGGTAAGACCTTCCGTGCTTGAAACCGACGGTACGAATGTTGTACTAATTTTTCTGTACCAGAATAAATAAATATATATATATATATATATATATATATACGTATAGTTTGGCAGCAAATTGTTATTAAGACAGGCTTCATTAAAATCCATATTAGTTCAAATCAACCTCCTGAAGATGGACGAGACGTCCGAAAGCGCTCGAGATTTGACCCAAACCATAACGATGGGTGCTATACTGCACCAGCTACTACCACACGATCGTAAAATCGCTCGAAGAGTCGAACGACTAACCAAGAAAATCTCAAAAAAGCAGAACTCCATGGATTTTAATGAAGCCTGTCTTAATATATATATATATATATATATATATATATATATATATATATATGAGAGAGAGAGCGCACTTACAATTTATTACATGTAGACTGTCGACATTCCTTTATGCACACTCCGCTTATGGTTGCAATCAATTCTCCACACTGATGTCAAGTCTGTTGTCCTTTGCTTCCCAATTCTCTGTCGATCATTCACTTATGGTTGCAATTGTATTTTATACATTCCTGAATCAGCATACTTCAAAATGACAACAAAACAAATGTTTACAAATTTTAGCCTCAACCTTGCAATAATCAAAACAATCGCAGTCGCATTCCAAATGTGATGCCTATCCACACCCTGATCCTAACACCATGTTACCATCTACCATTTCTATTCACTATCCTGCTTTTTTCGATCACCACGGGGTAATATCGTTGCAGTAGAATCAAAACATGACACTGCTGGAAGCAGTACTGACTCTCGATTGGACAAATTCAGAGAATTTCTAGCACATACTATAAAAACACAAACAAACACAGTGTTTTTTCCTCTCTTTTCTTTTCATTTTAGAGACAACACAGGTGCATACGTCACATTCTGCCTAGCCCCCTTTTAGGGGGACCAAAGCTCCTCGGCAAACAACACACACACAACGAAAAACTTTCACGGACTATTAAACAACGGCAGCATATACACACTGTTAACCAAACACTCTTTCACAAAAGTTAGTACGTATACTCTCTCGCAAAGAAAACTTGCATTCTAATATACACATCTTGATATGCTTATCATATTTACACACATGTAAACGCACATGGCACCAACCAAAATGAACACACATACATTCTCTCACAAACAAAAATGCATGCTAATACACACATACATATATCTTCATGCTTATTAATTTACACACATTATACACATTAAACGTACACGGTGAAACAAACATGTGTACTTACTTTCTCCTTAAAGACTTTTATGGGCTAAGCTGATCTACCTACTTCAGGAATAAATGGACTTACCCAGACACAATAAATGGACTTACCCAGACACAATAAATGGACTTACCCAGACACAATAAATGGACTTACCCAGACTCAATAAATGGACTTACCCAGACACAATAAATGGACTTACCCAGACACAATAAATGGACTTACCCAGACACAATAAATTCAGTAACATCTAAGCATCATTTAGCAGCGAATTGTGTCAGTTATGGTCCCAAGCTCATGACGTGTACTTCTGTAGCATACTTCTGTTAATACACTTTTGTTAGTTATACCACTGTGTTTGTCTTGATTATTACCGGCCTGCTAGGCCACAACACAGACAGACACTTTCCTTTCTCCAGAACGTTCTCAAACTCTTTGAATTCTCATGCTTTATAAAGGTATGTTGCATTGTACCAAAGTAAGTTGTCCATAATACTTTTGCAAGCAGGTTCCAAACTAATATCCAGTTTGGCAGACAAAAGAAAGCAGACTGTAACTTTTTTACTAATGGTGGTAGGGGGGGAGCACTCGAGGAGAAGGGTTTAAGAGATTTTCATCTAGAGCGATGAACACCACCATGAGAGGATTGGAAACAATGGGTAGAAGATTACATAAGAGGAGTTGATTATTGAAGACGATTGCTTAACAAGTATTTTTTTTACATTAGACTTGAAGACGACCATGTTGTAGTCGGTTGGGAAGTAGCCTCGTGGTATTTTGTTCTAAGAAAGAAACTTTGCTCATGGAAGTTCCGTTTGTTTTTTTGGTACAAAGAGAAAGGAAAGTTCATTGCTGTGATAGTAGCTAGATGAGTTAGAGTAAACATACATATTCTAATCTAGACACGAAATATCTCACTGTAAGCGAAATGAATTCATGCTTAATCACACTCCTTCATTTCTTTAAACCAGGGGCGGGCAACCTCCGGCCCGCGAAGGCTTAGCCTCCGGCCCGCCACCCTGCTAGGCTTTATTATTGCAATCCGGCCTGCGGACCTCCCAGTAAAACTCATATCATTTTGTGACATAGACGTAAATGTAGGTTTCAATTAAGATTTACAGTGGGATAAAAATGTATAAACATCAGCGAGCGATGATGCATGTATATTTCATTTTTCTTTAACTATTAATTTCAAATCCTTGGCCTGAGATAAAAATAGAAAAAGGGAAAGAGAGAGGCAAAGAGGACACGAAAGACGAAGAAAGGGCATAAAACAAGTGTTAGGTGTCTTAAAATGAATGTTGGATCAACTTGCTACTTCCCCCGTCATTATTTTTTATGATTCTAAAATGGCTCTTCGTCGGCGCCTTTTATAACATCACATACAGAAATCTCTTGAGAAAAAATATCAGATTTGTAGAGTGTTCAATGCAATTTTTGTACAGTTTATTCCTGTAAACAAAATATAGTAATTCTGAGATTTCGTTTTTCACTCCGGCCCGCGATTTCCTTCCAAAAGTCTCATCTGGCTCTGAAAAGGTTGCCCGCCCCTGCTTTAAACCAATAAAAAAAAACTGAAAAAGGGGGAGGGGTAGTAGCTATAATTTACAATAACATAATGTTTGAGAGAAAATGGATAGAGTAGGTAGATATAAAAAAAGCAGATAAATAATATAAAAAAAAAAGAGAGAAAAAAAATGACAAAATCTAACGTCAAATGGCTATAGCATCAGTATTCTAGATGATATTCATATATATATGTTTCTTGAGCGCATTCTTAAGATGATGAAAACTTTTAACCAAAGATAACTTGACATTCTTCTTACAATCAGCATTGACTTGAATGCTACCCAAATTGTATTAAAAAGTTTTGGACAAAAATATCTGATTGACTGATTACCATAGGTTTTTATTTTAATAGAAGGGATGTATAATAGTTTTTTTACTGAACTTTTCAGAACTTGATCAGTAGTGTGAACCTCACTACTGAACTTGAACAGAGACATAAGGTCTTCTGGTAACTGATTACATTGGAAATCATAAACAAGTTTTAATTGGTGTAGTTTCACAATTTCTCTTACCGTAAGTAACTTTAAGTTAATAAATATCTGATTAGTATGTGAATTGAACGGAGCAAAAGTCATGATTCTAAGACATTTATTTTGAAGGACTTGTAACTTGTTAATATTCCCTTCAGATGTCAAGCCCCATACATTACACTCATAGATTAAATAAGAGTAGAAAGTCCCACTGCAGATATTTATCAATGTAAATACCAAGATACTTGATTTACCGGAAGTAGCCTTGTTCCATTAAAATGAATATAGATGTCATCATAATTTAATGAATGTCGTATAGAATGAAAAAAGATTAACTAAGTTTTATCTGTGTTAAGAGATAATTTGTTCAACCATAGTCATTTGATTACAAGCTTAAGTTCTGTATTAATAACAGTCTCAATTGTTTTTAGCCATTATAAATAATAAAAGTGTCATCAGCAAAATGACCTGAACTTTTCTTGGATAAACTTAATCTAGAATCATTAATATAAAGGAGAAACAGTAAAGGACCAAGAGTTGATCCTTGTGGAACGCCACAAGTAACGCCCTGTAAACCTGAGTTGAATTCATTAATACAAACATTGTTTTCTGTTGCCTAGATAGGATTTCAATAATGATTAACATTCCCTCGTAAGCCATAACCTTGTAATTTATCACAAAAAATATCGTGATGAACAGTATCAAAAGCTTTTTCAAGATCAACAAAAATACCACAAACATATTGACCATTATCCAGCAAAGTACGAATGTGCTCAGTTATAATAATGATTGCATGATTAGTGGAGTGATTACTACGAAAACCAAATTGCTTTGAATAAATAAACTTGTTTTTGACTAGATATGAACAAATTCTAGAATTAATAAGTTTTTCATATATTTTACTATACACTGAAAGAAGAGATATGGGTCTATAGTTGAGGTCATCTAGTTTACTGGGTTTTTTTATGAATAGGAGTAGTGTCAAAACAGATACTACACTGGGTGACTTTAGCAATCTTTAATAAATCAGGAAAAACTCTTGTCAAAAAGGAAAAATTTACTAACTTGAAGAGAAATTTAGCAAAGAACAAAGAGTTCTTGCTGTGAATATTGTACAGGAGGCGGGGGACCAATGATTATCCTTAAACTGTTATGCAATGCGTAAAAATGCTAAAACATGTTTCTACAGAAGTCGGTTCAAAACAGAAAAAAGACGAAATTAATAAAAATAAGTCATGTGACCAGGACATAAGTTTTAAACTTTCTTGCATACTTTGACGATGATCGTCATCGTCGTCATCATCATCATCATTCGTTCGATTGTTCGTTTTACATGCTAACATGCATAGGACGGCTGTCGGAAATTGACTTCCAAACTAACTTATCTCTGACCAGGTCTTCATTTAATCTTCTTTCTCTAAAGTCCTTCTTTATTACTTCCTTCTGTGTTTTCCCCGGTCAACTGACCCTGCTACCTCAACTGTTCTACATCTACGAAACCAAGAACTCTCATCCATTCTTTCAACATGACCAAACCAACAAAGTCCTAAATTGGGAGCTGTACCATGAGATGCTTGTTCACAATAGCTTTAAATTTCTGTATGTCGTTACAGTCGGGGAAACAAGAAGCAGGGAGGGAGTTCCAAAGGCCGGCGTCCGAGGAAAGAAGTTATTGGAGTAGAAGGCTCTCCAGCATTTGGGAACCTCCACAGTGAATGGATGGGATTTAGCTGATTGTCGGGTTGATTGAGTGTATTTTAGTCGAGGGGACCACCAGAGCAGCAAGTTCCATTGAAGTATTTGTAAAACAAGCACAAGGTTGCAACATTGCGGCAATGGGACATGGGCTGAAGCTTGGTGGATCGTGAAGGACCTATTAGATTAGCGACTCTTTTTTGGACCTTGTCCAAGAGGGAGAGACGAGTGGATGATGCACCAGTCCAGATGTGGCAACGATACTCCATGCATGAGAGGATGGTGGCTTTGTAGAGAGATAGGATACTGGCAGGTGTAAGAAGTTTTCTAGCATGGTAGAGGGAGCCCACCTTCTTTGCAGCTGCTTTGACAATGTCTTCTATGTATGTGTTCCAATTCATGCTACCTGTGAATGTTAGGCCAAGAAGTTTGAACGTTGAACTCTCAGGTAGGGTGTTATTTGCCATTGCAATCTGTGGTTGAAGAGGTTTCTTGTAGTTGTTGAAGGAAAGGAGCTTTGTCTTAGCAGCATTAAATGTTACCATTCATTTGTGACCCCATTCCACTACAGACTGGAGGTCACTTTCTAAGGATTCACCCATTACCTCGGGTATGTGCACATCCGTTTTGCCCACATGACGAGAGTAGAGTCGTCAGCACATATACCCATCTCGGACACAATGTTATCAGGGAGGTCGTTTATGAAAATCAGGAACAATGAAGTTCCAATGATCAATCCATGGGGCACACCTGCATTTATGTCATATTGTTTGGATGAACGGCCATCGAGGACAACCTGGATCTTTCTGTTGGATGGGAAGGATCTAATTATATTAAATATTCGTCCAGTAATACCATATGAATTAATGTATGTATTGTGTTTCGGCATTAAATGACTCCCTAAAAGGGTTACATTTCCATTAGACAAATGAAAGCAAAACATGCGCGAGTAGAACTCGCAACTTTATTATAATGAAGATGTGGTGTCTGCTGTAATCAAATTCTTGTCATATTTGCAAAGTTTTGCGTAAAAAAAAACTCACACGGATTTATTATTATAGTTGTTATTTTGCAAATTTATTATCTATTTAAAAACATACGAAGTAAATGCATTTTTTAAACGTACGGATAACAAGTAAAGAGGAGTAGGACTCGCAACTTTATTATAATGAAGATGTGGTGTCTGTAACAAGTAAAGAGGATTATCAGATTATCGCAACTGTAGTTTGATAATTAAAGCCGCGATACGTCACCATTCATCATCAAATCATTAGGCGATTTTTCGTAATGTTCCACACACCGTTTTTCTCAACTTTTTTCTTGATCAATTTAAAAAATTTTTTTTCGATGTATTTATCTATCATGTCGCTAGAAAATTCCATGCTTTTTGGAAATTTAAAAAAAAAAAATTTTTGATTTTAGGAGGGGGGATCATTTTCCTATATAAATGTAACATAAACTGATCACCCACTTTTTGACCATCTTGCGTGTCGTTGTTTGTTCACCTATTTTGTTCACCTTTTTTACGGGACAATTTTTTTTTTTCGGTATACAATTACCTATCATGTCACTGGGGAATTCCGAATTGTCCGGACATTTTTTGGAAAAATTTGTGATGGTCAAAAAGTGGGGAATCAGTTTACGTTAAATTTATATAGGAAACTGATCCCCCCACTAAAATTTAAAATATTAGAAAAAAAAATTCCCAACACCCGAAATTATCTCGCGATATGATAGGTAATTGTAAACAGAAAAAAGAATTTTTAAAATTTGTGATGGTCAAAACGTAGGTGATCAGTTTATGTTGAATTTATATAGGAACCTGATCCCTTCTCCTAAAATCAAAAATATTTTTAAGAAATTTCCAAAAAGCACGAAATTCTCTAGCAACATGATATGTAATTGTACACCGTAAAAAGAAAAAAAATTGGTCAGTAAAAAAGTTGAGAAAAATGAGTGGTGGAACATTACGAAAAAGCGCCAATCATCATACTACTAGTATGAATAAAGATCTCCTTTCTATGTTTTACGAGAATACTAGTATATATATATACATTATTTACCTCTTTGCCAGGAGATTAGACTCAAGGTCAAGTGTGGTTTTGAGAAGCAACCGCACAAAGAATAAGCGCACAGAAAATACCTGAGCAGCCCCGTCGGCATTCCGTGGTAATTAACAATAAACTAACTCCTTTAGGTGTATCTTTTCAAAGATTTGTTTGACATACAATAAAAAATATTTTTCATACACCGTATAATACAACGTTTGAAGGAGTCTGCCAATGTCTTATGCTGGTCGTAGACATAGTAAAGATATAAATTCCGCGTGGGTAACGTAGATGATTTTCTTTTTTTTAATATTGGGGTCACCACTTATCAAGGCCAAGAACCGCCCAAGGACAAGGGTTAATGAGACGGGAATGATTGCTAGCTGAAAGATAAGGAACACTATGGGAGTACTAACATTGATCAATGGTATGAACTGTGTTTGATTGCTTATTAGGGGGTCCATGACAAGAATCTGTTGACATTGGATTTGAAGACAACCATGTTGTAATCAGCAGGAAAGCAGTCTCATGGTAATATGTTCCACAGGTGGGAATCTCTTGCAAAGAAACTGTCCATTGTAATTACACTTGATGCTAGGCACATGGAAGGAGAAAAGAAAGTTTTTTTTTTTGTTTCATTGTGGTAAAAAGACGAGTTCTTGCTGTGAATGTCTTACAAGAAGGAACCACCAAAAACTGGAGCTCAGTCGATCGCCTTTTATGGAAATAACGATAGAGTAGAGAGAGACTAGCAACGTCTCTTCTGTGTGAAAGAGGTTGTAGGGAAGAGAAGACTGTCACTTAGGACTGATTATTACTTAACACTTTTATCGGTTTTGCCACAGTCTGCAAGGACCTGTGGCGCAACGGATAAAAGTTCTATCTGGTTATGGCTGACGGAAGGATAACACGTTACCCCTGTGGATTTTTAATAAAGGGTTCTGTTGAAATTTCATAGACAAGATACACCTAGAGAAAGTTGGAGATTACCTCTACCAAAACGTTGTGAGCATAAAATTTAAGATGAGAACAGTAGTCCGAATAATCCAAATAATACAACTTATTAATCCTCATTTAAAAAAATCTGAAACATAATAGCTAATTATATTTAAAACCAGTTTGAAAAAAAAACGAAAAAATCAAAAACATAAAAATGTAAAAAAAAAACTTTTTTTGTAAATCTTGAGCTTTACAAAGATGTGAATCTTCGATTGATTTGCGATTAAAATCAAATTGGTTGTTTGCTTTATAAAAAAATGTGTTTCCAATGCCATCAAAATTGGGTTAAGATTCAAAGATAGATTAACATTCATTCTCGTTCTTCAATCAGATTTTTCCAATCGTTTTTCAATTGTTGAATTTCGATTAATTCCAATTTCAAAATGGCGTCACCAAATCTCTATATATAAATGTTAATGTCTGTGTGTGTGTGTGTGTGTGTTCTCTATTGAAATAACGATTAGAAAGATTACACTAGAACTAAAATTGTATTCAGATGTAAAAATCTTCTGGGGAAGACAATGGAAATGGTCCTGAATCTCAAAGTGCCCCTATAAGGGGGGTTATGAGTGCTGAACAACACTTAAAACTTACAATATATCCTATTTTGATGAAATTTAAATCATATGTATAAAATTGCCTGGGGAGAGACAATAGAAGTGGCTCCGAATCTTTACGTGCCTCTCCCCCTCCACAGGGAGCTATAGATGCTGAACCCCTTCAAAACTTCGAATAAGTATATCTGATTTCAATGAAATTTAAAATTTAAATCCTATCTTTAAGACACATTTAAAGAGTTTTCTAACATTTCAGCTTCTTCCGACTATATTAAGGGCCGAAACGGGATGTCGGTAAGACAAGAAAGTAGTGTGGTGTTATGAGCATAGTAAAAAAGGACATAGCAGTGTTTCTCATTCGATCCCGAGCAACGTCAGGTCGCCTTGCTAGCATAAAATATATGTGGCTTCGTATTCATAAAGAACAAAACTTCAGATACATCCATTTAATTCTCGTATTTATCAATGAAAATGTTATTTCAAATTTAAGCATGACAAACCAAAACAAATGCTATTTCAACCTAAAGTATGACAGACCAACGAGAATGTTTTTTCAAGCTAAAGCATGACAGACCAACGAGAATGTTTTTTCAAGTTAAAGCATGACAGACTAATGAAAATGTTATTTCACGCTAAAGCATGACAGACCAACGAGAATGTTTTTTCAAGCTAAAGCCTGACAGACCAACAAAAATGCCATTTAAAACTTTAGAATGAGAAAACAACAGAAATTCTATTTCAAACTTATGTATAATATTTTCTTTGTATTTTAGTATTATGTTAATTACTAGCTGAAATACCCGGTGGTGTCCGGGATTGAATTAGGAACCCTAGGTCCTTTACGATCCAACTCATAAAATCATATTACCCGTAAAAAAAATTTTTTCTACATTTTCTTATATTCATTTGTAACTGAAGGATGTACTCAGGATTATTTTATGGGAGGGGTTTAAGTAAACTAATATTGATTAAAATAAATTTCCATCAGTCTTAAACCCCATTGAGGCACACCCGACGTTTCTCGAGATTCAGTGAGAACTACTGTGCACTTCTGTTCCAGGGCCGAAATCGCTTATAAACTTTTCCATTCTTATTAAGTTTTTATAATTTTTTAGCTATAGATAAAATAGTGTAAAAGTTGTATATCCTTTTTATGGATATAAAGCACAGACGCAGACCCCTCGATAATGTTGTACCCCCCTTTGATCAAAATGAAATATACTTATCCAAGTACGCTTGGTAATGTGGTTTGAGAATATGCGTTACATAATGAGTGACACCTTAAAAGTCAAAAATCATCTCGTCGGAAGTTGATGAAACCACGTGATTTCCGACCGTGGCTTTTCTCTCTCTTAGCTGGCGATATTTCAAGGAGGAGAGACCTGTTTGGAGTGCTGTCCCTCTATCTATTTGTCTTTCTCTCACACATATTCAAGTTGTTTTTCTGTGACTCTTTTAAATAAACTCGGTGTCTGAGTGAGTTTGTCAGCAGATAAAGAGAACCTGGATTCATGAGAACAGCGCAAGTGTATAATGGTTCATACGCCCATCGCTAAGCTAAAATATAACACATGTATTGTTGGGGGCGGGGCCTATCTTCCTAATCCCGAGAGGAGTTTGCGAACAAACAAACAAGCAGACAAGAACTATAACTTTATATATAGATAGATTTGGGAATTTATATAGGTAAACATTGTTTTTGATTATATAAAATTTGTAACTATTTTTCTTTTCTAATAGTAGAACCCTCGCTCTTTGCGGGGGAACGTTCCAGATGCACTCGTGAATAGTGAAAATCCATGAATATATTTTTATACTCAAAAGTTCACTAAAAATACGTGTTTTTCTGCATGAAAGTCACAAAATTAGCGTAGATTAAAATCAGATTTTTATACATTAACATGTTTTTTTTTTATGAAAACCAGCAAATTATCGTAGATTAGCATTTTCTGCTTGCACGTTGGTTGATTTTTTTTTGTTTTTAATATTTCAGTTGCGTATAAAGTTCACAAAATTTTTTATATGAATCCTACGGAATAATTAGCGTTTTTTATTGCGTTGTTTTTTTTGTCATATTGGCTTTAGTTGGACTTAAATGATTATCATATTCATAAGTTCTTCCGAATTTATGAAGAAAATGTTAAGTCAATGCTCATACTGAAAATTCGCGAATTTGTGAAACCGCAAATGGTGATCCCGCAAATAGCGGGAGTCCACTGTATATTATTGAAATGAGTCACTGAGCGTTCTAGTCAAGAAATAAAAGGAGGGGGGATTTTGCTCATCTCGGTTAAGATTTGTCCGAAAAGAGGCCCCCCATTTGATGCTGTTCTCCTTCCTCTTGTAACATAGTGATCCCTATGTTCTTTACACACGCCACATAAGAAAGTGTATAAAGTTCCTTAAACGGTTAAATTCTTTTAATATTTATGTGTCATAATGCCATTATCTTAGTTGAAGATGCTATATTACATAAAACTGAAAAGCAGATCTTAAGGCAGGTTAAGATATGTAAATTTTTAAACAATCGGTCTAGATTATGTATGAACAAGAAACTAGAAATTATAACGTTTAAAGATTTAAAAGAAACATACTAAATCGCAGAAGTGAAATTTCTATAAATTGTATACACAGAATAAATTTTACTTTGGGATAGCTACTAAATAAAATGTCATAATTGGACTCAGTGCCAATATTTGCTTTCTCGCTTTTTTGACTGATTGATTGTATTTATCGAGAACTGTGCGTTTTTTACACTTTCTTTTAACACTAAAGCAAAACTGTTTCAGAACTCATAGACAGTCAAAATTGAACTCAGCTTTGAATTCTAAAAGCAGACAAGGATTTTCATTCCACTCTCTAACCTATATTTGATTGGCCCACTTTCAAAGTTAAACCAGCTCTCTTGTCATTGTAATAACTATTACTAATTATTATTAGTAGTAATAAGCATTACCACTGTCTACCAAGACAAGAGTTTATCAGGCATGTGTATGAAGTGTGATGATGTAAGGAAGTGAAACCTGGCCAGTGAGAATATATGTTGTATGGAGAGAAATGATGTGATAATGATACGATAGATGTGTAATGTGAGTCTTAAAGACAGGCTTAGATCTGATGACTTCAGAGGAAGATTACATCTGATCAGTGTAGGTAGATGTGTGCAGAACAGGAGACTTCGATGGTATAGTCACGTTGAAAGAATGGATGAGTTCTTGGGTCAGTAGAAGTAGAACAGTTGAGTTAGCAGGGTCAGTAGATGTAGAACAGTTGAGGTAGCAGGGTCAGTAGATTTAGAACAGTTGAGGTAGCAGGATCAGTAGATGTAAAACAGTTGAGGTAGCAGGGTCAGTAGATGTAGAACAGTTGAGGTAGCAGGGTCAGTAGATGTAAAACAGTTGAGGTAGAAGGGTCAGTATATGTAGAACAGTTGAGGTAGCAGGGTCAGTTGGTAGAAGGCTAAGGAAAAGATTGAAGGAAGTGATAATGATGGACTCGAGAAAAAGAGGGATAATAAAGATCTGGCCAGAGATAGGTTAGTTTAGAAGTCAATTTCTTAAAGCCATCCAACGCATGGCAGCATGTAAACCGAATATGATGATGATCATTAGTAGTAGTAGTAGTAGTAGTATTACTTTCTCTACCTCCCCACGAGTAATCTTGTTCTACCGTTTGCCAAAGTCATTATTCCTTTCCGTTTCTCCAGCAATGGCTAAATTCTGAATAATTCATGAGTTAGTTGATAGCTCACCAAAGTGCTGCGATAATTCTTCCTGATGCAAGAAACGGCATCAATTGCAGCTGGTTCTCATACGGCGTTTGAGGGGGGGAGCGCGGGGGGGTGTATAGATAAGGAAGGTGAGATGGGGTGTTAATGGGAGGCGGAGGCTTGTGATACGACACACCTTAATGAGAAAGTAATTACAACCCGAAGCTGTGAACATCCTTTGCTACATGTGTGAAGGAAAATAGATATAGAAAGACGTTCATACCATGCCAGCTAGGATTGGAGCTCTCCCCTCCCCCCTCCCCCGGGCGGGAGGAATAGCACATAGTTGTGGCGATGGGGTCGGGCCACAAAAGCTATAAATAATAAATAATAATTCGGATTTGCTCCCCTGCAGCCAATATTAATATATTGAATAGTAACATTGGTTTCTATATTTTTCTTTCTTTTTTTTCTTTGTGATGTGTGTGCTGGGGTGGATGGGGGTGAGAGGGCAGCAAAGTTTTTGGATCAAAGATAAGTAATTTCTCTAAGCTTGATGAAAGAGATGAGTATCTTTATGCTAGAGATGTAAGATAATTGCTAAGTGAACCACAATGATAACAGATTTTTGAGGGGCCTTCAGATAAGTTATCATTACTTATATATTTATAAATTAATTTTGGGTAGCACTTACAATGCCCATCTTTCAGTGTAATGGTTTCTTCATACCAAAGTCATTGCTGAGTAATAACTTCGAAGAAATTTATAACACACACACACACACACACACACACACACACACACACACACACACACACACACATATATATATATATATATATATATATATATATATATATATGATAAAGAATGGAAACATGTTCCGACACAATAGAAAATGAAATAAGGAAAACCAAAATATTAATTAAATATCCATTTACGTTTCACTTTTATTAGAAGGTTTCATCAGGGCAGGAGATTGAAGAAAAAGAAAAAACTACAGTAACAAGTACCAAAGTCTTGTACCAGTCTTGTTAGGAGGGTTGCGGCTCTACTACCGCTTGGTGCCAAACTTGTCCGCAATTGCTGTCCCTGCTAAGCCACTAGATTTCCAAACAGCATAGCTCTGACACTACCACATCGCCACCACCCCTACTACGATGAGAAAGGGTTGGACTTTAGACGTTAACGAAGCAAGTAAGTGACTTTATACAACTTATTTAGCGAACATGAATATATAATTTAAGAACCTATGCAATTCGAAAGGATAATAACTAACAAGAAATGACTTGAAATATTCCATCAGAGCTGCTTAAGGAAGATCCTTAATATAAAATAGCAATCAATCAGTGATCACAACTTTAAAACATGAGGTGGAGGGTGATAACGTACGTACGAACATGAATTTGCTTTAGCATATTGTTATATAAATTTAAAATGAAAACACATGAGTGAGAATAACATGTTCATGGCAGCTATATTGTCAATCTTCCACTCGAATCTTCTTTCTCTGTTCTCTGGAGAGTTCCCCAAAGAGACACTGGTTATCCAACCTAGCACACAAAGGGGAGGTAACTCTCTGATCGCTAACAAAGAGTTATTTCTTATTCATCATTAGGTTTTCTTAACAAGGTCAAAGAACGATTATGGAAGCATATTCAGGAAATTAAAAAAAGAAGATATTGTTGTAAAAAGACATTGTTGTTGAAAAGTTTCATCGCAGAATTCTTTTTATCACGACATCACATTGTTCTGTTTTATGAGAAAGTCATTGGGAAATATTAGATCATCCACTGTCAAGACCCAATCAGACATCTATTGTTTCTAGAACTGAAAGAACATTTGAAAGGACCACGATTTGAAATTATTGATGAGACAAAGCTGCTGTTTCTTAATGGTGCACAAAAATACATGGAATTATACAATGAAAGATTAGTGAGACACACACACACACACACATACATATATATATATATATATATATATTTAAATATATATATATATATATATATTTAAATATTTTCTTTGTCGTACAAAACTTTAAAATAGCATTGAAGAGACAATATTTATTATTCATAATGAATTTAAGAAATTAAAAAGATGAAAGGGCAGCTGACCGGTTTCGTACCTCGCTCAACAGAGCCAAATATCGAGGTAATGTATGAAAAATATAAAAAGATGCTATGAGAATTATAGCGAGGGAAAGGGGTAAAAAAAAATTAAAAAATCAAAAAAAAAAAAAAAAGAAGAAGTTCAATCAAATAGAAACAACATTAAGCCCGAGGAGATATTTGGCTCTGTTGAGCGAGGTACGAAACCGGTCAGCTGCCCTTTCATCTTTTTAATTTCTTAAATTCATTATGAATAATAAATATTGTCTCTTCAATGCTATATATATATATATATATATAGTATAATTTTTAATTTGTACATACATTATTGGTTACATGTTGAGTATATTTTTTGTGCGAATGGTACGTGTTTATAATTTCACCGGTCAATCTTAGTATCAAATTACATTAATAAAAAAGTTTTCCAAATCCCATGTCTTTAGAATGATATGTTTTACCTATTACTATGGAATAAACAATTTCTATAATGATCAACGAGGTTAAGATGAAGACTATGTATTTCTCTTGATTTTGCTGTGAAACGCGCGTAAGATGTAGAAAAAGCATTGAATTTTGAAAAAAGTAAATATAAAAAATAAAATGTAAATATATATAAAAAAATTTGTTGGTGAGACAAAGATGGAATTACAGGTATTTGCCGATATATGAAAATAAAGAAATTGAAAGAACAGATGAAAGTGGTGGTCGTTTGACGATATAGGAACATAAAGAAATTGAAAAAAAGAGATGAACGTTATGGTTATGGATTGATTGTTCCTATGCTCATTGGAATGCAACTATAAAATATATATGCTCTGAAGCTTGTAATACAACTTCATTGAGCTTGCAATTTGAAACATTTTCGGATATTATAAAGAGTAAATATTTAAATATATATTTGTGTGTAAGTACCCATATATATATATATATATATATATATATATTAGAAAAATACTCGTCCCAAGGCAGGTAAAATTAATTCCTTGGACACAACAGTTTTGCACCATTTTTATGTCTCCTTATGAAGGTTAAAATCAAGATATAATTCTACTAAACCTTATGTCTAAAATCCTTATTCCAATTTTGATCAAAATAAATTACATGATGCTATCTTGGTTCAAATTCTAAAACCCGACATGATAACTTTATATGTTAGATACACTGAAGAGATGGAATACTTTTATTATTCATGGTAGATTATAGAACATATCTAAACACCAAGCAAAGTAAACCGAATACATAAAATAGATTAAATTTTTTTATCATTCTTGATGTTCATATATTTTTCATTTTATACCGTGAATAATAAAAATGTACATTTTGTAAGCTTTCATCGATATTTGTATGCCTCATACAAATATTCCTATGTTTATATAATAATTAAAAGAATACCCGTCCCAGGACAGGTAAAATTAATTACCTTGACAAAACAGCTTTGTACCAATTTTATGACCCCTTACAAAGATTAAAATCAAGATATAATGATACTAAACCTTATGTCTAGAATCCTTATTCTAATTTTGATTTTTATGTAAGTAAATATTCATAAGACATTCGAAAAAAATGTTATCTTATTTCATTAGTTTTTTTATTAAAAGAATAGACACGAAAAACAAATAAATAAAAAAGTTTTTACACGCATATTTTATCCATCATTATATTTATATATATATATATATATATATATATATATATATATGCTCACTAACAATAACCAGTGATGTTCTCTGGGGTTTAGGTGACAACAAGTCTCTCCAGGTTTCCAGTACTCTCTAACTCTACCGATAATCATTGCAAATCACTTTGCGTTATCACAACAGCCGCTTACCATTATTTTATATATATATATATATATATATATATATATATATATATATAACAGCTAGATTCCAGTAACCCTGTTTTCATCCATTTCTTGACGGACCGTTTCGTTAACACTTAGACATCCAAATACAGTGTTATATATCTTGGATTTTCTATTAGTGTACCTCATCAGATGGAAAGACCTAAAAATCGTGTCCAAACATAAAGTTCTTGGTCTTTCTCTCCCATCAAATCTTTCTTGGAGTTCATACATTAGATCCGTTGCTCTTTCTGCTTCTCGTAAATTCGGTTCTCTCTATCACTCCAAACACTTTCTCACACCTGAGGCTATTCTCTGTCTCTACAAATCTACAATCAGACCATGTATGGAGTACTGTTGTCATATTTGGGCTGGTGAATCTCTGCCCTATTTGAGGGTTCTTGATAAGGTGCAGAAACGTATCTGTAATTTGATTGGCCCTACCCTTTCTTCTTCTCTATACCCTCTCTCTCACAGACGTCATGTTGCTAGTCTCAGTCTTTTCTATAAATACTATTATGGCATGTGTTCTTCAGAATTATGTGATCTATTCGCCACTTCTTTTGTTTCAGCTCGTTTGACTTGTTGATCTAGTGGTCTCCATCAATTCACTGTTTTAATACCTCATTGTAATACAGCTTCCTATTCCAGTAACTTATTTCTGAGAACCGCAAACTTATGGAACTCTCTTCCTGCTGACTGTTTTCCTCCTACCTATAACCTTGGTCTTTTACAGACTAAAGCCAATAAACATCTCCTGTCTTTGCAATAATCATATTTCGTTCTTGTTAGGTCCTTACATCAAGTGTACATTAAGTGGCTTCATGCCTTGTCTGGAGCGTTTGCCATAAAAAAGAGGTAACAAACAA